>CP136062.1:136359456-136500250 GCA_032622095.1 Siphonodentalium dalli | reverse complement strand
CCATGAATTCTTGTGATAAAAGCGAAATATTCGTGTTTTATCACTTGATCGGAGGCAATTACGACTACTATGTTAAGACAGACAATAGAATCTACGCATTTCACATTTCACCCATTACTCTATGCATATATAAATAGAAACGATGATCGGTCACATTCGTGAGACTGCTATGAGCATAATGTAGCTTTGCTTCTAGAAAAGGTCACAGAATCAATTCATCGCCATTAAAATTTCATTTAACAGCTTAATTAACACGTATGGCACATGTTACAAAAAATAAATATTTCAGAGAAAATTGCGTTATTTATTTGCGCACAGAAAGTCCAGATTTAACCCTTGTATGAAACCTTGCTTTCACTTGCTCTCTTGTGAGATATATTAGAGAGAATTCGTACATTTATGGTCAAATGTTTCTCTTATTCTCTGCAATCATTATTCCTCATATAATTCGAGCGTGTTATCACTTTTATGGGACTAGCTGTTCGATTTTGCACAAAATGTAATTTTCATTCGATTTTGTCCATTTTGCCGGCCATATTTTCTACTTATGTGGTTCACGATCAAGCATTGTTTGTATATATTTCAATGTATTCTGACTTTGGCATTAATTAGTCTACACATGCATGTCCTGATAGAATATTTCATTCAGAAAAATCAAGATATCTCAATGCCATATCTCAAGATATCTCATAGACATGATCTTATTAATCTGGACAAAGACAACTTTCACTGCTTTTGTTCCATATGGAACCCTAATGTGCCTGGACTAAACAGGTTGTGAGTTGTGAACAAATCAGATATCATTTTGTATGTACGATTTCCCACTCCGATCTCTGGATACACTCTCTCTCTCTCTCTCCTCTCTCTCCTCTCTCTCTCTCTCTCTCTTCTCTCTCTCTCTCTCTCTCTCTCCCTCTCTCTCATCTCTCTCTCCCTCTCTCTCTCTCTCTCCTCTCTCTCTCTCTCTCTCTCTCTCTCTCTCTCTCTCTCTCTCTCTCTCTCTCGCTCTCTCTGTGATACCATATCACCATTGTAAAACTTCACCACAATCTCCTCTGATGCTTCTGAAAGTATGTTTGTAACTTCAGATTACTCAATCCTTCTTCCTCGGCAAGTTTAATAATAATTGGTCGCCTCTTTGTGATTTTGAGAGTAAATGTGACGCTCATGGCATTGCATTTGCAACTGATTGATGTGAATATCTAATTAGCTCTGTATTCTTATATTCTCTTTTAGAATAAGTCTGTGAATTGGCCATTTATGTTCTTAAATGTTTCACGCATGTCTCCTTAACTCACTTATCCCCCTCGTTCACTCTTTATTTCTAGATCTTGCCTGTTTCTGGACTGCTGTCAGATGGTTTCCTCTCACCTTGAAAAATGTTACAGTTGGTGGCCTGTGGAAAAGAAAACAATTTTCTCCGAGCATGGAATTATACCAGTATACCCCCCCCCCCCCTTGAACCCATAATTCAACGGTGGGTAATTTCATCTGCAAACCACGCCCACTGATATGATCCTGTTTAATCGATCGATGGCATGAGTACTTCCGGAAATTTGGAGAGATGCCAGTCACGTGCATATACAAGAAGGGTTCGCACATGGAACAGGGGAACTACATACCCGTAAGCCTGACCTGTATTCTATTTTATGTAATGGAAACATTCGTCAGGGAGCCATATTATAACACACGAAATGATATGTCTGTTTACTCCATGTCAACACGGGTTCAGGAAGACACGATCCTGTAAAACACAGCTTCTAGAATACGTTGAATACATCTCTTCGGAATTAGATTTCAAGAAAGCGTTCGATTCAGTGCCGACTAATTCAAAACTTATCTTCGTACGGAATTCAGGACACGATTCTATCGTTGGTAAAGTATTTCATTTCTGAAAGGAAGCAGTGCGTGCGCATAAATTCTACTTCCTCTTCATGGCAAAATCTGACCACTATGATTCTAGTCATATTTCAACAAGAAATGAGCAGATCTGTGCAATGTAAATGAGGCAAACCTGTACTTATGAATATTCCAACTCATTGGAACCAAATTTGTCACTTTGAAAGGAAATTGGCAGAACTTTGAAACGAAACTGATATGGACCATAATATGTGGCTACTATGACCCATTAGCATCAATTGAATACATGAATGTCTCTTTGGTCCCTGGGGTCCTCCTCGGGGCTCAAAATTGGCATCCAGTATTAAACCTCCATGTACCCCCGATTTTGCCGGAGCGATCTAATAATATGCCCATCTTCAATTCATGGATGTTGTCTTGATTGTTTATAATGCGATTATTTCCCTTTTCCCTAACTGGATATGCTGAGAAATTCGATGAGATCACTCACCCGTGGGTGTGTTCCTAGAAACTTGACGTATCAGAACGGCAACGATGGTTGTTGCTACAACGCCGACAATAAAGGCAGCGAAGGGGACGCCATATCTTAATAGACGTCTCCGGAATTCCTCTCTGTGCGCTTCTTCCAAATACTTCCACATCTTTGGGCACTCTGGTCGGTCTACCTGATATGTTGCAAAATTTAAATCACACGTTGAGTTATTTGAAGCCGCTTAATCAAATCACATCTCTGTTATACTCGATATGTAATGTATCATCCATGTCACGACGGAGAATTTGAACCTTCAAAGTTTAATCCCTCGAGCACTTACACTCATAATAATACAATAACATACATGTAATACATAACAATACCTCTCCCATGTGGAGTACCACAATGTTGGCAATCTGGAGTGCCGGTCCATGTACTGAACTGGAATTTATTTTCGCCAATTAATTTGCCAAATGAAAATATTTTTTGCTAAATTATTTTAGAAATTGCCAAATGCTATCGATGATAGTATCAGTTTCAGAAACATTGAGTCTTATCTTTCAACAATCGCTGTTTGAACGACTATTGATATTGATATATATATGAAAGCAGCTAGTTATTAATTAGTATCGCCTCTTTGTTGTGGTTTATCCTACAACAAACCATGACTGAACAATACAATTATTGAAGGGATGCTTCATCAGAATGACACATCAAAAGAGGATTAGCTATATAAACACTATCGCAATAAATGCTAGTAATCCACCCACACATCGATAGTGTAACGTTATCAGATTAACTGCATCTTAATACAGGTGTTAACTTTTCCTAAACCGAATAAAACACCACTAATACAATTGTAATGTTAGAGTGTCCGGAAATGAATGGTATTGATTGACCAATATTTGCCTACCTTGTTGAGGATTTATAAAGAGACTTGCCAAAACTTTGCCAACTGAAAATATATTTGCCAAATGGTAATTATTTTAACGCGATACCCGCCAAGTTACTCCTGTGTACCTGTCCAGGAACATGTACTCGTACTATGGGGTACCTGGTTGGATGGTATTCTTTCCCCGCACGCCGAGTAAAATAATCGGCCACACTTCTGAATTTGTGTGTAAACATTATAAATCAGGAATCTGAAGCCTTTAAATTAGTCGGAGAAGGCTGACAACCAGATGGTCCCCAGCCATTCCACAACATTCTCATATGACATAAAATTAGACTCGGAAGACCATCCTATACCGCTATATTTTTATTCACTGCAAAATATCAGATGTAAATGTTATGGTAAAATACCAACAGCAGAGTTGACACCAGTACTATACCGTGAACTAGACTATACACCCTATGTTGTTCCACTCTGTGTTCGTCGGTGTATATTGCGCTACACGTATGACATGTAGCCAATAAAAAGACAACAGGAAAACAAATAATAAACTAAAAGTTTTTATTGGTTGTATCATGAGCCTGATATGGTACTTTCTTCAGATGCAAACAAGTTCTATATTGATGGCATCATATATGCGTGACATATGTTTCTGTCTCTCTAACTTCACCACCATGTCCGTTTCCATCTCCTGTCTCCGGGTTGCGTGAACGTGACATGTGCAACGCCATTGTCACAAGTGCAGGAGGGACCAACAGTGCTGCTAAGCTGTAGAGGTATAGATCATAGCTGTCCGTGGTGTCTCGTATGAAACCTGCAACCATAACATATTACAATATACGTAGAGTGCACAGAGAGTCAAACTGTCTTTTGATTGGACGAAGCGCGAGCACGTGTCAGAGAGTAGTGTTGACCATTGCCAGACAAGTGAACTATCGCCCGACTGTAGTCTTTGAACTATTACAAGCCTGGTGATATCACCGTTGTGCGATGATGTCAGCAGACGGGTAACAGTGCCAAGACTATATAGCCCAGACGATAATATTCACAACTAGAATGTACCCACTGGAGCTGCCTATACTTGCGCCCATCACACATTTGGCATGTTGTGTGGTGTCTTGCCAACAACAGATTGAACCACGGGTGCTGGCCCCTCGTTTGAGAGATTGAAAACAAAAATCTAGATATTAAATCTCTGTTCATCCATCGCTGAAATAGTTGTGTGTACGGACATAATATCTCTGTTATCTCAATTTGATCTACACTAGTTACACTAATGATAGTCTTAGTAATACGTACGAGTTGTTTGACATATTAATATAACAATATAGACATCGTTCATATGAAGGGTGTGAAGACGATTGGTTGCCGACGATGCTATATTATATGCCAATTGGGTTAACTTACTAGTTTGACTAGAATGATATCAAGTGTGTATGCCAGTGGCAAAAACCATCAAAATAAATTACAAAATACCGACACAATTAAATAAAGGAAACGGGATCATTGGTTAGTCTTTGATTAACAATGTGTCAATGTGAACATGCCCTTAGCGACTGATCTACAGACTTCGGGAACATATCAAAATGTCTATTGCGTTTGAGAATGAGAAAGCTTGTTTTCCCAGTTAATTAATAAGGTATTTTAATAATCCATGTTTCCACATTCACATTTTCAGTGCAATTGTTTTTCAATTGAACCACGCGCCCGACTGTTTGACCGGACATGATTTATATGCACCAGGATCTTTCGAAAATGTTTTGAACTTTCCAGAAATATGTTCGCACCTCACAGTCACTGCGAAAAAAAAAAAAAACGATTCCGCACGCATCTTTTAGACTGATCTCAACTCATTTCCTCGAGTTTCAAGATATATAAAATAGGCTTCTAATGGGCATGTACTGTTGCCGACGTTTGTTTTACATGTAGTATATATATTTATACTAATCAAACACGAAGTTGTTGGCAGATGGAATGGTTTAGCCTGTCCGTGTAATACGAGTCTCAGCTGTCTGGACATCGACGCAATCATGTCTGGTGTTTTGCGCGCCCATGTAGCTTGTGACGTCCTGATGTGCGTCGTGACGTCATGGCGTCTTGATCGGTTTCCAGACAGAAATAATTCAATATTGTTCATTTATGAACGATTTATTACCAAAATAAAACCAGATAACAATGCAAATTAAGTATATATGTGGATTTAAATTACAATTGATGCAACCATTTCATATTAGCGCGTGTTCATTTTTTACAATATGTACTTCCGGTATGACGTAACATATTCACGGAAGGACAGACATCCGAGCCGAAAACATTACTTGCGTCCAGCATGGACTTGCGCAAGTAACTACTCTTTTGCACGTAATCGCGCTTCGTCCAATCAGTATGATACTCTGGGGACTCTACGTATATAATATTTAATTAATAGAGCATGGCTTGGAGTTGACTACGCGAATGTAGCGCCCAGTAGGTTGGTTTAGTGAAGCGGAGTGACCTATACCCACCACACCGGGCACTATACCCGCGTAGTCAACGACAAGGCATGCTCTATTTATTATATCTCGCCGAAAATATGAACTCGTGACATACATACTATACAATTGTATCACACCAAGTTGGCACCAACAAAAACTGTTGGAATGTTCAATGTCCCTCCAGGAGATATCAATAGAAATCAAATATAACCCGTTTTACTGATAACTGATATACGAGTATCCACTTTATACCGATAAACAGCTTAACAAAAACTTAATTATCGCAAGAATTTATAAAATTCTAGTTCAATAAGTCGAAACATGGACGAAAACCCTAAACTGTACAGCAAGGTGAATGAACCGATCATAGTATTATATAATGATTTTCGGGAACAATAGAATTTCGCTATTTATCAAAGAAGAACATTGGAATTTTTGTTGGCCTGACATATTCACACCGTGTTGAAACTTCTATTGAAGGTCCATATCTGACGATCAGAACCCCTTATTAATGTGCTCATTGAAACGGACTAATTATTTTCTGTTACATATCTTTGTATTAAAAATGTACCAATGATAGATTCATGGTGTCAAACCGGACCGTTGAACTTTAAAATATTTGAATGGACAAAACTACAAAGTGGTGAAAATGTTCATAAACCATACCGGATATTGGACCGCTCGCTATTGTGAGGACGCCATCAATCAAGCCGATTATTCCCATAGCAACCGACGACATTTCTAGATCAGCTTCCTCGCCTACGACTATCAAAAGGTTTGGACTAATAAATCCCGTCAGGACTCCAGCAATAGCAGAGACCCCTGCTAACTGAATATATTCGGCCACGAGTGTCAATAGTACGAACGGAATGGCCATAAGTAACGTGGCTAGACATAATATAATCATCGGTGCAACTTGAACTTTACATGCGTTCATAATTCCCAGTAATGTCTGACTGAATAGCCCGGCGCCACCGTATATCGTAAGACACAGAGCGCCTTGAGATATCGTGAATCCTTTTGTTGTAACCAGGTCAACGAGGAATGCAGGTATCCTTAAGTTTGCGAATGCTATTATTGCAACGCACGTGGCAGTATATATGATGCGCAGACGACACGTTTTCTTCAATATGTCCATATAAGGTAAATTAATGTCAGAATTGTTTGACTTCTTCTCGCGTCGTTCCAGGTACGTAACGTACTGAGCTATCGGCAGCGTTTGAATAGCAACTCCGGAGTATATGAGACATGCACCTCTCCAAGAATATGTATCGATGAGGCAGTCGACAAGGATTGGACTGACAGCCGCTGCTATTGTCGAAGAAGCAGTTTGAAATGTGAGCCATATGCGTTTCTGGTTCATGGAGTATTTGTTGACGATGAAGAAAGAAGTCGTGAACAATATCCCTGCACCAAGAGCTACAATGAGGTAAAGCTTATCTATACATGTTTATGTGGAAACGCATTGTGTGAATACTCTAACAGAAAATTTAACAAAACAAATAAACAAGTAAATACATTTCTCATAATTTTATTCCGAACATAAAATGTAAATTCATTTTGTTTTGCTTCACTGTATATTATGTGCATATTTTCATCGCAATTTCCCACATAAAATATATTGTAATTAAATTCATTTGTGTTTTATTGTCGGTATATTCGAAGCAAACGTTTCATAAGTATGAAAAATTGGTATTGGGGTTCTAAATAAATGACTAGTGTGGATGAATTGGTCACCCAATACGACCGTCTATTACATTGTATAGTAAGACATATGTTAATAAAAATAACATTTTAAGATATGGTAACAAGGTATCCCACCAATGCCGTACGGTATGACCGATAGCTTGTAATACACACCTAAGGTTTAACCAAACCACTCCAATATGGACATGTTTGATATATTTTAAAATAGAATAAAAATGGCACACAGTTTACAGGAGTGGCTAAAGCAGCTATACATGCATTATATGCAGTAAATAACACTTTACCTGTGACAGAAATTGGAAACTTTCGTCCCAATTGAAAACCTACTTTGTGCACAGGCACATGATTTGTAGTTGAGCAATTTCCATAAATAAAAGTAAATCCCGATTTGGGAAATATATATGAAGAATGTTTTGTCGAGAAACTCATACATTTTGCCACAATAACATGCCTTTATTCTTATGTGTTTGAAGTGAGTGTTTGAATTTTTAAATGTCACAACCAGGTATCGCACGGCCCTGTTTGACTATCACTGTATTTAGTTTAGTTCTGCCAGTGGGCTTTTATTATTGAACAATCTCTTGATTAATCCTGACTGGGATTTGAACCAGGTTGGCTATGTTAAATTGTATGCTTTGGGTGGTTGAGTGAACCTGGCCTAATGTGTAAACAAGACACTACAGTCGGTACCAAACATACAGTAGTTTACTTTCTGTTGAAGTTGAGTCACAACTGACACCCTCACTTTTGAAAATTTAAATTAAATACGTTTTGGTTTAAACAATATCTATTTCTACCTCAAAACATAGAATATTTTTTCAAATGTTTTATGACATGATTTAGAATAGATGAGGGTGAAAAGGATCTAACAAGCGAGTCATCGCTTATGTTGAGTTATCTCATCGGAAAAGAAAAAGACATGGCGTATATAAGAAGAGTGGATGACAAGAGGCCAAGTTGTAGAGGACAGGATATGCATAAAATGATAATAATAGTAAAAAAAATGGATGAATCTGCTTAGATCAGAGGACAAAGAGAGAGCGAGACACACAGGGCATGATAGAGAGTGAGTGTGTGCTACAACTGCGGGGTGAATATCAAAATTTAACGCAACATTTTCACTACTAAATTTAATGTTCTTTTCGTTTTATATTATTAGGACTACTGATGACTGTTGGAAATCCACTAAATCAAAGCACAAGGTCATCAATTGTTGATACAATTTCGAATTGGTATAAGATTTCAGTTATAATAAACAACTAAAACCTACCACTCCTGCTTATAAAAGTTTGTGTTGCTTTAAAAATGTTCTAGTTCGTATGAAGGGGGTAGAATTTGACCCGATCAGGAGTATGTGACTGGACATGAATTTCCTTTCTATGATCACGAAGTCTTCATTTATAACTTGATTGTATCTTGCGCAGACTAATAGAAAGTGATCTGCACTGTCTATGTGCAAATACGTTTTGGTACTATAAGATGTGGATTTCTGAACAAAACAATTCTTATTAAGTTCTTATGAATCAAAATATACTTTCTTTTATGGAAATTATCTGACTGTTATGTTTGTACGTGTGCACAAGCTCATATTTCGGTTGGTAAGTAAGTGCCACATATTTTTAAAATCTGCTACAAGTATAGTGTTATTAAATAACTAATTACAAAATTTTATTCCAAACAAATACCGTAAAATAATGTTTTTGAGTCTCGTATTATGCATTCTATATTGCAAAATTGTTTCATGAGGCTAAAATTGGTAATGCTATTTCTGTTGGTTATAAGTAAATATATAAAAATGACAATAAAAAAATAACTAAATTCTGGAATCAATTAGAGTCACTCAGAGTGCATTTCTGCGGGCATATAAACATATTTGAATGCTCTGACCTGGGATGGCGCTCACTGTGGCTATTAAAAATTCTGGTGCATCTAAGAAGAAGCTGGCTATTAGACCCGAGCTGAAGCACACTGTAGCAACTAACGACGATTTCCCAGCTCCAAATTTCGGAACAGCTAATCCACCAACACAAACTGTAACAATATCAATCGATCAGCGGTATTTTGATATTTAAGAAATACAGTAATACTCTAAATAATCGACTCCTTAACCACAGCAGAATTATGGGTAAATTTTCAGGATTTAGTCGGAAATATGGCTGAGAGCTTTCCGATGAATGGCAACAAGCCATATTTCCGACTAAATCCTGAAAAGTTACCCATAATTCTGCTGTGGTTAAGGAGTCGATTATTTAGAGCATTACTGTAACTCGTGTATCAATTAAGGTTATACATGCAGTTATGATCGAAAAGAAACCGAAAGGGTATGAAGACAAATTATATAACGTGCGCACGTCTTCAATCTTTTCGCTTATAACTCATAACCTTAAAGGCACGGGCGGCGTTCGTTGCAGAAATATTTATATTTCAAATCGCCATCAACAGAAGGAACACCAAAATATATACAGTTCCGCTCATATGCCAAACATAATCAGCGCGTAAATGGTATATTGTCGTCAAGATGTACGATGGCGTACGTAAACAAGAGCCTGCTCGTGTTACAGAAGTTTTGCTTCTGTTTACATAACACAGCTCAATTATAGTGGTTAATCACACATAAATGATATAAACGCTCTCTATTAATTCCATATCAGGAAAACAGTAACAAACAACGCTCTTTATGCTTATCCGGATCTAAACAAAAGCCAGGTTCTGTAACGTTTTTTGGCTTTTGTTTACGTAACAAAGGAAAATCATACTGTTTATGCCATATTTCTGATTGGTACAAGAACAAGGTCTGTCTATATTTGACAATTATTTCTGTTTATGGCGGTTTTAGACGGATATGAATATTTTAACAGCATACCCCACCGCCAACGGCGCCCGTATCTTTAAGGTTATAAATGCATTTATGACCGAAAAGAAACCGAAAAGGTATGGAGACAAATTATATAACGTGCGCACGTCTTCAATATTTTCGCTTATAACGCATAACCTTAATGGAAACAAGAGTTATTTATTTATAATATAATCCGTCATTTCACAGGTGAACCACCATAAGTAGAAGGTAGAAGTATAAAAACGAGCGTAATAACATACAGGACTAAATTTGAAAGTGACACGCTGTCACTCAGACATAAAATTATCGATTGATCAAGTGTGGTCATAAATTTGTCGCATTTGATTGCCTAGTGGACAGTGAGCGATTCTAAGCAGATTATCTACCTAAACTAAGTTGTATTATAAGCAGATAATGAGCTGGTTTTCGGGAGAAGAGGATGATTTTTTCAACACGAAATCAATTGCTAACATATAGGCAGATTGCGAAATACAAGTTTCCCGTTCAAACGGCAAACGGCAATCATGGGAAACCCGCATTCCTCGTGATGTACATGTACGTCACGATATTTTGTTTGTTTTGATATGGAGAGAGGACTTGCCTTGTCGTTCTTGTTGACTTGAAGGTAAGTGTCAAACGTGTAACATCTATGTTCCAATTGTCACTTTCTAAATAAGTATGTTGGGAATTACGAAACTGGTATGGGTCTTCAATATTGTATTAATTGATTGCATCCAAGCTATAACATATATAACGGGCCCTATTACTGCTATTTTGCACGATGTTGTTTGTACGAGGCGATGCTAATCCGACCGTCGCACAGTGAACATGTATGGGAGATCGAAATTGTAGTATGTCCCGACATTTATTCTTGGTTTTAATATGTATTATTAATATTCAATTTCTGGGTTTCTTTGTTACAATTCTGCTGTTGAATGTTCTAGTATCATGCATGCAATTCCCTTGTGTAGCACTTTTAAGTAAAGTTTAAAGGATCAGTGCAGTCTAGCTGGTACAATCTATGCATCCCTTATGTTTATAAAGCATTTGCACACGGGTTGGAAGACATATGGTACACAAGGGTCAGGTATGCGATAGTGCTTGTATGGTGGCCCACTCACCTCCCACCCTATATATATGTACCCCCATACAATTGGGGGCTACATATATAAAAATTGCTCGAAATTGAAAACATTTACTATATCTACGTTTTGAGATTTTCGCAGTTTCGGACAAGCAACCAGCCTGCTCAACAAGAACCATTGAGTGCGCGCCAATGACCAGAAAGAAAAGTCACAACAATAGCAGGCAATAACTGAAATAGATCTGTCCATTTTCGTGTACTAAGGATCTGTATATATGTGCTTGGGTTGAATTTCTATTATCAACTATTATTTTCGTGAAATACATGCAAATAAAGTTATTGTCGAATTTCGCGCATCGGATTGGCAGTAACTTGAAAATATAGCATTAGAGATAGCAGTATAATGTTGCTGCAAATAGATTTCCGGAACACATGTCTCGGGTTGGTGGTAATAAATTAGTTGATACTCACAGGCCAGTGCCATGACCCCTCCGTATACAGTCTGAATGTTCAGTCCCAAAGTGCGGTTTATATCGAACACCTGAATAATCTCAACCGTGATGACTGACACTCCCGAGAGGTACACAATGGGTACGAGGCCCATCCAAACGGATCCTAGAATTGCGGTGATATACGGAGCAGACGGTCGCCTGGAATATAGTAAACAACAAACCAGAGGTGCATGATGGGTACGAGGCCCATCCACACGGATCCTAGAAGTGCGATGATATACGGTGCAGACGGTAACCTGGAATAATATAGTTAACAACACCCCAGAGCTGCATGATGGGAACGAGACACACCCACATGGATCCTAGAATGGTGATATATACGGCGCAGACGGTCGCCTGGAATTATAGTAAACAACAAACCAGAGGTGCATGATGGGTGCGAGGCCCATACACACGGATCCTAGAATGGTGATGATATATAGTGCGCAGACCACAAACTGGAAGGCAGAGTTCTGACCCCTGCTACGCTGGTTTGAGAACTACCATCGCGTACAGATCATGTGAGGAAATCACTCATTTTTATCTAAGACTTTTGTCTGTTGCAAATCATTTTGCATTATTCTGAGAAACCAAACTGTCCATATTCATTTGGAAATTGGCTAGGTAGAACCAGAATAAATTGTAACCGACAAAACTCTTCTGACAGTGGTCAGACCACCATAGCAGGGGACTGGGCTTCACCTTGTAGTTTGTACGTACCCTCGCCTGGAATGTATATGTAATAGACAATAAAGCAGAGGAACTGCTGTACACATATCAACAACATGCAAGCGGCATGCAGTCCTATCTTTTTTATTTGTTAAGTGTTTTTGTTTATTTTGCATGTTTATACGCCCGTTTGAAAAAACGGTCGTATTATGTAAATGGGTTGTCCGTCCGTCCGTCCGCTTTTGGTTTCCCGATGATAACTTTAGATTGAATCCAGTTAACTGAACCAAATTTGGTATGTTAGTTTACCACACCAAAATACAGATCAAGTTCGAATATGGGTTTCGTCCGCATGATTTTGACTGAGTTATGCCCCTTTTTCGACTTAGATTTTACCTGATTTGCGGTTTCCGGATGATAACTTTAGATTGAATCGAGTAAACTGAACCAAATTTGGTATACAGATCAAGTTCAAATATGGGTTCTGTCTACATGCCCCACCCTACTCCAGAAACGGGCGTATTATGCCACGCCCCGACGGCGTGCTCTTGTTCTATTTAATGCACATATCGGGTACAGAAGGATTTTCCGTATATCAGTTTGAAGCCTGTGGTATACGGATCTGACAAGACATGATGTGGTAAGAACTTGTTAAAAACTCTGCTTTCATGATATCGCAACGGCGGTAAACGGAAACTAGAACAGCGGAATAATTATATGTACACCTGCAATATTTTGTTCCAGTTTTTCGTGTTCATATTAGTCAAATCTAAAATATTCATGTTCACGCAACAAGAGACGTTTGGAACGGTAGACCACCAAGACGCAATCCGTGAGAGACTTTTCGAAGAATGAGAAAAGCCAAGAGCAGACTAAGTTAGGTGGGTTTGGATTTTCACTCCCCGCTTCTCGGTGTTCTAATCATCAATAACCTGTTCTTGGTGTGTCTTGGTAACCTGCCGTTCGTGACCAATCAATAACGCGGATTAGTATACACTCCGCATTGCAAGTAAGAAAACCAATAATCTCAGATTGCCCCTATGTTACATATAATACAAAAATGAAACACGCTGGGGGGGGGTCAGGGACGTGGCGACATGCTGTTTTGAGAGGGTGTCACCCCCCCCCCCCACCGTCCAGCATTTGTCAATTTTGTTAACTTCAGTATATTAGTTGGAATACACCAAAATAGGAATATAAATTGTTCTGTTAGTTTGATTTTCCAACAAGTAGAGTTATTGTGAAATATGTTGTTTTAGACCAAAAGTCACATATTATTTTGGTCAATGTTTGGGCTGAAAATGCATTCAGTCGGAAATTGTATAATCATATAGGGGGTATTAATTTGGAAATTTGTAACAGTATTTAACCTTGATGTACCAGTGGAAAATTCCAACTCAAGGGGAATGGAATTTACCGCACTTGGCAATTATCAGAATTCTGGTTTATGGATCAAGTGCATGGGGTCCAGTTGGAAATTCCCATGTCGGACACACCTAGGGAAGACACTTTAGCCACATCTCTAGACGTGGGGTATCGATTGAATCAATTTAATTTTATTACTCACGATTTGTCTTGTGATGCTTTTGTCATGATGTCTGTTGAATCCTGTAATTTAATGGACACTGCAGCGCAATTGTTGTGGCGATCGAATTGTCAAATTAATCCAGATCGAAGTCAATCATATACATGTATCGAATTCGATGACAGCACACCAAACTAAATTGTGACCATTTCGCTGCTGTGTGTACATATATGCTGAGTGCTGCATGGTGTGTTTGTATAGAACCCAAATTACCAGTCTGCAATATGAATTGTATTAATTGTATCGAGCTTTCGATACCAACCAACTGGGCTAGCTTATATATATCTTGGAAAGATCGTAATATATTATATCTACAATGGCTAGACATATCCAACCAATGTCTCTATAGCTCAGTGTAGTGCATGCACGATTGCACAGTTTAAGCCTGACCAGAGCGGAAGAATATCCATACCTAACACAGAACTCTCATGCACCTCAATTCATTAATCAAACTCAGACCCTGTAGTCTGTCTATCTCTCCTCTCGACCATATATCAATGAGTTTGGCCATGCATGCACGACTGTTACTTAATAACACAAGACCTAGATGCATGTCCATAATAAATCAAGGCGATTTTGACTTATGTATTTCTCGTAAACTCAAGTTTACACGGCAGCGTATTAAAATTAATGCTTTAATCAATTAATGACTCAATCACAATATAGTTGTCATTATCTGCTCCGTCATTGTCGTCATCATAGTCATCATCGTCGTCATTATCGTCGTTGTCGCCATCATCCTCTTGATTGCCAACATCACATCATCATGATTTTTATCGTCACCATTATCTTCGTCGTCATTATTATCGTCGTAATTGCCATCGCTATTATCTTCGTCATCATAATTGTCTTCACGAATATCACATCGTCATATCTCTCGTGATAGTTATCGTCATCATCGACCTCATAATCGTCACAGTAATCGTCAGCATTACCAACGCCGTCACCATCATCATCATCATCATCATCACCACCACTAACAACAACAAAAATGACAACAACATCGTCATCATCATCAATATTGTCGTCGTCATTATCGCCGTTGCTTCATCACGCATACTATCTTGATGATACTGGTCGTCTATGTCTGTATGATCACATATCGAACAATATTTACCCCGCTTGCCTGCTTGGCCCACATTCTCGTTTTGACGCTTAGTCTATAACTAGCTGCCCTTATTATCATAACACAGTACATGTGACAATTCGCGTAGCCAAATTTTCTATAACAATTTCTATAAAACTGACCCCGTGAAGAACAATCAATGTCATACCACCATTTCTGAATGAATTTGTCTTTCAATATGTCCTTGATATGTATTATCAGAGCCAACATGAATGGCCTGGACACTCCATACATGGTTTTGACCGAACAAGTCAATTAGCCCCTGAATAACCAGGCCATACGCTTATTAGTTTTTTTTATCGAATACAACATGTATACAACATGCTTACGATTTGAGAATATTTATCTTCAAGAATGCGTCTCTAGACATTCAACATGCGACATTTGCATTTAATTTCACCATACTCCATGAATGTTGGGTTACCTCTTTTCGCTTTTATAATCTGCTTAATTGTAACATCCTTGACGAGAAGCTCGTGTAAATGTTCCATATCCCAGATCTCACTGCAGTACAACACTATTGATTCGATAGTCTTATCAAATAGGGTTAATATCAAATCGTTATATATTCAATTGTAATTTTTCAGTTTGATCCAAAAAGCTGTAGTTCGCTGTCTTGCCTAGAGCCACAATCTTGTTAATGGCTTGACAAAACCTTCCATTTTGAAAAACGTCGGCACCCAAAATGCCATACTATCAACATAATCGCCGTAAGGGACAACCGTTCCATGTCATCTTCGTTGCCGTTACAGAACACGATTGCTTTAGTTTTATCGACAATAATGGTCAGCGTATTTGCCGAATGCGTTCAGTGCTCATTCTACACTCTCGGCATGGATAACCGTCTCATCGGTGTACAGTACACACAAGAAAACTAAGATGCATGCATCAGGTCACCCATGAACTATTTAGCAATAGAATAATTCAGTTCGGTTGCGGTTTCACAACGTTACAACTGACATACGATTACACAAGACACACCTTGAATGTGGAACTGTGTAAGAGTGAATATTAATGTTCTAAATCCCATGTTTCACCTTTAGTTGTGATTGGGGGGGGGTGTGTCGTACTTTATTAACACGCAAGTAGTGTAATTAAGTACGGGTAATTAGAAGTAACAAATCGTTTAGTTTCTATCGTATCGACTGAAAGGGGTGAGCAGATTATTGGTGATGAATGTTCTCGTTAGCTGTCAATATAATATGCATATTTGCCCCGTTACGTTTATACACTGTAGCATTGGCGGGCCAGAGTGTGTTGACATGTTAATTGTTTGGTTCATTAATAACAGATCAGCGGGGATTTGTCGTGAAAACGTACACGTATACGTGGAAATATGCTACGGTTACGGTTAAATTAATGGTTCTTCTATTACACCACCGTGTATACTCGGCTTAAATAGGTATATTATATAGGGACGTGTGCTCAATTTTGGTATGGACCGATGATCGAAAAAACTAAATCGGAGGTAAATGTCGCAGGCCGGAGGACCATTTTTTCAATAATTTTTAAAGAAATTGAGCAGTTGCAACAGAAGCAGCAAAAAAGGGTGTACAATTGGCAAATGATGAGGGGCGGTGTGACGTGTAACTAGGATTGAAATTAGATATGCAATTTGGAGATTATTGGATGAGGGATGTTATATTAATTATATTAAAGGGACGAGAGGGTTTAGTTGTCGAAAATATTTGTTCCAAACACCGTAAACAGATCAATATTAAAACGCATACATTTTGGTTCAAATATACGATCACTATCCCTTAAAGACATATTATGTACTTGTTCAGGTGCGTGAAACTGACAAGTTAGTATTCAGGTGCTATGTCAACTGGTGGAATGTACCATTCTACTAACATCACCGAAAATCTGAAGCAAATCGACCGTACCTCTCCATAGAAAACATTGTCAGAACTACGCTAAATTGTAAATATTTACTACTCGAATCGGGACGCTTCTATCGGCGATAAACTAACGAAAACGATTTCGCCATCGGCAGTCACTGCATTTAATTAATATATAAGACAGACGGTGTGTGTTGTCAATTTGGATATAATATCTGTAAAAATAACCACGTTGAACAATATTATTCTCCATTTCTATTTGATCACACCACCGGAGTGTTTCATATCACTTTAAAGGAATACGGTCCTGAAAAAAACAATATTATTTTCTTTCAATATACCGATAATATATATATAAAATGTCCATTGGGCGCATATAATCTAATATTCGGCCGCCAATCGTTATTTTTATAAGGATTCAAAAAATTCCGAGTTAGCCGAAGATTTTGTTGTAGACGAAGTCACGTGATCATCAGCCCGATCACGTGATTGTCACATGTAAACAGAAGCATAGCACGTGATCGATCACGTGGTAACTCATTGACAACGCATAGATACGCGACGGCGGTATTTTAAGTTTGCATGTAGTCGATCGCGGCCTTTGACGATTGTCGCGTTATCAAACTGCGAATGCAAAACTTCGCCGAAACATCGCCTTTCTCGTAATTAAATGTCGATCTTTATCGTTGTTATTATTACTATTATTATATGTATCGCGATGTGTTGTTACTATAAAGCCATGCCCGTATATTATTCAGTTTTTTGCGCGCATTTATCTATATAAACGCGTGCTCGTGTTTATATATATTTGTTCGTACCGGAATAGTCCAAGTTATATTATATATGCATATCAAGATTGCATCGCGAAGACTTGCACAGTTATTAGGCAATTATCATCTCGTAAACATTCCAATTTCCAGATGCCATTAGTCGTGTGTCAATAAAGAGCGTTTCGTTTTAATTATCGTAACGCGGTAAAACAACACAAAATTGTTTTATTGCTGTCGGATTTAATCAATTATAATCAAGTCATTCATTTCCAATATGATATGTTCATTTGTCCTTGGTTATGAATCATGTAATTATTTGGGCAATATGGTGTTTATATATATTTCGGAATATTGCTTCCCCCACCCCAAAACAATCTAGCCGACTGTCACTGATGGAAATTCACTACATCTATGCATCGTTATTGACCTATTAAATTAGCACTCTAGCGATGCGGTCTATTGAATATCCAGGTCATAAATCGACCTCTATGTGGCAATTACGCATAACAATAGGGTTATAACCATCCAATCATATATAACACTTTTTGAAGGAGTGATAATAATCCGGTTTAATATGGAATCACATATTCAAGTGCTCTTTATTCGCAATATATCGTAATAGTGAACGCTCTTTATTGCGTCAAGGTAAAGGGACTCGACTTAGAACAGTTGTCATCGTGATTTTTTTTACTGATTACACCAATACAGGTCAATACATGTACACGAACTTCCGATATGCATGCTTTATATATCCTTCCAAGTCATAGCAATTTCCGCTTTATTAAACTCTTTTTATTCGTACCATATTAGGAAAACTCTTAACATGGAACGCTCTTTATGGAGCCGTGGTGAAGGAAATGGGGAATCGACTAAGAATAGTTGTTATCGTGATTTATTCAACATACTCTCCACTTTAACTGCAATTGTATGTATTCGTAACCATGACTGACTTGTCAAATTAAACGCTCTTTATTTGGTATATGTAATCGGTTTCTGATGATTGCGCAACGGGTTTCCCACAGAAATCCCGCCAAATGGCACGTAAACGAACATCGTTTGGAAATGAATACAGCATTATACCTAACTGAGAGTCACTAGACCGGCCACAGCCGAAAACACTGCATTTATATGGCAATGTTACGAATGAATGATTGTAAATACGGGACACTCGGGGCATATATACGGAAAATTAAAACAACATCGTGAACACGCGCCCGAATAGAGTTCACATGCCTGCTCATGTTTTTATAAGCTTTATTTTTGACACGAAAGTGTTACCTACCCCGCTCAATCGGCCTTCTATAGTTTTTTTGTCAAAACAATAACTTTCCAAACAGCGCTTAAGACAAATCACAAGTGAATATAACTCACCGCGCGATGACAATTAACCATGTGTACACAATGCTATTGATATGCCCCGCAGTAATTCCATCACGCTCACGAGCTGATGTCTATTCCGGATTTTCCATCGTCATATAGGTAGACACAAATAACTCCGATTCCGTGTTTTTAATTAGTTTACCTCGCTTGACGTCATGCGAGGTTTTGCGACGGAGATAGCCGACAACCGGTGGCGGTATTATTTATTTATTTCTCGGCTTAATTATTACGCGATTTTTATGGGACTTGGATTATTGTGATCACAATAGGGGTGGCTTTCCGATAGAGTTTTGTTGTTTCATGAGCACTGTAATCCCTTAAGCATCATGCTTACATAAAGACCTACTAAATTTTACCTAAACAAGAGTCTGATTGTGTTATAGAAGGCAGCATAATGCTACTGGCTAATCACACACAAATTGTATAAACGCTCTTTATTATTTCCAAATAAGGAATTGAGCAACAAAGAACGCTCTTTATGTTTACCATCATAATATAAAGAAACACCAGGAAAGTAACTTTTTATGCTTTGTTTACATAACAGTCGGCAAATTTACGACTATAACATAATGTTTATGAGATATTTCTCATTTGTATATTAACAAAGTCTGTCTATATTTGAATATTATTTCGTTTGTAGCGGTGGAAATATGTTCACATGATACCCACCAAGGCCTTCATACCTTTAAGGTATACTACAACTGTTTTTCTTTTCAATAGCAGAATACAGAATGCTATTAAGAAGTGACACAAAACACAGAACATTTGTTTTAATTATAAGTATTAAGAAGTGAGAGATATGTGAGTCAAGGAAACCAGTAACGAAAGGCAATATTAACATGATTTGTCAGAGAATAATTGTTTACGTTCCAATGAATATGTACTGGAAACAAACTGTCTGTACCAGACTTTCATAAACACAAATTATGTATTAATGATCATTAATGGTGTAACGACATATTTCGTTCTTTAATGTCTCAAATGAAAGTGTCAATGACACTGTAGCTCAACTTTGAGAAGAAGTTAAATTTCTGTGATGAGCAATGAATGGAAAGATTTAGAATTGAATTTGGAAATCCAAGATGGCCGCTGACAGCCATGTTTTTTTGTCGGAATGTCCCCAAAATGACTCATTCTCATCTACATTCCAATTTCAACAGCCATGAAAAATTTCATGATGATCAGACTAAAGGTACGACCTGTAGCCCGTGCTAAAGGATTTAGTCATACAAAGAGTAAAATCCAAGATGGCTGCTGGCAGCCATGTTTTTTGGCCGAATGACCCCAAAATGACTCGTTCCCATCTACATGTCATTATTAACATTCTTGACAAATTTTATGATGATCAGACTAAAAGTACGACCTGTAGCCTGTGATAAAGAATTTAGTCATACAAAGATTAAAATCCAAGATGGCTGCTGGCGGCCATGTTTTTGGGTCAAATGATCCCAAAATGACTCGTTCCCATCTACATGTCATTATTAACATTCTTGACAAATTTTATGATGATCAGACTGAAAGTACGACCTGTAGCCCGTGCTAAAGAATTTAGTCATACAAAGAGTAAAATCCAAGATGGCTGCTGGTGGCCATGTTTTTTGGCCGAATAACCCCAAAATTACTCGTTCCCATCTACATGTCAATATTATCATCCATGACAAATTTCATGATGATCAGACAAACAGTACGACCTGTGGCCCGTGCTAATGGATTAAATTTTGAAATCCAAGATGGCCACTGGCGACCATGTTTTTTGTCCGAATGACCCCAAAATGACTCGTTCCCATCTACATTCCAATTTCAACAGCCATGACAAATTTTATGATGATCAGACTAAAGTTAAGACCTGTAGCCCGTGCTAAAGATTTAGTCATATAAAGACTAAAATCCAAAATGGCTGCTGCGGCCATGTTTTTTGGCCGAATGACCCCAAAAGGACTCGTTCCCATCTACATGTCATTATTAACATTCTTGACAAATTTCATGATGATCAGACAAACATTACGAACTGTAGCCCGTGCTAATGGATTGAATTTTGAAATCCAAGATGGCCACTGGCGGCCATGTTTTTTTTCCGAATGATCCCAAAATTAATAATCTGGTCTAAATGTTGATGTCAACAGCTATGAGAAATTTCATAATGATCCGACCAAAGGTACGACATGTAGCCTGCATTGTTGACGCCTTACGTACACACATACACACGGACGACAAAGCCATGGCAATAGCTCAAACTTTACAATTTAACGACATTTTCGGTCTTTAACAGTTTAATAGGGGCCCCCGGTGGTCCAGTCGGTAGAGTGCCAGGTGAATTACGTCGTCCCAGGCCGTCCAGCGCTGACGAAGCTGGTTCTAACCCCACCATAGGGAGGGTGACCGGAATCGTGTATCTGGGCAAGTTTGTCAATTGCTTTCCGGGGGTCGGTGGTTTCTACACGCAGTGGAACAACTTCCCGGTGAAATTCAGCCTCTGCGTGGTCTTTCCTCCACCCGTAAAATTGACAACGTCGTGTGTGGCCTAGCGGCTAGAATGACGATAAACCCTAATAAACAACAGCAACAACAATTAATAGTTTAATGACATTTTTCGGTCTTTATAATATCTCAAGATATAGGGGGTATTTGGATCTCTAGTTTAACGACATTTTTCGGTCTTTATAGTTTAACGACATTTTTCGGTCTTTAATATCTCAAGATAGAGGGGCCCTTAGGGGGTATTTGGATCTCTAGTTTAACGACATTTTTCGGTCTTTGATAGCAAAATGGAAGAAGTACATATTTGGAAGATGTGGTGGCCCTAAAAAGGAAAGTTGTTTGGTGGTCTTGAAATGCAGTTTTTCTTAACAGTCTTCCTTGATTAAAGTGATGTGAAACACTCCGGCAGACACCGGGCAGAGCGATCAAATAAATAGAAATTAAGAATAATCTTTCTCAAAGTAGTTATTTGTTACGAATATTAATCCAAATGGATGTTACACAACGTCATTCTTATATATTAGTTAAATGCAATGACTCTCGATGGCAAAATGATTTTTGTTTAATTACAGCCGATAGTTGCGCCCCGAATCGAGATGTAAATATTTACAATTTGGAGTAGTTCAGACGATGTTCTATATGAAGTGGTGTGGTAGATCTTTTTTGGAAATTTTCAGTGATGTTAGTAGAATGATAACATTCCCCACGTTGGAAAAGTGCCTGAGCACTAACTTATCAATTTCTCGCTCCCGAAAAATTCCATAATATGTCTTTAAACATATATATAAATCTCCGAAAAAAAAAATTCTAAAGCATTAAACGATTTGCTATATTTCCACTAGGGCATATATTTCATCTGATTTTGCGAGAATCCATATATACTTTTTCATGAGAATCCATGGTAATTTGCGAGAATCTAGATTTGGATTCTCGCCGAAATATAAGCCCAGATTTCACTCTGAAGTGTGCCTAAATGGCATAAATTGTACCTTGGTTCCCATGTTCGCTATAAACTAGCTTGAAATTCGCAAACCAATGAAATTTTTTTCTTCAGAAAATTTACATTTTTATGATTCGCGACATAAATTGTCACCAATAAAAACAAATTTGATTCATCGTGGAACTTAGTCGGTGACTATAAATAATGTCACCATTCAACTGAATGTTGTTGAATTCTATTGAGATGTGGAGCAGACAATATATTGGGAGGCTCGGAGGCTCCATAGCATGAGGCCCCCACCCCCTTTTTCGTATGCCGTATTCCATGCCCTGTTATGAGGTACGCCGTATTTCCGGCCCCTCTGTTAGGAGGTATTCGGTATTCCAAAAATACCGATATTCGTACGCCGACCTTCCAAAAAATGAAGTTTTCATATATTTTTATGTATTCCATATGGTATTCCGTATTCCAACTTCTGTGTTAAGTGGTATTCCGTCTTCCATGGGGGTGGGGGTGGGGGCCTCTAGCATCTGCTCCTCAATCCTTACCAGATGTCAGTAAAAGTTTCCCATTTCATTATTTCAGTTCTTTAGCAATCTTAATCATTATATGTAATGCCCTGACCATGCTCAATACTAGCTTGAAATTGGCGAAACAATGAATTTTTTTTCTTCAGAAAATTAACATTTTTATGACTCGCGACATAATTGTCATCAATAAAAACAAATTTTATTCATCGTGGAAGTTAGTCTGTGACTATAAATAATGTCACCATTCAACTGAATGTTGTTGAGCATATTTCAACCAATTTTGGAAGTTTAAATGAATATTTTCTTCACACTCAAAGTCAATTGACAAATTTCAGGATTTTAGCCTACTTCGTTGGGGCCAAATATTTGTTGTGCACACTGAAGGAACGTCTACCATCACTCGATAGGCCAGATTATGCCCTGACCATGCTATAAAGTATTAAACTAGCTTGAAATTGGCAAAACTATGAATTTTTTGGTTGAACAAATTTACATGGGAATCTCCATAGAAAACGGTTATATTTCGATAAAAACGAAAGTAATGCGAAATGAAAGTCGGCACTGGCCAGAATTGTGCAGAATAACATATGAGTCAAGTTATATGCGAATATTTGACCTCATTCGATTAAATAGTCTCGTATTTAAGGAATCAATGCCAATGGCGCTCGGACATGTGGAAATTTTTTCCGTCGCACTCGCAGACTGTAAGGCGGAATTGTGAAATGTAAACACGCATTACCTTTTGTGAGAATAACACAAGCGCAGACTTTATCAAAGTAATGCAATACACAACAACAAATAGGATAAAACGGATATAAACACGGTATAAGTGAGAATAAACGTGGAAACAGTTGACAACATTTGTTCGGTTATTCGGCAAAACCGAAGGTATAGATTTATGGTCACTAACAAGAAATTCAATTAATTGAGGAAAAACACCCACTGTCCTGAGTGGTATTGATAAGCTGTTGGGGGGGGGGGGGAGATATTAATTGTGTTAAAGTGCAATGGGAAGTAATTGCGGTTAAGGGTAATAAGAAATGTCTTATTGCATTCTCATTGGGCTTAATCATAATTAGAGATTCCTTAAGTTATTGCGGTTAATCGAAATTGTCTATTAAATGTCAATTTTGATTCCCATAGAGATCATCAATGATGTCTATGCGCAGGGTCGACGTGCCAATCTTCTCTATTTGGATTCCAATTGTTGGCTCATTAAATATGCACATATGCTTAAGATACAGTCGTGCACGAAGCGAGCTCCCGTAAGTCGGGTTTTGGATCCCATGCAGTTAATGAAAATATCATTGAAATAATCAGTTTCCCCCAATAAACAACCATATATTCAATATACATGTTTTGGAGCAGAATTAGGCAGTCCATATTGGACGCCATCATGGAATTTATTTTTTTTGGTTTAATTTTCACACATATTTATTAGTTATGTGGATGAAGTTCACATTAAACCTCACATCCTTATATTGGTTACAGTAATGCCCAAAGTAATTGACCACTTAACCACATCAGAATTATTGGTAATTTTTCAGCATTTAAAATCCTGACAAATTACCCATTATTCAGCTGTGGTCAATTACTTTGTACATTACTGTATGAGGATTGAGTTATCATTACACCTCAAATCCTTATATTGGTTACAGTAATGCCCAAAGTAATTGACCACTTAACCACAGCAGAATTATGGGTATTTTTTCAGCATTTAAAATCCTGACAAATTACCAATAATTATGCTGTGGTTAAGTGGTCAATTACTTTGGACATTACTGTATGAGGATTGAGTTATTATTACACCTCAAATCCTTATATTGGTTACAGTAATGCCCAAAGTAATTGACCACTTAACCACAGCAGAATTATGGGTAATTTTTCAGGATTTAAAATCATGAAAAAATACCCATTATTTTGCTGTGGTTAAGTGATCAATTACTTTGGACATTACTGTATGTAGATGGAGTTAAACCTCACATCAGTGTGTTGGGGATTTGGACCTTGACTTGGGACCTTTTGTTTTTAACGCGACAAATGCGCGTACACCTTATACACAAATTTCTTATGTAACCAGAGTTTTTCTTGGATAAGATGAGTTTGAAGCCTGCTTACATTTCAAAATGTTGTCAGTTTTATATTGTCTGCAGCGGAACTCAACGCGTTGAAGCAAAAGTTAGAAAAGATAAAATGTGTACGTAATGAGACTATAATACAACTGAAAAAATAAACTGAGGGAGGGGTGGGCGATACAGGGAACTAAGGGTTGAACCGATATAAATTTGTAGAGCGATAACGACCGATGTTGACATAATATGCATCTGAACTCTACTGTTGCAACATGGCTATAAAATAGGGGGGGTGTCAGAATCTTAGTCATCTCTATATAGTGCCAGAATAGTCATCTATAAGATGTTGGGTTGGTTATATGGACTCGGAGAAAAAGTGGTTTGTACCGATGAACTGACATAAATTAGTGGAGCGATGTTGCATCGCGCGACTGTACTAAAGCAGCAATGATGTAAAATGGGGGGGGGGGGGGGGGTCTGAAATTATCTATCTCTATAGATGGCACCAGGATTATATAGATAGGAATAGCAATTGATATACGTATACAGTATACTATAGTAATACCATAGACATATAAGTACAAATATCACGTGATAAAATATTACGTTACGTGAATATACCGATGAAAGAAATAAATAAATTGGACCGGGATTAGAGGTTGGGTTGGTTATATGTGGATAATTGGATATGGAATTCATACCGATGAAACGATACAAATTAGTGGAGCGATAATGACCAATGTTGACACTTACCGCTATACTTAAAGTAATTGACCACCAGCAACGTGGTGTCACCCCGTTAATACTGCGGTACTATACCGCGGTATCCTCCTATACCGCGGTATCCTCCAATACCGCGGTACTGATACCGCTTGTTAACGTATGTGGGAGTAAATACCTCCCCTCAAAGTGTTCCATGAAAATCACTGCGGTATTCAAAAAAATTAATGCGGTGCCCGCTAAAAGACCGCGGTATCATCGCCCAATACCGTAATTCCACTGCCATGACCGCCTCGATACAGCTACCGTTTATTACCGGTATCACCGTGGTCATGACCGGGGTATCACCCCGTTTTTCTGGTCAATTACTTTGAGAATAGCGGTAGTCAGGCTACGCGCGGGAGAAAATAGGGGTTGATACGATAGACCAAAATAAATTTGTCAGGTGATAATGACCAATGTTGACCTATAAAGTAACGCGACTATACTGTCGCATAATTATCAGGTGTAACCGGTCAAATATGAACTCTAGTGACCAATATAGAACAGGTCAGAAAACATTCGCAGGGCCCTAATTGGCCTAAAATTTATTTAACACTCCATTTGCCATTATTGGCATTAAAATTGATTTATGTCGATAAAACTGTCATTTTTCAAAATTTTAAGCTGAGACTTGGAGTGTGTTGGTGGGATAGCTACATATTCGTAAAATGACAGAGTACAGCACGCAATTATGTTTTTTAGATGGAAGAAATGAATTTTTTTCAATGATAAAATTTAACATGGAATTTATGTCGATAAAACTGTCATTTTTCAAACTTTTAGGCTGAGACTTGGTGTATGTGCGTGTGATACATATATGTTCCTAAAATGACCGAGTCCAGCGCGTAATTATGTTTTAGATGGAAGAAATTGAATTTGACATTTTCACAAAAACACGCCAATTCCGAATCCAGATGACCTACTTGCAGACGAGCGCTCGTTAATATTCATGCCAAGAAATACAGGCGTCAAACTCATCTTTTTGGAAGGTTAATCCGATATACACATATTGAAATAATCCTTCCAGAACACCTTCCAAGATATAGAAGAATATTTTAATAGATTAGGACGCCAAAACAGTCGTAATGAAAGAATTAAAATGCACGTCGCCTCCGCTTCGATTGTCATCGGCATTGGAATTAGACCATTGTATCTGTTTTGCGCATGCGCAAGTCACTTTCCATATTTGGAATTTCCATATATGGGATTTGTGTTAACATGATCACCGATCAATCCATTAACAAACAAATTACCACGCAATTATCTTAGCATAAAAATATATTGTAATTTATGCAACTACGACCCTGGTAACCCTGATAACTAATAAAATATACCGGCCAATTCATTTTAAGATCGTTATTTCACTTTGCTTTAAGCATAAATACACTCTTAAACGCACATAAACGACCCATTGGCGTTAAAATTAAATATACTCGGTATTTATTATATTAGTTTTTTATTGCTCAGTATAGAGTTAGACCCTTGACACCTGTCAATATATTTGGGCTGAATTCATATGATGCGGTATTATTCCTCGAAATAAACAACAAAGCAGTCGTTACTTCGAAATGTCGTTTGGGCTAACATTTACACAAATCCTTCGCGTGTTCTCCTCAATTGGCACGCAGGTTCTCAGTCGACACACAGGTTATCCCAGAAAGTGGTGTGAAATAAACACCCAAGGTTTGGGTGAAATAATACCTTTAAATATTCGCTGAATTTATCAAAAACAGATCACAAACGGCAGACCTTCAACTGCACAGTTATCGAGAAGAGATTCTAGGTTGTTGATGTACATGTACATATAACAGAGGAAAGGGAAATTGTACTCCTTGTCTTACCCCATATTGCAAGCAAAATAATCTGACCTTAAGCACCCGTGAACAACACATGCAAGACTTAATATAGTCGTACATGCTACGTAATATGACCATACGTATACGCTGGCGTAAATAACGAACCACAGCTGAACCACAAGCATTAGCTATGATATATCCGTTAAGTACGTTCCCGTGGTCATTTGCCACATTTTCTAAAACAAATGCGGACCGAGCGCAGGGTCGAGTCATATTCGGACCACTTTTTCAAACTCGACCCAAAACTGTTCGGACCAAAATGTTTCGCCCAGCTGGCCACTTGCGAATTTGGGGTCATTTGCAATATTTTCCGGAAAAATCGGACCGAGCACAGGTTCGAGACTTTTTCGGAGCACTTTTTCAAACTCGGCACAGAAAAAACATTTCTGGCCCAAAATTTTGCCACCATTTCCAATATTTTGAGAATAAGGAATAAGGTATAAAGAATAATTAACGGAATTCACGTTGCTTATATCTGTGGCTTTTTTAATCTTATAAAAATTACTTGATAGATGCGTATTGCCATAAAATAAGATTCACTTAGGCCTTATATGATAATGATTAATTTCACTCCAGACATGCACAATGGTTCACCGAAAGAGTGGGTCCTATAGCTAGCAATTTCGTGTATAAATTCGGTCAATCATGCATACATCAGGGCATGTGAGAAATCAGAGATTCACAATGCAAACAGACTACGAGCTCACCACCTCAGACCTAAAACTTAAAATCTAAACAATTACTTTTAAAAGCCGTTCCTTTTGTACAAATTATTATAGAATATAAACCCCCAACATCAAACTGAAAGTATTCAAAAGTCAATGTTGGTTGTTGTGGAGAGGGGAGTATTTTACTGAAATTAACCATTATATTATTGACGATGTATGCGCAATCCCATTGAGATGTGTACGAAGAAGCTTGTCGATTTCATCATGTTCATTTCATAAAATGTCATCATGTCGATTTCAACGAAACTCGAACAACGTCATCATATAGCTTTCATCATCCACCGAATTGGCGATAACCTGAATGTATCTTCTGCTTTGTTCATAAGTATGTGTTCCTTGTCGATTCATAAAAATAGAATGATATTTAAAGGATTATCAGTTTCACGTATGTATACTATCTAACCTTAATGTAATTTAAACGCGATATAATAACGTTTGCATACATGAATTCGATAGTAACTCCCCTCATTTTGTAACGCCGGCAATTGAAAGACACACACGTTTATTTCGATTACGACATTAAAGGTACGGTTGGCATTGGCGGTGGGTATCCTGTGAAAATATTTCCACCCGTCAAAAACCGCCACAAACAGAAAGAACATCAAAATGTAGAGACTTTGTCCGTATATAAATAAGAAATATCGCATAAACAGTATGTTATTCTCATATGTTTAACCATTGTTATGTAAACCAAAGCATAAAAAGTAACTTTTCTGGTATTTGTTTATATTATGATGGTAAACATAAAGAGCGTTCTTTGTCGGTGAATTCCTTATATGGAACTAATAAAGCGCGTTTATGCCATTTGTGTGTGATTAGCCAGTAGCATTGTGCTGTCCTCTGTAACCCAATCAGGCTCTTGTTTAGTTAAAATATAGTAGGTATTTATGATAACATGCTGTTTGCGCGATGGTCATGGTATATATGAACGAAACTGTATGCGTTTTAATGTTTTTCTGTTTACGGTGTTTGGAACAAATATGAATATTTTCGACAATTAAGGCCTCACGTGCCTTTAAGATTTCCAGATGTCTGAAATTGCAATTTTTCCCCTTTACTAAGCAGGGGCATCTCCAACAGTTGGACATTTAATTTGAAACAGCATTGGTTAAATTTCACACAATTTTTTCTCATAGTTAGATATGCCAACGAGTAAGTATTGGCAAAATTGTCGTTTTAGACAAATAGTCACATATTTCACTACCTTTTTTATTTAACTGGACATCCGTTGGAAATGTCTCAACAACAGGGGTTAAAATATAGATTGGAAAGCTTGAGATGTCAGTTGGAAATTTGGGGGGGGGGGGGGGGCAGGGGTCCAATTTTGGAGTTTGGTCTAGTTCGAAGGGGATGGTGCAGATGGAAATTTCAAGGTTGACACACACTTTAGCCACATGTCAGGTATCTGTATTCAGTCAACAATTAATTAACTTGAGCGCAGGATGAACGGAAAATACACTCATTTACTTAATAAACGATGTAAAACAACATTGTAACTATAATGAAAATAAGTTTATGGCTCGAGTCATACACTCATTTTCATTATAATTATCATGTTGTCTGCATCGTTCATAGAGCACACGAGCGTATTTGGCACTCATCCATGACTCAAATGCATAAATGACCGTATTTAGTGTACATTACCCCTTTAAGGTGGCGCCGAGGTGGCTGGCTAATTTCAACACTGATGGGCATAGCAAATGAACAAACTGACTATTCAGGAATTGAAGCTACATCATCAAACTTATGAGTTCATGGAAAAGGTAGAGTAATGTAGATTTACACATATATTCACAAGTGGGATGAGCTTATGGTTGCTTGGAGTCAAGGCGTCTGTATAAATGGTTTAATTAGTATGCCCTTATGCTCCTATACTACACAGGAGAACATACATGCTTTTCGCCTATAATTGTGAAATTTATGACAGGTGTCATGCAAAATGAAAAACAGTGTTATTATGATGGATGAGTTGCCATCATCATGGCGCAAATACATTTCGTAAGTTGTGATTTTACAACAAAAACGTTATTTTAAAGACATTTTATGTACTTGTTCGGGTGCGTGGAACTGATAAGTTAGTATTCAGGCGCTATGCCAACTGAAGGAATATAACATTCTACTAGCATCACCGAAAATTTGAAGCAAATCGACCACACCATTCCACAGAAAACATCGTCTGAACTACTCTCAATTGTAAATATTTACTACACAATTCGGGACGCATATATCGGCGTTAAACTATAATGGAAATGATTTCTCCATCGAGAGTCACTGCATTTAATTATTTACTTGAACTTGAAACATATTTTATTTGCATAATATACAAAAGGGATTGGGGCACAAGTTTTTGCAACTTATGAAGCCCCTCTCCTAATACAATATAATAACAGACATGTGATCAAGATGACGGTACAAACGTATTTACATGGTGATAAGTTATGAGAGATATAGTGTGTAGCGCCTTCCAGAGATGGTCAGACATGAGGTTGTTTCTTAGCTGTGAGAAAATTTGTATTTAATGATTGTCACTACATTATGAATTTTGGTATGATTGACAAGTGCCAATATATGATCTATTCTTAGTACTTTTATGTTGGCTGTAAAATATAATAGTACACTTGATTTGTTTTCTATTTTTGTCATTGTTGTGCTCTGGAAGGCAATACAGATAATAAATCAGAATGAGATGCTTGAATGGGAAGTTTGTCCACTTGTGAGGTAAAAGTTGAGATTCCGGAAGCAAATTGTTTTTGTTTGTTTGTTTGTTTGTTTTTTTAAGTATAGATTCGCAAATAAAATAAATATAATCATTTGGGGTCGAAACGCTCAGTCGCTGCATGCAATATATTGCTGTGTGATGGAAAATAGTTTCATATTTTTTTGGGACGGCATATAAGGTATTCCACACATGAGTTCTGAAATATTGCTTATTTTGAGATTTTCGCGGGTTAGTTTCTCAAAGAAAACCGAGCGCTCACGTTGGTACAATGGGCACATGAAGAACTAATTTAATTAATATATAAGAATGACGGTGTGTGTTGTCAATTTGGATATAATATTTGTAAAAATGACTACTTTGAACAAGATTATTCTTCATTTCTATTCGATCATCCTACCTGAGTGTTTCACATAACTTTAATATAGACAGTTTAGCACCGATAGCGTGCTCGGATATTAAATTTAGGGTGAACATATTTTCAATGCAGCAAGCGACCGGCTCAATCGTTGATTGGTAGAAAATATCTGCTAATAATTATTTGATTGACAGCTTTGGAAAGGTGCATTATCTAGTGCAAGTATTGGTTTATTTTGCTGGAAGAATAATATTAAAGTAATTCTGAACACCCATTTTCTTATGAATGACACTTCTTGGTTTTCAAAAGTAAAACCATGTTCTCTACGAAAGTGAATCTAGTTGAACTGGTACACCACTGAGTGTACTGGATCACAATGTTAGCTTACCGTTTTTGTGATTTTCGTAAGGATTCTGTTAAAGTTTGGTTTAATTTGGTTTTTGTAATATTGTGTTCTGTTCAAAAACATGTCACTTAATTCTGAGGTTTTAGTTATCTCCATTTCAAAGCTAAGCGTAGCTACAGTTCAGAAAGGATGTAAAATTTACTATACATGTGGACAGAAATATACGAGTAACCGCAGAAAATACCGTCGCCGCAGAAAACGCAGTTTCCACAGAAAAACGCGCGGCATGCCGAGCGTATCGCGCGATTCGCTTTTAAATGAGTATGGTGACGTCACGGCGTAAATTTAATATCCGTGGCTATATTTACGGCACCGTAAAGTTTATTTTTGTTTTCTGAAGAAAAAAAAATAAGGGACTGACTTTGAAATGCCCTTTCAGCAGATACGGTGTGGGTACATTTTCACGATGGCGTACGTGCATGAATTGCGTCTTAAATATGTCCGGTCGGATTTGCCGTTTATCTGGAAAAAGAAAATGAAAATTACTTCCACCACCTGTCCATCATTCGTATCACAAAGTCATCGCGGAAATCCGCAAATCATTCATAAGTAATACTTCGAAAACGCTTAATTGAGAACGCTCTTAATTATCTTCCGACTTTGTGCGACAGAATTATGGATGATCTTTATAAGAAACAATCATTAGAACTTTTGCTATATATATAGGCTTACAAAAATCAAAACGTGTATACTCTTTGGAGGTCGATATCTGACAATCAAAGCATGTTACGAATGGTCTCTTATATGTCTGATCTAATTATTGTATGGTACATAAACATACAGATAGTTGTTTTAGGGGGCCCAATCGGACAGGGCATCTTTAATTGACATGTACTTACCTTCATTTATTGAGTTAGGATCGGAACAAGAATAAATATCGCGATGACAACAATGGCAATAATGCCGCAAGCGATGGCAACTTCCTTGTTCATCACGAGACGAACAGAACGGCTTTCCTGACAAGAATGGAATAAAACGAACTCATACACATCAATTGTTTGCTCTTGACAAAACCCATGCAAGTGAATACATCACGTTATGACTTAGATTATATTACACATTTCGTCGCAGTTGAGATAGCAGGCGAAATCCGAATTCAAACAATGTAGATGTTGTACACATAAATAGAAAAACACACATAATGTGGATACCATAAAGGTTTCATTTGCGAGTATTATTATAACTAGAACGATGGTCTTTGGTCAAGTAAGCGGATCGGCAGTTACTCGAGCCAGATACTAATCAGCGTTTATGGTAGTTTTCTTCTTCTTTCTTATCAGAGTTTAAAGTTCATATAATTCTGGCGGAACTTGAACAATATATAATCAGGAGCGCATACCAATTTAATGGGTTTTCTTCATAAATAATCAGAGGTTTGCTGTTGCGTGATGCATGGACCTGCTGTAAAAGCCAGTTTTTTAATTTGTTAATTGAGAATAGAGAATAACACAAGAAGAAGAGTAAAAATGCAATCATTCTCTCAATCCAGGACATGGGAGAACGTAACTCTTCCATGCCCTGGCTTACTTTCTCACTTGTGCACGTAATTATAAAATTGTTAAAGGCACGTGAGGCCTTAATTGTCGAAAATATTCATATTTGTTCCAAACACCGTAAACAGAAAAACATTAAAACGCATACAGTTTCGTTCATATATACCATGACCATCGCGTAAACAGCATGTTATCATAAATACCTACTATATTTTAACTAAGCAAGGGCCTGATTGGATTACAGTGGACAGCACAATGCTACTGGCTAATCACACACAAATGGCATAAACGCTCTTTATTAGTTCCATATCAGGAATTCACCAACAAAGAACGCTCTTTATGTTTACCATCATGATATAAACAAACACCAGAAAAGTAACTTGTTATGCTTTTGTTTACATAACAATGGTTAAACATATGAGAATAACATACTGTTTATGCGATATTTCTTATTTATATACGGACAAAGTCGTCTACATTTTGATGTTCTTTCTGTTTGTGGCGGTTTTTGACGGGTGGAAATATTTTCACAGGATACCCACCGCCAAGGCCAACCGTACCTTTAATGCTTTAAGCCCACCGATCAACTGTCCGACAAAACTGGTCGCTAAAATTCAAAACACCAGTGTCGGATTAGATAATAATTGGTGACGTCACAAAATCATATATAGTCTATATATACGACCCAAAGCGTCAGGCTTTGGTTCGTTATTACATTAAGAAATCGACCATTGATATTGGCCGTCATCACTTTTATCGCCGTAGGGTTGTGTGCAGAAAAAACATCACTTTTGTCTAAAAGAATGAATCAGTCAGAAAATAATTTCAAATTGACCCGCCATATCAAATCCAGTCGTAAGTCGGGATTTTTTTTACCCTGTGCCAATGCATTCTCTTATATATGCGAGTCGACCATAGGTCGCCTCGCATATATAAGAGAATGCAATGGCCTAACAATTTTTTATCATTTTTTTTAAATAAATGTTTCTTACAATTTTTAGGACATAAAATAAAAAAAACATCCATTACCCTGCAGGGAGCCCCACACATATATATAGAAGCATATAGAAGAGTGTCGTCTGCTCATGTTTGTCTGGGGCTCTGTATGGGTGAAATTATAAAATTGTTAAAGAATACAAGAAAAAATTATTAAAATTGTAAAAAATTGTTAGGCCACTGCATTCTTTTATATATGCGAGGCGACCTATGGTCGACTCGCATATATAAGAGAATGTATTGGCAAAGGGTGAAAAAAATCCCGACTTACGACTGGATTTGATATGGCGGGTCACATATTATTGTATTTTGGAAGAGGTCAAACAAAGGAAGACCAAATCTGTCCGATTGGACAGGATTTGAGCTATAATATTGTCCCACATACGTCGTCACCTGATAATTATAGCGTCCTAAGCGCCATTTAAAAAAAATCAAATTTGATAAATCTTTGGAATAGTCAAGACACGAACAGCAGCATAGGGGTGACTGCGGGTGTTGTTTGTGTGGGACCCCTTCTCCTATAGGTTTGTATGTCTATGGCCATATCACAGTTATCGAGAAGAGATTCTAGGTTGTTGATGTACATGTACATATAACAGAGGAAAGGAAATTGTACTCCTTGTCTTACCCCATATTGCAAGCAAAATAATCTGACCTTAAGCACCCGTGAACAACACATGCAAGACTTAATATAGTTGTACATGCTACGTAATATGACCATACGTATACGCTGGCGTAAATAACGAACCACAGCTGAACCACAAGCATTAGCTATGATATATCCGTTAAGTACGTTCCCGTGGTCATTTGCCACATTTTCTAAAACAAATGCGGACCGAGCGCAGGGTCGAGTCATATTCGGACCACTTTTTCAAACTCGACCCAAAACTTTTCGGACCAAAATGTTTCGCCCAGCTGGCCACTTGCGAATTTGGGGTCATTTGCAATATTTTCCGGAAAAAATCGGACCTAGCACAGGTTCGAGACTTTTTCGGAGCACTTTTTCAAACTCGGCACAGAAAAAACATTTCTGGCCCAAAATTTTGCCACCATTTCCAATATTTTGAGAATAAGGAATAAGGTATAAAGAATAATTAACGGAATTCACGTTGCTTATATCTGTGGCTTTTTTAATCTTATAAAAATTACTTGATAGATGCGTATTGCCATAAAATAAGATTCACTTAGGCCTTATATGATAATGATTAATTTCACTCCAGACATGCACAATGGTTCACCGAAAGAGTGGGTCCTATAGCTAGCAATTTCGTGTATAAATTCGGTCAATCATGCATACATCAGGGCATGTGAGAAATCAGAGATTCACAATGCAAACAGACTACGAGCTCACCACCTCAGACCTAAAACTTAAAATCTAAACAATTACTTTTAAAAGCCGTTCCTTTTGTACAAATTATTATAGAATATAAACCCCCAACATCAAACTGAAAGTATTCAAAAGTCAATGTTGGTTGTTGTGGAGAGGGGAGTATTTTACTGAAATTAACCATTATATTATTGACGATGTATGCGCAATCCCATTGAGATGTGTACGAAGAAGCTTGTCGATTTCATCATGTTCATTTCATAAAATGTCATCATGTCGATTTCAACGAAACTCGAACAACGTCATCATATAGCTTTCATCATCCACCGAATTGGCGATAACCTGAATGTATCTTCTGCTTTGTTCATAAGTATGTGTTCCTTGTCGATTCATAAAAATAGAATGATATTAAAGGATTATCAGTTTCACGTATGTATACTATCTAACCTTAATGTAATTTAAACGCGATATAATAACGTTTGCATACATGAATTCGATAGTAACTCCCCTCATTTTGTAACGCCGGCAATTGAAAGACACACACGTTTATTTCCGATTACGACATTAAAGGTACGGTTGGCATTGGCGGTGGGTATCCTGTGAAAATATTTCCACCCGTCAAAAACCGCCACAAACAGAAAGAACATCAAAATGTAGAGACTTTGTCCGTATATAAATAAGAAATATCGCATAAACAGTATGTTATTCTCATATGTTTAACCATTGTTATGTAAACAAAAGCATAAAAAGTTACTTTTCTGGTGTTTGTTTATATTATGATGGTAAACATAAAGAGCGTTCTTTGTCGGTGAATTCCTTATATGGAACTAATAAAGCGCGTTTATGCCATTTGTGTGTGATTAGCCAGTAGCATTGTGCTGTCCTCTGTAACCCAATCAGGCTCTTGTTTAGTTAAAATATAGTAGGTATTTATGATAACATGCTGTTTGCGCGATGGTCATGGTATATATGAACGAAACTGTATGCGTTTTAATGTTTTTTCTGTTTACGGTGTTTGGAACAAATATGAATATTTTCGACAATTAAGGCCTCACGTGCCTTTAAGATTTCCAGATGTCTGAAATTGCAATTTTTCCCCTTTACTAAGCAGGGGCATCTCCAACAGTTGGACATTTAATTTGAAACAGCATTGGTTAAATTTCACACAATTTTTTCTCATAGTTAGATATGCCAACGAGTAAGTATTGGCAAAATTGTCGTTTTAGACAAATAGTCACATATTTCACTACCTTTTTTATTTAACTGGACATCCGTTGGAAATGTCTCAACAACAGGGGTTAAAATATAGATTGGAAAGCTTGAGATGTCAGTTGGAAATTTGGGGGGGGGGGGGCAGGGGTCCAATTTTGGAGTTTGGTCTAGTTCGAAGGGGATGGTGCAGATGGAAATTTCAAGGTTGACACACACTTTAGCCACATGTCAGGTATCTGTATTCAGTCAACAATTAATTAACTTGAGCGCAGGATGAACGGAAAATACACTCATTTACTTAATAAACGATGTAAAACAACATTGTAACTATAATGAAAATAAGTTTATGGCTTGAGTCATACACTCATTTTCATTATAATTATCATGTTGTCTGCATCGTTCATAGAGCACACGAGCGTATTTGGCACTCATCCATGACTCAAATGCATAAATGACCGTATTTAGTGTACAGTACCCCTTTAAGGTGGCGCCGAGGTGGCTGGCTAATTTCAACACTGATGGTCATAGCAAATGAACAAACTGACTATTCCGGAATTGAAGCTACATCATCAAACTTATGAATTCATGGAAAAGGTAGAGTAATGTAGATTTACACATATATTCACAAGTGGGATGAGCTTATGGTTGCTTGGAGTCAAGGCGTCTGTATAAATGGTTTAATTAGTATGCCCTTATGCTCCTATACTACACAGGAGAACATACATGCTTTTCGCCTATAATTGTGAAATTTATGACAGGTGTCATGCAAAATGAAAAACAGTGTTATTATGATGGATGAGTTTCCATCATCATGGCGCAAATACATTTCGTAAGTTGTGATTTTACAACAAAAACGTTATTTTAAAGACATGTTATGTACTTGTTCGGGTGCGTGGAACTGATAAGTTAGTATTCAGGCGCTATGCCAACTGAAGGAATATAACATTCTACTAGCATCACCGAAAATTTGAAGCAAATCGACCACACCATTCCACAGAAAACATCGTCTGAACTACTCTCAATTGTAAATATTTACTACACAATTCGGGACGCATATATCGGCGTTAAACTATAATGTAAATGATTTCTCCATCGAGAGTCACTGCATTTAATTATTTACTTGAACTTGAAACATATTTTATTTGCATAATATACAAAAGGGATTGGGGCACAAGTTTTTGCAACTTATGAAGCCCCTCTCCTAATACAATATAATAACAGACATGTGATCAAGATGACGGTACAAACGTATTTACATGGTGATAAGTTATGAGAGATATAGTGTGTAGCGCCTTCCAGAGATGGTCAGACATGAGGTTGTTTCTTAGCTGTGAGAAAATTTGTATTTAATGATTGTCACTACATTATGAATTTTGGTATGATTGACAAGTGCCAATATATGATCTATTCTTAGTACTTTTATGTTGGCTGTAAAATATAATGGTACACTTGATTTGTTTTCTATTTTTGTCATTGTTGTGCTCTGGAAGGCAATACAGATAATAAATCAGAATGAGATGCTTGAATGGGAAGTTTGTCCACTTGTGAGGTAAAAGTTGAGATTCCGGAAGCAAATTGTTTTTGTTTGTTTGTTTGTTTGTTTTTTTAAGTATAGATTCGCAAATAAAATAAATATAATCATTTGGGGTCGAAACGCTCAGTCGCTGCAATATATTGCTGTGTGATGGAAAATAGTTTCATATTTTTTTGGGACGGCATATAAGGTATTCCACACATGAGTTCTGAAATATTGCTTATTTTGAGATTTTCGCGGGTTAGTTTCTCAAAGAAAACCGAGCGCTCACGTTGGTACAATGGGCACATGAAGAACTAATTTAATTAATATATAAGAATGACGGTGTGTGTTGTCAATTTGGATATAATATTTGTAAAAATGACTACTTTGAACAAGATTATTCTTCATTTCTATTCGATCATCCTACCTGGGTGTTTCACATAACTTTAATATAGACAGTTTAGCACCGATAGCGTGCTCGGATATTAAATTTAGGGTGAACATATTTTCAATGCAGCAAGCGACCGGCTCAATCGTTGATTGGTAGAAAATATCTGCTAATAATTATTTGATTGACAGCTTTGGAAAGGTGCATTATCTAGTGCAAGTATTTGTTTATTTTGCTGGAAGAATAATATTAAAGTAATTCTGAACACCCATTTTCTTATGAATGACACTTCTTGGTTTTCAAAAGTAAAACCATGTTCTCTACGAAAGTGAATCTAGTTGAACTGGTACACCACTGAGTGTACTGGATCACAATGTTAGCTTACCGTTTTTGTGATTTTCGTAAGGATTCTGTTAAAGTTTGGTTTAATTTGGTTTTTGTAATATTGTGTTCTGTTCAAAAACATGTCACTTAATTCTGAGGTTTTAGTTATCTCCATTTCAAAGCTAAGCGTAGCTATAGTTCAGAAAGGATGTAAAATTTACTATACATGTGGACAGAAATATACGAGTAACCGCAGAAAATACCGTCGCCGCAGAAAACGCAGTTGCCACAGAAAAACGCGCGGCATGCCGAGCGTATCGCGCGATTCGCTTTTAAATGAGTATGGTGACGTCACGGCGTAAATTTAATATCCGTGGCTATATTTACGGCACCGTAAAGTTTATTTTTGTTTTCTGAAGAAAAAAAATAAGGGACTGACTTTGAAATGCCCTTTCAGCAGATACGGTGTGGGTACATTTTCACGATGGCGTACGTGCATGAATTGCGTCTTAAATATGTCCGGTCGGATTTGCCGTTTATCTGGAAAAAGAAAATGAAAATTACTTCCACCACCTGTCCATCATTCGTATCACAAAGTCATCGCGGAAATCCGCAAATCATTCATAAGTAATACTTCGAAAACGCTTAATTGAGAACGCTCTTAATTATCTTCCGACTTTGTGCGACAGAATTATGGATGATCTTTATAAGAAACAATCATTAGAACTTTTGCTATATATATAGGCTTACAAAAATCAAAACGTGTATACTCTTTTAAGGTCGATATCTGACAATCAAAGCATGTTACGAATGGTCTCTTATATGTCTGATCTAATTATTGTATGGTACATAAACATACAGATAGTTGTTTTAGGGGGCCCAATCGGACAGGGCATCTTTAATTGACATGTACTTACCTTCATTTATTGAGTTAGGATCGGAACAAGAATAAATATCGCGATGACAACAATGGCAATAATGCCGCAAGCGATGGCAACTTCCTTGTTCATCAAGAGACGAACAGAACGGCTTTCCTGACAAGAATGGAATAAAACGAACTCATACACATCAATTGTTTGCTCTTGACAAAACCCATGCAAGTGAATACATCACGTTATGACTTAGATTATATTACACATTTCGTCGCAGTTGAGATAGCAGGCGAAATCCGAATTCAAACAATGTAGATGTTGTACACATAAATAGAAAAACACACATAATGTGGATACCATAAAGGTTTCATTTGCGAGTATTATTATAACTAGAACGATGGTCTTTGGTCAAGTAAGCGGATCGGCAGTTACTCGAGCCAGATACTAATCAGCGTTTATGGTAGTTTTCTTCTTCTTTCTTATCAGAGTTTAAAGTTCATATAATTCTGGCGGAACTTGAACAATATATAATCAGGAGCGCATACCAATTTAATGGGTTTTCTTCATAAATAATTCAGAGGTTTGCTGTTGCGTGATGCATGGACCTGCTGTAAAAGCCAGTTTTTTAATTTGTTAATTGAGAATAGAGAATAACACAAGAAGAAGAGAAAAAATGCAATCATTCTCTCAATCCAGGACATGGGAGAACGTAACTCTTCCATGCCCTGGCCTACTTTCTCACTTGTGCACGTAATTATAAAATTGTTAAAGGCACGTGAGGCCTTAATTGTCGAAAATATTCATATTTGTTCCAAACACCGTAAACAGAAAAACATTAAAACGCATACAGTTTCGTTCATATATACCATGACCATCGCGTAAACAGCATGTTATCATAAATACCTACTATATTTTAACTAAGCAAGGGCCTGGTTTGATTACAGTGGATAGCACAATGCTACTGGCTAATCACACACAAATGGCATAAACGCTCTTTATTAGTTCCATATCAGGAATTCACCAACAAAGAACGCTCTTTATGTTTACCATCATGATATAAACAAACACCAGAAAAGTAACTTGTTATGCTTTTGTTTACATAACAATGGTTAAACATATGAGAATAACATACTGTTTATGCGATATTTCTTATTTATATACGGACAAAGTCGTCTACATTTTGATGTTCTTTCTGTTTGTGCCGGTTTTTGACGGGTGGAAATATTTTCACAGGATACCCACCGCCAAGGCCAACCGTACCTTTAATGCTTTAAGCCCACCGATCAACTGTCCGACAAAACTGGTCGCTAAAATTCAAAACACCAGTGTCGGATTAGATAATAATTGGTGACGTCACAAAATCATATATAGTCTATATATACGACCCAAAGCGTCAGGCTTTGGTTCGTTATTACATTAAGAAATCGACCATTGATATTGGCCGTCATCACTTTTATCGCCGTAGGGTTGTGTGCAGAAAAAACATCACTTTTGTCTAAAAGAATGAATCAGTCAGAAAATAATTTCAAATTGACCCGCCATATCAAATCCAGTCGTAAGTCGGGATTTTTTTTACCCTGTGCCAATGCATTCTCTTATATATGCGAGTCGACCATAGGTCGCCTCGCATATATAAGAGAATGCAATGGCCTAACAATTTTTTATCATTTTTTTAAAATAAATGTTTCTTACAATTTTTAGGACATAAAATAAAAAACATCCATTACCCTGCAGGGAGCCCCACACATATATATAGAAGCATATAGAAGAGTGTCGTCTGCTCATGTTTGTCTGGGGCTCTGTATGGGTGAAATTATAAAATTGTTAAAGAATACAAGAAAAAATTATTAAAATTGTAAAAAATTGTTAGGCCACTGCATTCTCTTATATATGCGAGGCGACCTATGGTCGACTCGCATATATAAGAGAATGTATTGGCAAAGGGTAAAAAAAATCCCGACTTACGACTGGATTTGATATGGCGGGTCACATATTATTGTATTTTGGAAGAGGTCAAACAAAGGAAGACCAAATCTGTCCGATTGGACAGGATTTGAGCTATAATATTGTCCCACATACGTCGTCACCTGATAATTATAGCGTCCTAAGCGCCATTTAAAAAAATCAAATTTGATAAATCTTTGGAATAGTCAAGACACAAACAGCAGCATAGGGGTGACTGCGGGTGTTGTTTGTGTGGGACCCCTTCTCCTATAGGTTTGTATGTCTATGGCCAAATAGTATGGCAACGCCCCCTTTTCTATACTTTGTACGGGTCCATAGTATTACAAACTCCTCCTTTTTTTAATTAATTATTATATATCGCTCCTCCTTAATTCTTCCCACGCAATTTTATCTTCTGGAACAATCTAGATTTTTTTTTTCTGGAAAATTCTAGAAATTATTTGTTTCTGGAAAATTCTACAATTTTTTTTTCTACAACATTCTAGTAAAAATCCATAATGTATTCGTGTAATAAAATTCATACTTGTATAAGGCCTCTTTAAAATTTATACCTGTAAAGCCCCAATGTTAATTTCACACACACGGTACACACATTGGCTCTCACGCTATCATAGCATCTATCTATTTACCTTTCTCCACGCAATTTTATCTTCTGGAACATTTTTATTGTTCTGGAAATTCTACAACATTCTAGTAAATCCATAATGTATTCGTGTAAGACAATTCATACTTGTATACGGCCGTTTAAACTAACAATGCTGAAGGCAGACGCACCTTTGTCTGTTAATTAACTTCTAAGCACGTTGTATTATGCACCTTATGCTGCGCACATAGCTCTCACAAAAGCTAATAACACAGCATCTATCCATTTCTGGAACATTCTCCAAACAAAACAATAACAAAGCATCATGGCCCATATTATCGACCAACTCTCCCACACACCATACAACGAGGCATTCACTCTCATGCTAATAACACAACATATAACCATGTCTGGTTCTCAGCACATGGGAAACCATCTAGGTATTAAAAACACATCTAACTCCAAGCAGTCAACAGAGGCTTACAGAGCACAATCCATTGCATAGTGGATCAAAACATTCGACTTACATATCGCAGGTTATACCGAAGCATTTTCACAGATGCACACTCAATAGGTCAGAATGGTAAACCAATCTATTTGAATCCACATTAATAACTAATTAAAATATCTCACAATGCACTCTAAAGGGACACATGCATGTCACAATGCACTCTAAAGGGACACATGCACGGCACTCATTATGAATGAATGTTAAACGACAACAAAACAATAACAGAGCATCATGGCCCATATTCTCGACCAACTCCCTCACACACGGTACAGGGAGGCATTCACTCTCTTGAAAATCCCACAACAAAAGAATGCGGCCGTTAGACTATTGGAAACTTTAAATCTTCCAATAAATGAGCGAGGAAACTTTCACAGTACAGTCTTATGTGCACCCACGCTATGACATCCTTAAAGGGGGACACTGCACTCACGGTGGGGAATATTAAAAGGGTAATCTCGGTATGTGCAAGTTAAGGGGAACACAATGCACTCTAAAGGGACACATGCACGGCACTCATTATGAATGAATGTTAAACGACAACAAAATTGTAATTGGCCCCTTACCTTCAAGTTAGATGTCACAAATTATGCATGTACATTCGATGCACGAATCAACACTGTAGGAAATGAAGGTATTGATTTTGTTATTACTTCAGAAATGGTTCATATAGCATACAAAGCATTTGGGTCACGGTACATGGCTTCTGTGCAAGGGTGTTTGTGAATAGATTGAAAATGAGCGTATGTGACCATCACTTCATAAATTTACCTATCTATCCATCTTAAAGCATTTATGAAAAATGTAGGGACACCAAGCATTATACATTTTCACAAACAGATGGGCACTAAACAGACCAGCGATGCACTTGCTCTCACAAAAGCTAATAACACAGCATCTATCCATTTCTGGAAAATTCTTGGCCCGTGTGAGTTAGCAGAAAAGCGTATTAAAATCGAAGCAGCCAATACTAATTATACAACAGATGCTTACAGAGCATAACCCATGCAATTTAAATCTCACAAAAGTTATACCGCGAGTGGAATGAACCCTGAATACAGACTGACTCCCCATTATGTGTCCCTCCTACTGGTCAACTGTTATGGTACAATTGATTAAATCATCACTAACATTAGTTAAGCTTTTTCTCTAAATACCCCTTTAATATCTGTAATCGAACTATTAGGAATCAATCAACGCCTTACCAATAGATATTTGAACATTTCAAATATAGTAAATCCTACACACAATTTCTCGAAGCTTCGTAATTAAACACATGTTTAAGTCATTAACTGCCACAATACGTCTGTCATTCAAATGCATGCTCCTAATAATGTATGAATGAATGTATTGATTTGTTATTCACTTCATAAATGGTTCATATAGCGTACTATTATACTTGTGGACACGTACCTTAAAGGTACACGTCACTTTAACATAATTCAGCGTATCCATCGATATAAACGCTCTTTATTTTCAAAATGTGTCTGAATCTCTAACGTTTACTAAAGTTATGTTTAAAATTAAGCATTTAAACATAATTCATCATATCCATAAGTAAAAAACGCTCTTTATTTTCAAAAACGTCCATAGTTTTAACAAAGATTTTTGCAATCTACATGCTTTCATTCATATAAAATTGACGAAATGTACGTTAATCGCCAACAAGATTGTAACAGATTGGCAACTTACCTTCAAGTTATAGGTCATATTAGCCTGTACATTTATGGGAGACAGACATACATAATAGAATGCATTGGCACAGTGTTACTGTTAATAATAAGGATTCATTACTTCAGAAATGGTTCCAATAGTATACTATTGTACCCGTGGTCACATACCTTAAAGGAACACGTCACTTAAGCATTTAAACATAACTCAGTGTATCTATCCATAAAATGCTCTTTATTTTCAAAATTTGTCTTAATTGTACTAAATTTACATTTAAAATCAAGCATTTAAACCTAATTCCGTCTATCCGTAAATAAAACACACTCTTTATTATCAAATTTTGTCTTAATGTCCATCGTTTACTAAATTTATATTTAAAATTAAGCATTTAAACATAATTCATCGTATCCATAAATAGAAAACGCTCTTTATTTTCAAAAACGTCCATAGTTTTAACAAAGATTTTTGCAATCTACATGCTTTCATTCATATAAAAATGCTGCAATGTATGTTAGACAACAACATTATAACATATTGGCTTTCAAGTTACATATGCATGTACATTCGATGCACGAGGCAACATTGTAGGAAATGAAGGTATTGATGTGTCATTACTTCAGAAATTGTTCATACAATTGACCGTATTTTGATCACATACCTTAAAGGTACACGTCACTTTTGTCTATAATCACACAATAGATTACACATAGGGTTCAACATGTCCACCGTAGTAAGCTTATTTACTTCAGAAATGGTTCCAATAACATAGTATTGTACCCGTGGTATCACATACCTTAAAGGTACACGTCATTTGTGTCTATAATCAGACAATACATTACGCATAGGGTTCAACATGGTCACTGAAGCAACCACATCCAAAAGCAACGAACACCCATTACTGAGTCCCGCTGTTACACACAACACAATTACTCGGGATTAAGGTCTTCTAGTAATGAGTTATGGTTGTATACTTTAGAAATGGTACCTATAGCATAATATTGTACCCCATTGATGCACATCACGTTGCATGTGAATTTAATGAGCAGGTAACTCAATTCTCTGCATTTCGAATGGAGTTGGGTATTTTTGTATATTATATACAGTGTTATTTAGCTTAGAAATGGTTGTTATTTTATATCAATATGCCAGTTTATGTCACAGACAAAATGCGTACTCACTCTTCACATAGACTAATATGTAAGCATTTGTATCATTTAGAATGTCAAAATATGGTCTAAGTCAGTCGTATTAGCTATATATGGCCACTTACCGTTCAAGTTATAACCCCATTAAAACTATGCTTCAAATGTAAATTATATGTAACTTGAATATGATCGGTCCCCAGGCACTTTTTTTGGTCATAGGTTCTAACCGACCATCGTTCATACTCGAACGCGTGTGTATATGATAGCTATGGTAATGGTAGAGAAATCTAGAGAGCTAAGTAGACCCACTGCCTACATCAATATATATATACGATATACATGCACTGGCCGCAATGGGTTCCCGTTACTAGCCTATAGACATGAAGTATTAAAGTTATACACCTTCATCAGCGCGCTCTTAATGAGTTTTGAATTGGCATATGGGTACTAATCCAAACCATTCCGATGTAATTTAATCGGAATGCCAATCATAACCATCTGCACAGAGAAAGCTAGTGGGAACGATACACACTGTTTGCGTAATTGACTAGACACATTGAGGTAAAGAAGCACCCTGATGTATCAAAGGTATATTTCAAGGATTTTTAATCGGCAACCAATTATTGAATATATTTTTGTTGGGCATGGTCATATGCACCACTGTGTTTCATATAAAACAAAAAACTAGTCGGTGGTTAAATCACCACAGCCAATATCCCCAAATGGTAAGCTATTTTTTAGCAGATGGGGTACATCCATGACTAAAGAAGAAGGAACTGAGGTAAATTATACTTTATTATTTGATCACTTAACACACATAACAGGTTTTGCTGACTCAATCTGTGTAACCTATTTCTAGTATGTAGCAGTATGTTCAGCAAACACAGGTAAGCGATGCCTACGGTTGCAAGTGGTACTCGTCAGTGATCACTGAGTTAGGTCTGTGGTTCAGAACCAAGCTTTTTAGTTTTCAGTGTATAATCACCATAATTCCTGATTATTCCCAAGGTCCAAATGAGTTCACTGTCTAGTTCTGAAATAGTTTTAGTTGTGTTTACAATGTAATCCAATACTAGTTGTTCATTAAACATCTTTTCAATCGTGAAAATTTCACAAGGTTCTGGGAGAATGATGTAACCGCATATTGATGTTTCTTCTTCGAATATCCGACTTCTTTCATTGAAAAACACGTCATTGTAAACAGAAATTCGAAATTCGAAGTTATCTCCAACAAGTTCACGAATCCAACGTATGTCGTTATTTTTAGCAATACCTCTAATTAGCCAACAGTCAGAGAACAGTTGATCCACAATATCTAGTAAGAAATCTGTTTCAAATTCTGTTCTCTCCAGCAAAGATTCCAATCTCTCTCTACCATCAACAAAATGTCCTTCTAAAATTAACTTTATTATTAGCTTCTCTTCCCTTCGAAACCAAGTTTGCTGTAATTCATTCTTGATTTCTTCACGTAGTGTTGATGAGTTAACTAAAGCTTTGTACACTTTCTGACGTATTTCTGCTGGTAGCATATCAATTACCTCCATAAGTCCTTACGAAACACTCTGTTTATTCGAGGTAATCCACTACAACACGGGGTATTGAACGTGAGTTTCTCACAAAATTAACACCATTATTATACAAATGGTGGTTCATACTATACATAGCGTTCGCACTTTAATGACGATCGGAAAAGTATTTATTACTTATTGTACTATTTATAATAACCAATCAAAATCCGCCGTTCAATTTAACTATACATGGACAAGCGGTATGATAACAACCGTTCAACAACTTGATGTAGACAGTCTCACGATAGGTCTACTATGTGAAAGCATGTGTATATCACATATTATTTGCAATTCATTCGTATATAATCCAAGCTCTCTGTTAATACAGAGGCGTCAAAACATTGGTGTGGAACAGACCTACTATGTGGACGCGTGTATATGCTTGACGTATACTGGTTCATTCATAGTATTACTCTAAAATCTCCATTACATGGAGCAAAATAAAGAGCGTATACGATGTATTCTTTTCATAAATTATATGTATTTTGACTCCTGTAAAGAGTCTGTTATACAGATGAACCGTGTACCACGTGACGGTCTCGCAAAAGGTGTATACACATGTATTCAATGTATTCTTTAATAAGTCATTTCTCTATTATTTTCGTTCATTTTAGTAGTAATATTGGTAGAAATGTAGTCTGAAATCGTCTGTTTAGCGTCATATAGCTTTATTGGTGAGCTTATTGCATCCGTGTATACTAAACAAGCGTGACAACTCATGCATTCGTAATAGTTCTGTCTATTGTGATCTGGTGTAGCCTCGTATACACGAAGGCAATGTGTTCAAAGTACGCGAATGCGTGTCTGGTTTATGTATACGTCCATATTTCATAAAGTATAGTACATATTTTGTGCGTTAAGACGTGGAACAAGTCCCCCTTTCACTGGTAAACTACGTATAAACGAGCTATACTATAGTTAACTAACCATTTCTACATAAGTGCGGTTCTATGGTGGTGTGTCTTACCAATATGCCATTATATGCAGATGGTATACAGATGCTCTTTAAGATACGCAGTGCTTTGTACAAATCAATATGTCATTAAATGACTAGTCATAATGTCAGCCATTATCAGCCAACTATTTATAGAAATACCTGTTATATGAGATCATATCGTAGCTGAATCTGGACCTACCTCAACGTCGAAGTGCGCTCAAGTTACACATATGATATGAGCCATTATATGGGTCGATGAGGTGTTATCTCAGTATGACCATACAATATTAGTAAAATACACCCCCTACCTTTTACCAAGATAGCGAAAAAAACATGACATATCGATTATATATATATATAGTGATGAATCTATGCCTGGTCTCACAGACAAATGTTCATATTTAGAGTAAATACATGTGTATCCTTTAATGTAATGTCAGCAAATGTATAGAAACGCAGCGTTCAAAATAGTGAAAAGTATACATTTTTTATTTCGAATTTCATTGTTTACGGTTAATTTCCTGTTATGAAACGTGTCATTTTATAAACGCGTAATACGCAGTTACAAAAAGCCCTAATTGACAAACATTTTAAGCGCTATTATGACTATATTTGGCGAATAAAAAAAACGCCATTTGACGTAGTACAACAACGTGAAATGACTACTTTTTTAAACGCGAAGTTGAAACAAAACTAATATACAAAAGAATTTTAAACTAAAATAATAAGTTTGGTTGATGTATAGTTTGGTTGACAGCATTTTCACACACAGAAGCGTTATGATACAGTTTCACCACTCACACAGAAGCGATCTTATACGGTGTAGCGGTATGTTACAGAGTTATCGTTCTTTTCGAGGCTAAAAAAAGCGCAGGCCGGCCCCCTCCCTCTCCCGCGTTTTAAAAGGGGCGGGGTTAAGGGGAGCGATCGCGCGTCACGAAAAAATGTCATAGAAGAAAAGTATAAGGCAGAGGAAATGGATGGGGGAAACGACACAGTATGAGGGGTAATGGAGTGTGGGAAATGGGGATGGGATGATATGACCGTGTATTAATTGGAGATGATAATGGATTAGGTAGTGTACACTGTTCATGGTTTTTAGTATATGAATTAACATATAGTGAAGAGCTTAGGAGGCTAGGAAACGCCACTCAATATAGGTTTATACATGTAGATGGTGCAAAAAGGGGAAGGAGATGGGGAGAGCGAGAGGCAAGAAATTGGGGCAGAAGGGTATAATTTGGAGAAAACATTGAGGTGTAAGCCTTACTTTCCTAGGAAAACATTGGGATTGTTGTGGGTAGAACAGAGGTAAAATAAGAGTTGTATAAAATGGAAAAGGGAGACATGAAAAGAATGAAAGGTGCTTATGTGAAAAAGGGTAAAGGGGCAGTGGGAGAGTGTATATAGGTGTATAGCGAAGAGTATAGGAGGCTAAGAAAAGCCACTCAATATAGGTTTATACATGTAGATTATGCAAAAATGGGAAGGAGATGGGGAGAGCGAGAGGCAAGAAATTGGGGCAGAAGGGTATAATTTGGAGAAAACATTGAGGTGTAAGCCTTACTTTCCTAGGAAAACATTGGGATTGTTGTGGGTAGAACAGAGGTAAAATAAGAGTTGTATAAAATGGAAAAGGGAGAAATGAAAAGAATGAAAGGTGCTTATGGGAAAAAGGGTAAAGAGGCAGTGGGAGAGTGTATAGAGGTGTATAGCGAAGAGTATAGGAGGCTAAGAAAAGCCACTCAACAGAGGTTAATACATGTGTAAAAAGGGGAAGGCGATGGGTAGAGTGAGAGGCAAGTAAATGGGAGCAGAAGGGTATAATTTGGAGAAAACATTGAGTAGTAATAATTACTTTCCTAGGAAAACATTGGGATTGTTGTGGGAAGAACAAAGTGTTTAGAGGTACAAAAGGGGTAGGTAAAAAAGAATGAAAGGTGGTTATGTGGAGAAAGGTAAATGGGGTATAGGGTAAAATGAATAGAGGTGTATATCAGAGAGCCGGGTGGGGAATATGTACATAATTAAAGTAGATGAGATAAGAATAATCATTGAGTATATACCTAAATCATATGAAACGTGGGGGTTTTGCTTTGGAAGGAGAGGGGTAACCATGATTGCAGACAGTAATTAGAGGGTAAGAGCCGTCAAGGGGCTTAAAATGGTATAGAAATTAAAATGGCACCAGGTAGGGGAAAGCAGAGGAAGTGAGAAAAGAGGGCCATAGGGGTAAAAGTATAACTAAATCATATGAACTGGGGGTGGGGAGGAGAAGAGATGGGTAAAAGGGGACATATATATATATATATATAATGTAGGTGTAAGCAGTTGGTCGAAAACATAGGGAATGTAATGCGACAAAAGAGTAAACATAAAGCAGAGAATGAATGGAAAGTATTACGTATATGTGTATGAACTTGGGGGTTTGTGTATTAAGGATACAGTAATAAAAAGGAGAACACATGCAAAATGGTGTAAACTTATAGGAAATGACAGGGACATAGGGCAAAGAACATGAATGATGCACAGAGTAGCATAAAGATGATGGCTAAGAAGTTCGGAAGGGAGGGGGTTATATTGGGTAAGGGTAAAAGTAGAATTGTGGTAAATATGTAGAAGGGTTATGTGTAAAATGTGGGTGACATTTTTTCGTGACGCGCGATCGCTCCCCTTAACCCCGCCCCTTTTAAAACGGGGGAGAGGGAGGGGGCCGGCCTGCGCTTTTTTTAGCCTCGAAAAGAACGATAACTCTGTAACATACCGCTACACCGTATAAGATCGCTTCTGTGTGAGTGGTGAAACTGTATCATAACGCTTCTGTGTGTGAAAATGCTGTCAACCAAACTATACATCAACCAAACTTATTATTTTAGTTTAAAATTCTTTTGTATATTAGTTTTGTTTCAACTTCGCGTTTAAAAAAGTAGTCATTTCACGTTGTTGTACTACGTCAAATGGCGTTTTTTTTATTCGTCAAATATAGTCATAATAGCGCTTAAAATGTTTGTCAATTAGGGCTTTTTGTAACTGCGTATTAAGCGTTTATAAAAGGACCAATTTCATAACAGGAAATTAACCGTAAACAATGAAATTCGAAATAAAAAATGTATACTTTTTACTATTTTGAACGCTGTGTTTCTATACATTTGCTGACATTACATTAAAGGATACACATATGTATTTACTCTAAATATGAACATTTGTCTGTGAGACCAGGCATAGATTCATCACTATATATATATATATATAATCGATATGTCATGTTTGTTTCGCTCTCTTGGTAAAAGGTAGGGGGTGTATTTTACTAATACTGTATGGTCATACTGAGATAACACCTCATCGACCCATATAATGGCTCATATCATATGTGTAACTTGAGCGCACTTCGCCGTTGAGGTAGGTCCAGATTCAGCTACGATATGATCTCATATAACAGGTATTTCTATAAATAGTTGGCTGATAATGGCTGACATTATGACTAGTCATTTAATGACATATTGATTTGTACAAAGCACTGCGTATCTTAAAGAGCATCTGTATACTTTAAAATATTCTCACATATATGTAAAGCGTGGGCACACAATCAGACTTGTGCACACTTGAACACGTTACCATCTGCGTATAATGGCATATTGGTAAGACACACCACCATAGAACCGCACTTATGTAGAAATGGTTAGTTAACTATAGTATAGCTCGTTTATACGTAGTTTACCAGTGAAAGGGGGACTTGTTCCACGTCTTAACGCACAACATATGTACTATACTTTAAGAAATATGGACGTATACATAAACCAGACACGCATTCGCGTACTTTGAACACATTGCCTTCCTGTATACGAGGCTACACCAGATCACAATAGACAGAACTATTACGAATGCATGAGTTGTCACGCTTGTTTAGTATACACGGATGCAATAAGCTCACCAATAAGCTATATGACGATATACAGACGATTTCAGACTACATTTATACCAATATTACTACTAAAATGAACGAAAATAATAGAGAAATGACTTATTAAAGAATACATTGAATACATGTGTATACACCTTTTGCGAGACCGTCACGTGGTACACGGTTCATCTGTATAACAGACTCTTTACAGGAGTCAAAATACATATAATTTATGAAAAGAATACATCGTATACGCTCTTTATTTTGCTCCATGTAATGGAGATTTTAGAGTAATACTATGAATGAACCAGTATACGTCAAGCATATACACGCGTCCACATAGTAGGTCTGTTCCACACCAATGTGTTGACGCCTCTGTATTAACAGAGAGCTTGGATTATATACGAATGAATTGCAAAAAATATGTGATATACACATGCTTTCACATAGTAGACCTATCGTGAGACTGTCTACATCAAGTCGTTGAACGGTTGTTATCATACCGCTTGTCCGTGTATAGTTAAATTGAACGGCGGATTTTGATTGGTTATTATAAATAGTACAATAAGTAATAAATACTTTTCCGATCGTCATTAAAGTGCGAACGCTATGTATAGTATGAACCACCATTTGTATAATAATGGTGTTAATTTTGTGAGAAACTCACGTTCAATACCCCGTGTTGTAGTGGATTACCTCGAATAAACAGAGTGTTTCGTAAGGACTTATGGAGGTAATTGATATGCTACCAGCAGAAATACGTCAGAAAGTGTACAAAGCTTTAGTTAACTCATCAACACTACGTGAAGAAATCAAGAATGAATTACAGCAAACTTGGTTTCGAAGGGAAGAGAAGCTAATAATAAAGTTAATTTTAGAAGGACATTTTGTTGATGGTAGAGAGAGATTGGAATCTTTGCTGGAGAGAACAAAATTTGAAACAGATTTCTTACTAGATATTGTGGATCAACTGTTCTCTGACTGTTGGCTAATTAGAGGTATTGCTAAAAATAACGACATACGTTGGATTCGTGAACTTGTTGGAGATAACTTTGTTCGAATTTCTGTTTACAATGACGTGTTTTTCAATGAAAGAAGTCGGATATTCGAAGAAGAAACATCAATATGCGGTTACATCATTCTCCCAGAACCTTGTGAAATTTTCACGATTGAAAAGATGTTTAATGAACAACTAGTATTGGATTACATTGTAAACACAACTAAAACTATTTCAGAACTAGACAGTGAACTCATTTGGACCTTGGGAATAATCAGGAATTATGGTGATTATACACTGAAAACTAAAAAGCTTGGTTCTGAACCACAGACCTAACTCAGTGATCACTGACGAGTACCACTTGCAACCGTAGGCATCGCTTACCTGTGTTTGCTGAACATACTGCAACATACTAGAAATAGGTTACACAGATTGAGTCAGCAAAACCTGTTATGTGTGTTAAGTGATCAAATAATAAAGTATAATTTACCTCAGTTCCTTCTTCTTTAGTCATGGATGTACCCCATCTGCTAAAAAATAGCTTACCATTTGGGGATATTGGCTGTGGTGATTTAACCACCGACTAGTTTTTTGTTTTATATGAAACACAGTGGTGCATATGACCATGCCCAACAAAAATATATTCAATAATTGGTTGCCGATTAAAAATCCTTGAAATATACCTTTGATACATCAGGGTGCTTCTTTACCTCAATGTGTCTAGTCAATTACGCAAACAGTGTGTATCGTTCCCACTAGCTTTCTCTGTGCAGATGGTTATGATTGGCATTCCGATTAAATTACATCGGAATGGTTTGGATTAGTACCCATATGCCAATTCAAAACTCATTAAGAGCGCGCTGATGAAGGTGTATAACTTTAATACTTCATGTCTATAGGCTAGTAACGGGAACCCATTGCGGCCAGTGCATGTATATCGTATATATATATTGATGTAGGCAGTGGGTCTACTTAGCTCTCTAGATTTCTCTACCATTACCATAGCTATCATATACACACGCGTTCGAGTATGAACGATGGTCGGTTAGAACCTATGACCAAAAAAAGTGCCTGGGGACCGATCATATTCAAGTTACATATAATTTACATTTGAAGCATAGTTTTAATGTGGTTATAACTTGAACGGTAAGTGGCCATATATAGCTAATACGACTGACTTAGACCATATTTTGACATTCTAAATGATACAAATGCTTACATATTAGTCTATGTGAAGAGTGAGTACGCATTTTGTCTGTGACATAAACTGGCATATTGATATAAAATAACAACCATTTCTAAGCTAAATAACACTGTATATAATATACAAAAATACCCAACTCCATTCGAAATGCAGAGAATTGAGTTACCTGCTCATTTAATTCACATGAAACGTGATGTGCATCAATGGGGTACAATATTATGCTATAGGTACCATTTCTAAAGTATACAACCATAACTCATTACTAGAAGACCTTAATCCCGAGTAATTGTGTTGTGTGTAACAGCGGGACTCAGTAATGGGTGTTCGTTGCTTTTGGATGTGGTTGCATTGGTGACCATGTTGAACCCTATGCGTAATGTATTGTCTGATTATAGACACAAATGACGTGTACCTTTAAGGTATGTGACCCCCGCGGGTACAATACTATGCTATTGGAACCATAACTTGTATGTAAAAAAACCTTCGGGTTTTACACAAGTTATGTCCACTTACCGCACGGTTACATCTCCATAAAAACAGTCCACATGACAGTTAATCCTTCTGTAACTGGTGTGTTCTCTGTCTCTTTTTGTGAGAAAAACAATTATATTTTGTTAGTCAGTGGTAAACCATTCTACCCGGTGTCATACTCAAAAAGAATATTGTTAAAATAAGTCAGCCAAGTCAAAAGGAGTTTAGTACCTTATATAGCACGCGTGTGATTCACGGCCTCCAATCTGTAATATCAAATGTTAAAGCTTCTGAAAGCGCACCTCGGTACTACTGTGATAAATTTTACCCCAACATCGAGGTAAATTACACTGGTAAAATTACTATAGTAGACCTACCACATCCAGGTAAAATACCTTGGTGAATTATATAGGTTGGTGAAATATATGGGTGGGAACATTTTACTAGAGTAAAAATACATGGGGGCACAGGTCTACATGTGTGTAACTTTACCAGAGTAACATTATACCTGTTCAAATCAATCACCCTGGTAAAATACCAGAGATTTGTTTTTAAAGGGCACCTTGGAATTTCCAACTATACATGCCCACTTGAACCAGATCGAAATTTCCAAGTCAAAGAAAATTCATTTGCAACCCATCTTGTAATTTTCCCACTGGTACTGATTTAGCTTCCATGTTGGTAGGACAAAGCGATTATATTAAAGGCACGTGCGGCCTTAATTGTCGAAAATATTCATATTTGTTCCAAACACCGTAAACAGAAAAACATTAAAACGCATACAGTTCCGTTCATATATACCATGACCATCGCGTAAACAGCATGTTATCATAAAGACCTACTATATTTTACCTAAGCAGGAGCCTGATTGTGTCACAGAAGACAGCACAATGCTACTGGCTAATCACACACAAATGGCATAAACGCTCTTTATTAGTTCCATATCAGGTATTCACCAACAAAGAACGCTCTTTATGTTTACCATCATAATATAAACAAACACCAGAAAAGTAACTTTTTATGCTGTTGTTTACATAACAATGGTCAAACATATGACCATAACATACTGTTTATGCGATATTTCTTATTTGCATACGGACAAAGTCTATCTACATTTTGATGTTCTTTCTGTTTGTGGCGGTTTTTGACGGGTGGATATATTTTCACAGGATACCCACCGCCAAGGCCACACGTGCCTTTAAGAACACGTACAGGCTAGCACTGGATGAATAGTTTGTCATTTTTCTCCAAACAACTGGAATATAATTAATTCAGTGAAAGACTTGCACCTGTGTTCATGCAGGTGTGCAGTCTGGGTGAACGTCGACTCTATATTTGAAATATAGAGTCTGGAGCTTATGTAGCCAAAACCATTTCTATTCAGCGAAGAGCTTCCCCAAAATGACGTCACGGATTTAAAAAAAATACATCGATGATTGACAGGTGCCCCCACGTGTTATTTGTTGTGCTTCGCAATAATAGTAATGGCCTGTGTCGCGACATAAGATTACAGCAGATAATATTTGTCGTGTGTGCGACTATTCTTTTTCGGGAGATGAACTCGCTGCATCAACCGGAAAGCTGCATCCGAGAGCAAAAAATAAGGTCGTCATCAAAAATGATGCTTTAGAACTATTTAAAAGCATAAAATTAAGTCATTTCCTCGGTGTTAACTTTCAGATGACTTTTTTACGACAAATAATTTGATTTGCAAACCATGGTACAATAAAGTAAATCAAATACACGGACGTGAGTGAGTTCTATTTATATTTATGGGAGGCCAAGTTGGTACCATGCGCAGGCCTATCTATCAGGTCTAGCACATCCTTCAAATTAATCCGAATCGTACCGAATATATAATTTCGAAGCCATTGTTTCTGTCTGTTGTATTTGCAAGCATCGCTTTCGATCGGAGAAATTCCGCTCTGTTACTATATTTAGAGGTGACATTATGGGAGTCTAGCTCCGCCCACTGACACTTGTTTATTAACCCATACGGTTTCATTGGACGGAAAATAATTTACGCAATCAATCAGATTACGGAATCCCGAGGACTTGGAAATGAAATATCGATGTTATCCGTCAGACCTTATATTCAATGTTGTAATGAATATTTAGGTATGAGTTTACTCAGACTGGCAGGTGTGCACAATGAACTTCCGCCCACAATAAACAATCAAGATATTTTCAATATATACACGATATATTTCAAGTACGCCGATTTAAGATTTTACGTGGACCAAAAGGACAGATTCCACGAACCAACTGGGTATCTTTTCTAAAATTGGAGGAATAAATATATGCAAGATTACGCAATGACATGGAAAATTTTGGGCTGAAATGACAATCAGTTGGACATTTCCAACAGTTGGAATGTTTGAGGTACCAGTTGGAACATTCTAACCCAATTATGTGGGGAGGAAGGGGGGTACAGTTCGAGTGCAAGGTAGACAGTCTCACAACTGATACCACCAGCAGCCCGGTCCCTGGATATAGCGAAAAGTTTAGTACAGGGAAACGAATCAAACCGGTATAAGATAAGGTACACGGAAACAAATCAAACAGATATAACATAATATTCATTTATGCAGCAAGGAGACATTATGTACTGAACGCTTTCTCTCATATGTCACAATGATATGATCGCTTCCGTTGTGAGTCCTCTTTATCTTTAATAAATATACAACTGTGCATGCTTCTAGTACAAACTAGATTGTGACAGCAGGTCAGTGTTCAGTCGTCAGTCATTTATCTTCAGAATGCTTGGTTAGTTTGTGCACAGTGAGGATAGTTGAACTACTGAACGCTACCCCGTATATATCGCACTGATATGGTCGCTCACCCGTATGTGTCATCTCGTGATTTAATATCACAGTCCGGTGTGTGAATATTCATGTACACCACAATGATATCGCTGTGATGACGAGTCTCCTTATTGCTTGAAGTTTTATATGCTTTCTCGCATGTCACACGCATATGGTCGTTCTATGATGTTGATTATCGTATGCATGCTCTGGTCTAGAAAAAATGTACCTGCTTTCTGATACGAGACCTTTCATGGTAGGGTATGTAGGGAAATAATTGTATTTTATAACCTACATGTATTTTGCAAATTTCACTTGAATATTGAGATATTTTATAAACCACCCAGTTGTCATTGGAATAGTTACTTAATGCATTAATTTATAATTTCATATTGTGGGAACACCATTTACAGATTCTATGGGATGCCAAATAGACATTTAATAAATAATTGAGCTTAAGCGCAATAAGGAATGTCTTATGGCGCTTAAGCGCAATTAGATCTTCCCTTATTGCGCTTAACATTCCTTATTGCGCTTTTACATCCTTAATTAATTAATATCTCCCTCATGAGATCACCCCTCTGCAAATAGTAGAATTATCCTATATTTGCTCCACCCATTGGAGCATGGATTACACTACACCATTTGAATTATAGGGAGTGTATGTAATATGGCTATTAATTGTGCTTAAGCGCAATAAGGAATATTCCTTATTGCGCTTAAGCGCAATTAGATCTTCCCGTATTGCGCTTAAGTTCAATTATTTCTTAAATGTCAATTTGGCTTCCCATAAAATTCAAGATAAGAATTTATTTTTAATAAATATACAAATTAATGTTCACGCTACTATAACAAAATAGATCATACAATTGTTCATGCTACTAGAACACAATAGATTGTGACAGCAGGTCAGTGTTCAGTCATCAGTCAGTCCTTTATCTCCAGAATGTCTGGTTCGTTTGTGCACAGTGAGGATACTTGAAGTATTGAACGATTTCCCACATATATCACACTGATATGGTCGCTCACCAGTATGTGTCCTCTCGTGATTTAATATCGCAGTCCGATTTATGAATCTTTTCCCGCATATACCACAATGGTACCGTTTATCTCCGGCGTGACCTCGTTTATGTGTCGTCAGATTGCTTGAAGTACCGAATGTTTTGTCGCATATGTCGCACGGGTATGGCCGCTCGCCCGTGTGCACTCTCTTATGCTTTACTATGTCACACCGATGCGCACATGTTTGTCCGCAAATATCACACTGATATGGTTTATATCCTGCATGACTCTTGGTATGTCTATCCAGGTTTGCTTCACGATTGAATGACTTTTGGCAAATCTCACATGTATATGGTCGGTCTCCAGTGTGAATTATCATGTGTCTGGTAATGTCTGTTTGATATTTGAATGATCTCTTGCATACATCGCAACTATATGGCCGACTTTCCGTCTTTTTTGCTTTGTCCGCTGGGTTGTTGGGTTTATTCGACAATTTCCCGCTTTCATCATCTAACTTCTCAAAGGCGTTATCTGACTTATCACTCACCACGTTGTGTATGCTATTCATGATATAATACTCAATTATCACATAGATTAGTGTAAAATGCTTGTACAATGAAATGTTCCCACAACAGAGTTTGGCATATACGCAGATGTAGTACCAGTAGTTATCGTGACATGATCGTAGCCTATAGATACGTCAAGACGTCCATGTACGGTACCGTTTCTGTGAGTACAAATATGGAGCAATTATTTCTTGATACGCGCCCATGTTCTTGAACATTATTCGGTCGCCTAGGAACCATTAAACTCCGGAGATGGTGGAACAGTCACTGTCCTGTTGTATCCTGCGGATATTTTTTTCAGCAGTGGCACCGGTGAACAAACACACCAAACAACTTGACACTGACAGAAGGCTCCCACATGTATGTACATGTAGTCGTGTGGGCCTACATGTACATTTCAATTACACAGCTCTAGATGCCAACGTCACGATGGAACTGTGTGTCGTCAAATTAGTATCGAATCGCTGTTTGATTATTGGGTCCACATAATTTAGAATAAGCACTGAACGCAGAAGCGGAAAATGTTCTTTGTTCCAGCTGTGTAGCGTTATAAAAGTTGGTTTCCATAACAGCAGTTTATATTGAACGCTGAGAAAAATCATAGTCTGTCATAAATATCTTACAATATAATAACATGTATGGCTCATTTGGACCTTCAATTAGCAAATTACGTCAACTTAGAAGAGCGATGCGAGAAAAGTTTAGACAACGTATGTAGACTTCGCGGGATTTATATGTATGTTCAAGTTGAGAGCATATGTCGTTTTCTCCAACGATTCCATTCGAATGAAATCCGAGCTTTGCAGCAGGGGGGGGAACGGTGGGGGGGGGGGGGGGGGGGGGGGGGGGGGGGGGGGGGTCCAATCCCAGATTCCCAGGAAATAAATCAGCAAATCCCAGTTCCCAGCAATAAAATGTGCCATATGTCAATAACATCATTTTACATGACATAAAATGCGAAACTATATGCAAATCCATTGAACAGAATCAAGTTCAACAGATAACTCTTTACACTGATCTACACCACCGCAAACCAGGTATTCCCTAAATGTCCAGGTGATGTATGCAAATTCATGTGGTCTTAATATATCTAAGACGGTTTGTGATTTGAGATTGTGCCCCATAACTGGAATGTTAGTATGAAAAACCAAGTCACAAACCAACTGAGAAATAGGAGACAACACGGATGTACCGGTACACAAGTCACCAGATACAACAGCTTAGATTGACCAAGTGGTAAAACTCGTGTAAATAAATGACTTTAAAATTGACTGGATACCAGCAGACTTTGTTGGTAGTTGTTACAGATGCACGGTATCGACAACAGCTGAATACTCCCTACAGACAACTTACATTAAAGGTACTCAACCCGATAAAACTCCTCTCAATTACTATTTCAATGGCTTCGGGGGTCAAAAATATTTGATTCGAGTCGAGGAAGTCACCCATCAAAGCTCAGATTTGTTAGATATCGATTTTAGAAATCTATTATTTTTCATTATCGGGAATTCTTCCTGGCCCAGTACGTAGTCAATTATTACCACTTGATTATAGAGTTATCCATCCTTGTCTGTTTGAATAGATTTGGAGAACACATCCAGAGCAGATTACGGCAGTTAGCAGTACTCATCTCGAGTTTATAACAAATTTCAAAAATCAATATCTAATAACTCTGAGCTTTGTTTGATGGGTTCCTCGACTCGAATCAAATATTTTTTACCCCCAAAGCCAAAGAAATAGTAATATAGGACCCTCCGATCGGATTGTTGTTGTTGGAATCTGTTGAGATGGGGACCCTCTTTACGGGTTGAGTACCTTTAAAAAGAGTTAAATAAATTATATATTTTTAATTTGACATAACGGTTTAATAAACATATAACTCAATAAACATTTGAACTATTAACGATATATATAAATATAAATGCGGGACTAACTTGGGAAAATCTAAATCGTGGAATATCACCAAAACACATGAAACGGAACAAAACATGCCTGACTCATCTTTCATCGCTGGAATACCGGTCGGTTGTGTGCATTTTTGGGGAAATCAGTTCATAATTAGGTGAATACAAATGAAAATCCCGATTAATTGGGGATAATTTCCCGGGTCCAGGAAAATAATTTCAACCTTTCCCGGGTCCCGGTGGAATTCTGTTCCCGATTCCCGGAAAACTAAATCTGACGATCCCAATTCCCGAAAAATTCCCATTTTCTACTGTGTTTCTCCTTATTTGATAGGCCTATACAATATACAATTTATGTTCATTGATAATGCGATACGATTTATTAACATAAGCTCCAACAAAGGCATGTAGTATGCTAACAAAACAATACAATTCATAATCAAACTAAACTTAACAAATAAATACACGTGAACATGACATGTCTAGCCATGTACGGTATACATGTATTTTTTATTCTGTGGTGGCATGCATATCTATTCAGAACTCTTATCAAAGAAGCGCCGGACCACGTTGCGCAATTCAGTGTTGTGTGTTGGACGTGTGTGCTAATCACTATAGACAGTCGATCAATCCAGTTCTCATATAGGTTCCTTTGTCGTAATGGCTCTCAGGTTCTGGTTCATTTAAATAGTTAATTTTGATACCATGTAATAAATATTACTATCCCAAACATATTATAATGGATTATAATTTATAAATTTGACGAAGTTTTATTAATTATTATCCCCGAACGAGACTTGTTTCTAGCGTTTGAAAAATAAATTACTCCGGTCTATCCGTGGCATTCAACATCACATTCTCCGAACTTTTGGTAACATATTCTCGGCGCTGTCGTTAATAACAATTTCGACTGATCGAATTCTTTTGTGGCGATTCACGAAGCGATCACGATTTCTGGAACAATATTTCAACAAGTTGTCGGTGTGTGAATTTTCCACATGTGTCCAAATAAATGGGTTATTAACACTGGACTTGTGTCGTTAAAGGCACGGGCGGCGTTCATTGCAGAAATATTTATATTTGTTCAAATGAACACGAAAATATATACAGTTCCGCTCATATGCCAAACATAATCAGCGCGTAAACAGTATATTGTCGTAAAGATGTACGATGATGTACGTAAACAAGAGCCTGCTCGTGTTACAAAAGTTATGCTTCTGTTCGGATAACACAGCAAAATTCTATTGGTTAATCACACAAAATTGGTATAAACGCTCATTATTATTTCCATATCAGGAAAACAGTAACAAATAACGCTCTTTATGTTTACCATATCAGGATCTAAACAAAAGCCAGATAACGTAACGTCTTTTGCTTTTGTTTACATAACAAAGGGGGAAAAATTGACAATAACATACTGTTTATGCCATATTTCTGATTGGCAGACGAACAAAGTCTGTCTATATCTTACTATTCCTTCTGTTTATGGCGGTTTTTGACGGAGGTGAATAATTTAACAGCATACCCACCACCCGTATCTTTAAATTGATAAACACAAGTTTTGGTCGATTCTTCGCGAATATTATACGTAAATCCTGTCAACCGCATGTATATAAATATTCTAAGTATAAACACCATATACAACATAAGAAAACGTCATTGCTACATCGATGTAAAATCAACTCATGTCGTCAAAAACATTGTTTTGTGTTAAAACATGGGATTATTTTGAGTGATATCCAATATTTTCCCTGCTCCGAAGTGTGCTTGTCCTCCGAATATCTGTATCCGATTACAGGGCGGTGACGGGCGAAAATATGTCTGTAAACTTTCTTCCATATTAAAAACGTTTCCGAAAGACGCATCTGAAATACGAATATAAATCATGTCAGATCAGAATGATGTGTGTATGCCATTGTACTTCAACGGTAAAAAATACATACCAAAGACAATTTCACATGCCGACACAATTAAAAGAAACGAGGTCATTGGTTATAATCTTTGAATAGAACATCACCCGATATCACCATCCAGATCGGAAAAAGATCTCGGTGTGCATATGTATGATCATCTAAAATTCGATACACAAGTAAATTCGGTGATTGGAATGTCAAATAGCACTGTATAGGAGTTATAAACATGACGTTCACAGATATGGATTCTCAAACTTTCATCAAAGTTTATTCAGCGATGGTGCTTCCTACATGTATAATGGACTATTGCCAAACTGTTTGGAGCCCGTTTCTAATCCGCCATTCTATTGTGTTAAGAGTGTTCAGAGAGGAGCGACTCGTAAAATCCCATGGCTTCGGTGATATTCATATCAAGATCGCCTAATCATTCTAAACCTGATTTATCTTAAATAGCGGAGAACGCGGGGTGATTTCATCGAGGTATGTAAAATCCAAAATGGATATTATAATATGGATTCAAATTAACATGTTACAAGATCAACATACCAACCTACGAGGGTCATGCATTCAAACTACAAAGGCAACATAAAAACAAGGACATAAGGAAATACTTCTTCTAACAAAGAGTAATAGCGGTGTTGAACAGTTTACCCGGGCACGTGGTTGATGCACGGGATTTAGCGACTTTCAAAAATCTGACGGACATACAGTAATGATCTAAATAATCGACTCCTTAACCGCAGCAGAATTATGGGTAATTTTCAGGATTTAGTCGGAAATATGGCTTGTTGCCATTCATCGGAAAACTCTCACTGAGAGCTTTCCTATGAATGGCATCATACTAGTAGTCATACTAGTAGTTTATCTAAGTGGGTACATATCATTAGTTCACCAGCAATCAATCGCATTCACACCCGTAACATGAGCAATGTTTATGTTTTTAATAAATATGTCTGACTTTAAACATATTTTATTGTAAATTCACGTACAACGGGATTGGGGTACAAGTTTTAACAGCTTGCAATGTCCCCATCCCAGATATAGGCCTTATATATCCTTATCAAGTTTTGAATATTCCAATTTAAATTGCTTTCTATTTCGAGAACACGGTGCTTATGCGACTCAATTATGTCAATTCTTTTATTTTGGAAGATTAAATCTAGAGAGACATCTTGAAGTTTACAAGTCATTTGCTGGCCCAATCTGATATTTTATTAAAGACGGATTATCATTTTAAATAACAAATTTGAAATAGTTGCGTGGGTATAAAATAATGAATATGAACTGAAGACCCCTGTCCGGAAAGCCTTCTATCAATTAATATTGATTTTATTTCGAATATTTTATTGGGACACTTTATTTGTCTATTTTTAGAACAGACCATTCGGGTGATACCATATAGCGATAGAGACCATTAGGCTGTTCCTATGTCTACGTACCAGAACGTCATAAGTCCCAGATTGATTGATTGTATTGTTCCATAGTTATAAGCGATAATGAGTCTAATTAACGTTTAGTTTTGACAAAATTACACAATAAAATTTCGGGTCTTTGTTAACAGTAACCACTATTGTTCGTTAGCTAAACAACCACACCTTTATAGACCAGAAAATATTCGAAATAAAATCCATATTAATCGATAGAAGCATTTCCGGACAGGAGTCTTCGATTCATATATAATATTTTGGGCTTGTTTACTTGAGTGATTCAATTGCCGTTCTTATCTTATCTCCGTGAATATAAAATTGTGGAGCGATTTTGAGCATCTACTGGAGAGGGTTAGAAATTTATCGATTATCGATATTGTTTATTCCGTCAATAGTAACACACCTGTGTAGGCTATAATAATCCGCTATATATGGTGGGATGCATGTGGATTTCTTTTTGTTCAGCAAATAATTTATTGTTTGCCAAAAATCGCGAGGGGGTGGGGATTCATTTACTCGTTCTTCAAATTTAGAGTGAAATTGTTCTTTCGCGTATTCTTCATGTTGGTTACTTTATTTCTGGTATCTTTATAGTTTCTCCAATAGACATCTGAAATTCGTTTTAAGGCTATTTTTCTCAATCTATCTAGAGCTGCGCCTGATCTCCCATCTTATATCTGAGTTGACCAAAACTTGTCATTTGTTCGTATCGACGTGACTGTTGATTTTGGGGATTGTCTCTTCCATTACAGAGATGAATAGTTTACAGAATCGGGCGACAGTCTGGTCTATATTTTCAACTATTTAATTCTTGCCAATTAATAACTCTAGCATACTTTTAGCTGAACTTACAATGTAAACTGTTTGTGCTGAATGAAAAGTTTGAAGTCAAGCAATGTCCGTAATAACTTCATTATAACGAAAAGACGAACACCGTGGGTACCCTTCCCTATACACTATCATAACAAAGCACATCACATCCCATGATCCACATGCACCCGAATTATAATGTGACATGTTCGTATGCATGGACACAAAATTCACAACTTTCTAAGTCCAGCAAGTGGCGTAACTGTGGTAAGAATGATTTGACGAAACCGGTATAGTATATGTGTATGGACATTCTTTCCCCCAAGCTGGGAGTTACAAGGAGAGATGTTCGTACATAAACACAATTAACAATTTTCCAAGTTCCACGATGGCCATAACTCTGGTAAAAAATAAACGGAAAACCCCTTATAAGTGTGTATCATTTACCCGAAGCTGGGCTACATCACAACAAAGTCCAACCGAATATGAGTATCCACACCCGAGTTACAAGGTAAGATGTCGTACTGACTAAAAATAACAAATTGCCAAGTATAATAATTTAAGGATCGTAACGTTGGTAAAATAAATGGATGGAACCAGTAGTATTTGGGTATCCTTTTCCAACGGTGGGCTACTACCATACCAAAGGACAACGCAATCCGATTATGAACAGCTGAGTTACAATGTGACACGTTCGGATGTAGCCCTCGGTTATAGGGCCCGAATCTATACTAGAATGTTTTATTGCATATATCAAATTATCAATGTAATGTTTCCTCTGCGAGGTTTTGCACTGCAGTCAAATATCTAAACTATATCTGAATCATCGCACATGCATCGATCACTTTGAGGGATCGTGGATTCTCATATGTGCGTTTAGATTATCGGCAAAACTGAATGTTTTCTCACATACGTTGCAGCGAAACAATCGTTCTCCCGTGTGGATATTATTTACACTCAGGCTCGAAGAAGCCTCGGATATACGGCCATCACAATTTGTGGAGTGTTTGAGTTTGTCTGTACAGTGGTCTGTGTGGATTTTCTTGTGACGTTGAAGGCCATTGGCACGACTAAATGATTTGTCACATATGTCGCACGCGTATGGCCGATCGCCTGTATGGATTATCATGTGTGTTGTCAGATTTTTTAACCATGCAAATGATTTCTTGCATATATCACACACATACGGCCGCTCTCCTGTGTGAACTCTAACATGTCTTTTCAAGTTTCCCATCATATTAAATGATTTCTTGCATATATCACATTGGTATGGATTTTCTCCTGTGTGTATTCTCATATGTACTTCCAGTCCCCCAGTCAATGATTTCATGCAAATTTTACATTTAAATGGTCGGTCTCCTGTGTGGATTATCTTGTGTCTTTTCAGGGTTCCCAAGTGCGCAAATGATTTATCGCAAAGATCACACCTGTATGGTCGTTCTTTTGTGTGGGTTCTTTTATGCACTTTTAGATTGATACAATAGATGAATGATTTGTCGCACACATCACACGTGTGTGGTCGCTCTCCCGTGTGAACTCTCTTGTGGTACATCAAACCCTCGGACCTAGTGAATGATTTTTCACAAATATCACACTTATATGGTCTATCTCCTGTGTGCATCCTCTTGTGTCTATCCATGTGATCTTTATAGTTCGATTTCATTCCGCAAAACTCACAATGGTATCGCTCATCTCCGCCATGAATCCGTTTATGTAACATCAAGTGAGTTGAAGTGCGGAATGATTTTTCACATATATCGCACGGATATGGGCGATCGCCCGTGTGGATTTTCTTGTGTACTCCCAGATAGTGTGAAGTAGTGAATGATTTCTTACACACGTCACACGCAAATGGTCGCTCGCCTGTGTGCACTCGTTTGTGTCTCCTTAAACTATTCACCAGAGTAAATGACATCTGGCATATGTCGCATTCATATGGCCGCCGTCCTGTGTGGATTTTCTTGCGATCTGTGAGACTGACCGTCTGAGCTAATGATTTCTCGCGGACATCACACGGACGTGGTCGTTCGTCAGAATGGATTCTCTCATGTGTTGTCAAGCTACCCGACTGAGTAAATGGCGTCTCACATATATCACCTTTGCTTAAATGTGCCTCTGCCTGTGTGTCCATATTTGCGATTAGATCACTATTACACGTAAACAATATTCCAGACAAAAATGGCAGTATTATGTCCAGGACTGCGCGTGGTAATACATCCCTGCGTTTATTTGCAAATATTACAAAATAATTCAAAATGTTGGAATACAACGTGAATTATTTATTTATCATATACTGTGATAAATGGGCGTTTTGTAGTTATGTGAAGGTGTAAACCACTGGTAAATTATAGTACGTGAACTGCTAATGCTCAATAACTGAATAAATAATCCATAGCGACGATTCGTGTAGATCTTAGCCAGTATCAGCTGTGTATCATCAGGTGGTATGCGTAACCAGGTGACTGGACGATGTATCAGTGTTTATGTCTTTGCATGTGATGATCGCCGGACAGCATGCTGTAGTACAAAAGAATCTTCTTTCTGTGTGTTGTAAAAGGAATTTTCCGTCAAGTCCAATCCAGAACTTTATTCGAAAACCCGGAGGTTCTTTTTCGCTTTGACTAAGAAACGATGTTCTACAAAGTCGTATAAAAGCCAGATTTGGTCACCAGGACACAACAACCATATTGATAGATACAGATACATAAATATTTGGTTCAAATGAATGATGTCAATATTGGGCGTTGATTGCTAACACAGTATGATAAAAAAAATATACAGCCACTAAGACTATTAACTAGTAAATAATGCCCATTATAAATAATTTGTAGCGGAATCTCTACGTCCTTGTACAACGTATATTAAATGTATATTTGGTATACATGTAAATTCTCGTTTATCAACTACAGAGTTATAATGGGAATTTACTTAAATAATGGCGTCTTTTAGCACAGAGATATGTATTAGAGTTTACGGATGAGCGTTATAGATATATATATCTAATGCACGACCATATATAGTATACAGGTATGGCATAACAGAGTACAAACATGAAAGAACATAGTATGATATGTTGTAGAAACATACATATATGGGGTTCCAACAAACCCGGTAGACGGTAGATTTCACTGGCTGTTACGTGTGGCTAATGCTTGTTTAACAAAGCTACCCAGTTTATGTGAAAGTAACTCGTCGTTTGAGTTAAACATGTTCCTTAAAGTGGGTTTATACTCGTTAGTAGCATGACCGTCTCTCTGAAGATAGCCGGAAATAGTATTCCGTCACCTTCGCATTTTCCTTTCTGGAGTTTCATTTCCAACAGGGTTGGCAAATATCTGCCTGGGAATAGATGTCTTTAAGCCACACGAAGAATTTGTCTGCGAATGAATGATTCGTGATATCAGCGATATTTCTGCAAACATAGCCAAATCCGTTCCTTGCTAGGGCGTCTTCGGCTACAGGTAGGTATTGCAGATCGCCATTATATGTCGCAATTGTATAACTCTTGTAGAGTAAGCTGTTTTGGAATAAGTGGCTCCTATATGAGCCAAAATGTTATCATAGACCTCAATAGGTCTAAACGCATGTGGTACATATCAACCCAGTTCAGATAGCGCGCCAGCACGCACACGCTTATGACGACAACTTACGGTCTGAAGACTCTCATGGTTAAAATAATTTAAAACGGGAGAAATCGAGCCAATACTGAGCGATGTGTTGATTGACCAATGAATAGCCTCATGGGCACGTGTGTCGATCTATCGTCATGATAAACATTGCCTTATGAATATTAATGAGTTTTCGCAAAAAAAAGGGAATCCCCCCTTCATCTTTCTAATAAAATAGAATGCCAGTGTTGACATACGTAGATGAAAGTAATGAGATGGAGTCTGGATATTTATCAGACTGATATCGGTCGCGCTAATGATTTGCTTACAATAGTTGAATATAGGCGCTCACTATCATAATTACACATGTTACTGTTCTAAAGCTCATATTCAACTATCAACCAGGGATATACGTTTGCCTCAATATACACTCGTTGCATAAAAATGGGAGAATAGTATTAGGTGAAGTAAATAATATGCACGCTTATGGCGATCAGAACAAAAGCCTCAATTATTCAAAAGATCGGTTCAATAATAATTAACAAGATTACCTCTATACATTGTTCACTATTACGCATGTTCATGTTTTACCATTTTCCGATTTGCGTTTGTAATATTTTCTTTCCAGCATCGCCGGACATTTTTCACCACATTTCGTATATATTTACGTCGCATTAAAAGCAAATTTATGATAAGACACGAAAAGCCCAACTGTGCTCCAATGGGCATGTAAAATGACCTTGTCTCATACCCTATGGGGTCAACATCGAATAGCATCTAATTTCACTTTTTTGGTGGTCTGTTATCAAAAGTCTATATCTATGTTACATATAACTCTCTGTGCAATAGCCAATACTATGATAACCACATAGCTATGCAGTAATAATGTACATTAGGACGACATCATGATTATCTCGTTTGTGTAGAACATTTAGAACACTTAAGGTTGTGACACATTCCTGAGTTTATGGATATCGTAAATTATGGGGTTTCCTATCGGTCGTCTTAACGTTTACAAACGATAGGTTAGCGATTATGGCGAATTCAATGTTCTTTGTTCCAGTATAATCCAGAGACATACATATACCAGTACCATCATATCATCCTGATGTCAGAGAGAAAGTTTGATCCCTCAGCTTCACTTTTTTGGGCTGAGTAAGTTAGGCTACAACTTCATGAATGTATCTAAGTTTAACTAACTTCTTGGACGGGAATATCTTCCTTACACTTTTCACATATATTATTGTGAAAAGACATCTGTCCACAAAAGTTTAAGTTGTGACACTTCTTTTTATGCCCCGAAACATCATTTCTTGTTTGTCTTTTCTGTCTGTCAGATTATTCATGTCCGCTCCACAGCAATCGCGATGCTTTATTGGATTATGTTGAAAACTTGCAATAATTGTTCCTGAGACGATGTGTCGCGCATAAATTTGTTTCCGATTGTTGAGGATCAAGACTGCAGGACAAGGTCGTTCTCTCAATTAAGTCACTATACACTACCCTTCGTGTCCGCTCCATATCTTTTGTCTACATCACTTGGTTTCAATGAAACAAGGCGTGATGCATGGTTAACCTAAGGATTGTGTCGCGATATGTGTGCATTGTGGTTTGTCAAGGTCAATGTTGGATGGGTATTATATTCACAAATAATACATGGAACGCAACATTACAAAATTATTGGAGGTCAGGGTATAACTTCGCACACGGGCTGCTTCATTACGGGGGCATAGTCCTTAAGGAGTAGAAACTTGTCCTATATTTCTGGGTGTTTCAATCGGTATGAATTATTACTTAATTTCCTTTAATTTATTATAGGACCCGCGATAAGACAGCCAGCTCCTCTCTGATGAATCGTCGTCTGATGAGACAAAGCAGCCATTATCTACTGATGCTGATTTGACACAACCGCCAACCAACTACATGTCGCAGAAAGTGTTATAGATGTTAGTTCTGATGAAAATAAATGTGAGTCTAAACATCAAGCAAGCGGTCACTTCTTCTTTTCTAACACCATGTATGGATATGTTGATAATTTGTTTGATAATGTTAACAATACTACCAAGGGAACTCAGACGATCTTCACAGGGCCAATCTTAACATCTGACTCCAACATCCTCTTGGACTTATACAGTGCTGATAATGAAGAGCGAATGGTGCGACGAAACTAATAACAATACAACCAGTTATTATACAACGAACCTTCGATCTTCTTTCAGATAGTTGCCGTATAAGCATACTCGAAGCTTGCCTTCTTGGGTATGACGTGTTCATCAAATACTCTTCTTGGTGTGACTTGTTCATCAGTGACTCTTCTTGGTGTGACTTGTTCACCAATGATGGTTCTTGATGTGACATGTACTTCAATGACTGGAGTATCTGGAGTACTGTGTGTAAATGGAGAAACAGAACAACGAGATTGATCACCAGTGGACAATTATTAGGTATCTGGAGTCGCTGCTGAATGACGAAAAGGATCGGACACTATTTGACCAGAAGCGAACTTTTAGTACAGAAACCATGAAGTGTGTAATGGAACTGACCTGAAGGTCCCCGCAGATAAAGTCGGGAGATTGGTAAAGACATGAGTAGCATGTGTGGCAAGGTACCAAATATTCAACCATCGACAAGGACCATAAACAGAATCGTCGACAGCAAGTATTATTGCACATGCCCAGTTAGAGAGCGTACTCCCAGCAGCGAACCATACATCACTGTCGGCGTATATATGAAACTAGAAAATAACTGGGAAAACCGTTGAAACATCTGACAGACGACACGCAAACATACCTGTTAGACCTGAGGGAGATGTTAAATAAAATTTCTCAAACTACTCTTGACATTTAAAGAAATTCTTTCCGATATCAATAGGCACTGCCATGAACAAGAAAGAGGATACAAGGTACTAGCTGATATAAGGGACACGATGTCTGACCGTGCATCGACAGAAGTTGCTTTCAGTCGATTACTACAGCAATATAGAGAAAGTATTCTCCCAGAAGTGATCGATAGGCTATCCGCGGTGGGCCGAAATTTACATTTGCCAAATAATTTGCCAAATGAAAATATGTTTTGCCAAATTATATTAGCATTTGCCAAATGCTGCCCATGATAGTATCATTTTCTGCAACATTAATTATTATGTTTCGACACTCACGATTTTTGATATCGATAGAAAAGCAGTTAGTTAATAATTAATTATACTCGCATCTCTATTGTGGTTTATCATACAACAATAAGCCAATCACCGAACAGTACAATAGTAGAAGGATTGCTTCATCAGAAGGGCGCATCACAGGAGGATTAGTAACCCCTCTAGCCATCAGTACTAATGCTATGAGATTAACTGCAGCTTAATACAGGTGTTAAGCATTTCCTTAAGCCTTATAAACACCACTAAAATAATTATGTTGTAAGAGTTTCCTGAAATGAATGGTAATGATTGACCAATATTTTTTTTCAATATGCTTGAGGAATTAAAAAGTGACTTGCCAAAACTTTTGCCAAATGAAAATATTTTTTGCCAAATGTGAATTATTTTTGCCATTGGCAAATTTGGCAAGTGGCAGCGCGAACCCTATAGCGCGACGATAGGTGTGCGCTATTGGGTCAAGAGGAGCAGGATCTTTATGGAACTACGGCCTTCACCTCATGTGCGGCATGGCGGATTGTTGCGAAGTGTCCCTAAAGAAATTTGAGTAATCTTATCTGGGGGAGAAACTTATTGGATCGGTCATCAGACCGAACTCAAGAGGTTTCATAGGAGAGTGGGACATTGAGACTGATTCAGACCTGCTGTAAAGTGTTTACCACCGAGGAAGATGAGAAAAGTGGAGGCAGTGCCGATTGGAAAACTTACCTAAAAGATCAAAAGCTAGGAAGAAATAAAACAACAAGGTTCAAATATAACAGGTTCAATTTGGTATTCGTTCTTGGCCACGCCATTTATTATCATAAAAAGTATCGACGATTTATTGGATAACATCCATGGATTATCAAACAATTTTCTCAAAGCAGTATCGTTTGATATTAAGGAGGGATTATATCTCGCTGGACTTAGTTCCTTGGCATGATTTCGAAGTTCATCAGTGGCCCTCTTTGGAGAATTCTAGAAGTAGAGGGTCACATTCTCAAAATGAATGACCAGTAGAAGACGTTTGTGGACTATATGGACCTATGTATCAACAACACAGTAGAAATATCGAAATCCATGAGAACATTTGCCCTTTGAAAGAGATTCAAAAGAAAGATGTGGTTTTGGACATGTTATTGCAGGAGTCTGAGACTGATGCTATTGTGTGCCCACAGTTGCAACAATTCTTCGGCACCATCAGCCAATTGTTGAAGAAAATTGTGACGGATCGTTTGCCAGGGGGTAAATAGTGGAGCCCTTCTGCAAATGTCAGTCAAACAGCATCAACAATGAAGCATAACAAGCTACCAGAGTTTAATTGATCAACTCGATCAGTTATTGAGATACCGACCAAATGCGACGCTGTTAACAAATGAGTCGTATATAATGTATACCCATAACGAAACCGGTCAATGGCTGGATGCACTAAGTGATGAGACGAAACTATTGGAAGATTCAAGAAAATTGGGCCGTGAAATAACAAAATGTCTATTGAGACTAGAAGCAACCGAGAAGTAAAGGCTGTCAGCGCAAAGGAAAAAGCAAATAGAATTAGAAACAAGGGAGAGACCGTTAAGATTTGTCACTACGTACTGTGGCAGAGTGAACAACCGGTTGATGAGGCACTGTGAATACCAAATACCAAACCCCGCAGAACATAAAGCACTTATCGCCCAGCTGCGATTCAGTCACAAAATATTAAACCAGAAACATCAACAGCCAAAGGTATATAATTTCTCGGAAAAAAAGATTATGCTGGAAAATACAAAAAGAATTCAAATGAAAAAACCAAAGGAAAATTTGCTGCTATTGATAAAAGATGTCATGTCCACACCCACAATAGAACACGTTGAAGGAACCCCTCTGTTTGTCAATAAAATGATAGAGCATAAGTTTGACGATGGGACATATATAGGCAAAGTTATATATGTAGTACCTGGATTCCCACACTGGTACAACACCATCTATGACAATGAACCAGCTGTTTATGCGTACAACCTACAAGATTATGCAAATGGGGATATGCAGATTATAATAGCTCTTGTTGACACCGATGGGGCTAATCAGTAGCCTAGGCAAATGTTGTACGTCAGTTTCCATTACTTTTCTTTATTGTATTCTGTTTGGAGCAACATGAATTTGGTACATATCAACACCAGTCTGATTGAAAGTCATACCGTATATACCAGTGTTAATATAAACAGATTATATATAGTGGATCAACAGTAGTGTAGCCAACATTCCCTGGTATAGCAGCTATGTAAACAATATCAAATCATGTAACCCATTCAAAGGTTATGAAGCATGCCAAATATGTAGATTTGAAATATTAAAGACACAAATTTGATGTTATTCCCTGTTTAATTTTATTCTTAAAAAATTCATCGTTACTAACATGCATGTTAATTCTATCGACTAACCACATGTTTACATGTCAACTAACAGATCAAAATAATCATATCAATCAAAAGAATCAGATCAATAAAAATAAATTGACTACAACGTTGATTGCGAGTTAATAATGACGAAACGATCCACTAGAATAATTCTGTTCTAATATACATATATTTGTATCATATTCATTATAATTAAACAGACTGGAAATTCAAACTTTTAATGAGATTATTTTGTATGTTAACCAGTTATATAAGTTTAATTATTATTATATTAATGTATTTTGTACCATTTCTTTCAGTTGATGTTTAGCATTGTGTATTGATTGAGGAGATACCTCGGATAACTGCACTGGCTGCATGCTATCTTTTATTTGTATTAAGGATATACCTCAGATAACTACACTGACAGTGGATGCACACTACACTCTATTTGAATTGAGGAGATACCATAGATAACTACACTGACTGCATACTACACTCTTTATTCGTATTGAGGAGATACCTCGGATAACCGCAGACAGTGGCTGCATACTACACTCTTTATTCGTATTGAGGAGATACCTCAGATAACTACAATGACAGTGGCTGCATACTACTCTTTATTCGTATTGAGGAGATACCTCGGATAACTACACGGACAGTGGCTGCATACTATACTCTTATTTGTATTGAGGAGATACCTCGGATAACACCACTGACAGTGGCTGCATACTACACTTATTATTTCTAATGAGATGCATCGGATAACTACACTGACAGGGGCGGCATACTACACTCTTTGTGTTGAGGATATACCTCGGATAACTACATTTTCTACATACCAGTCTCAAAAATTGGTAAAAGCTATTATATTATATTGCTATAGATTCCATTACTGAATGTCATTGTCACCTAGTTGAAAGACAAAAACGTGTATGATCAGAGCCAGAGAGGGTCGGTTTGTGGGAATTCAGACATCTAGCCAATTTCCCTAGTATATTTCAAACTGAACTTGATCATACATCATAAATCTGAGAACATACATATTATTATTTTATTGTAGGCCATAAACACAACTATTAATTTATATAACTTTTTAGTTGATGTTGCATGTGCATTAACGATATTGATGGGAAGTCATCGTATAAACACATCATACTAAAGTATCATTGGTAAGATCGCTTTCAGTGTTCAGATACTTCCAATGACTAGCTCATATTGATTTCATTGTCAATATGAAAATGGACACAGCAAGGGGCTGGGGATGTACTGGTCTTAACCAGATATTTCAAGCCATACTTTATCATGTTGCACTGAATACATAAAACAATGCCTCCAAACTTAATTGAGATACAGTTTGGTATAAAATATAAAATATGTCCACGTAATTGACCCAACAATCTCAATTTTGCATCAAATTGTATGGCCTGATAATAGAAATAACATACAGAAATACCAAAAGTTGTTATAGTATATTGTCGCCATATGAGGGAAAAGAAAAAAAACTTCATGAAGGGAAAGTTCTGTTTCTGCATTGATATATGTAGAACAGTATATAGGTTTGCCATAAGGATTCGAAATGTTTGCCGTTATGCTGTGTTGTCAGAATTTTGCCATTCCTCAAAAAACAGCGAATTGTCTACCCCAGGACTCCCGTCCAATTACTTAACAAAAACGTCATTTTTTCCAAACACTGTCGTTACTACTGACTTTGTTTCATATTCCTAACACCCTAAAGCAGCTGATAGTGCATCTGAATATCTGGAAAATTGTTTGGGCAAAACATCGTTGCCTATTGCTATTTATAGGTATTTATTACACTCCTATCAGGGGGGGGGGTCGGAAAAAATTTCCAGGCACGTATGATCATTTTAATTTTTTCCGGCCTCGGACCACCCACCCACCCAATTTCTTCCGTTTCCGGCCTTTTTTTCCAGGCAATTTTGGACACCCACCCTTTTTTTCCGTTTCAGGATTTTTTTCCGGTCAGTTTTGGACACCCACCCCCTAAATAGTTTATTGTGCGAGATTTTAATAGAACAGTGCATAATGAAGATAACGATACTATTTGAATTTATCATATAAGTGTCATTAATCAAGAAATGTGTCAACATAATCACATTCTAGGGATAGGCAGAGTGCCAAAGTTTTTATTAACATTCATTTTCATAATATATAGTCACATGATCTAGTCACATAATCACATTTGAGTATTCTACAGACTACATGGTACAACACATTTCAGATTATTTGATATTTTGATATTTGCTATGTGATATATTGCTTGAACCAAATTGTTTATCAAAACATGTGGAAATACAACTGTTCAGCCCAGTTCATCCCAGTTTGAAGAATAATGCTAATACCAAACATAACCATGATATATCCGCATGACTCTTCTTGTGGCATTTCAGAAACCAGAACTGAGAAACATGTTATAGCGTGTAATGGCAGGCTTGTAGCCACTGCCTGAAGTAATAGGCTTCGTAATAATTGGGAATAACATATGGATGGATAGCCCAATCTCACTTCTGTTTTGCTCACGATATCAGTGACGATAAAATCTTTACTGTGATTAACATTACAAGCTGATCCACATTAACTTGGAAAACAATTTGAAATTGTTCAAGCTGGCCCGGCTGGCCTTCAATTTATATGTTAAGATTTTATGTTTTACGTTGTCAAAAGTCTATTTTATTCCATTATTTATTATATCTTTATTTCCATGTCACATATGGTCAAGTGTGCTTTCATTTTTATTGCTTATTTTCAGCTGAGTTCTGCATAGTTATTCTTATTTAGTTGTATCAGTAGATGGAATCCTGATTAAATTTTATTTTTCGATAGCGCAGTTTCTTGTTCTATCATGTTGAATTTGGTTTATTGTTGGCCATGGTGCAACTGATCCAACTTCTGATAACCTCTATATATAGTATAGCATTGTTATTAACTATATATGACCTGTTTCTGTTCAAAACACATACAAATAAGACTCAATAGCAGAAATGGATAACAAATTTGGCACATGGAAAAAACTGCTTTTCGGACCCGAGAGACACCCACCCACCCCATCATACGTGCCTGGAATTTTTTTTCGACCCCCCCCCCCCCTGCTCCTATGCGCGATTTCCATTGAAAACGCTGTTAATTCATCATGGTAATGTCACTAGTGAATTATGTCATTTCCCGTGACGTCATTGACGTTACGTCGCTTACTGATCTAGACTGAAATTTCTGCATTAATTCTGTGTGTTTTAATAATATATGGCGAACCAAATTGATGCAGAAGCATAATAGATAGAGTAATCAATTAGTTCCGAGAATTATGTTCCATAATTCACTCGAGGCGAGAGACGTTTCGTTTCTTACCAACGTCTCTCGTCTCTCGATAATTATTTTACGTAATTCTCGGAACCAATTGATTACTCTCTATAATATGACCATTTATCATGTCACCTGGTTGGATCGACCAATGAGGACGCTCCGTTGGTAGAAGCATATCAGGAGACATGGGGTCGTCATCTTTGTAGCCCGTCCCATATGGAATCCATATGGGACGGGCTAGGTTCCCATATGGGGTCGATTTCCGCCATTTTGTTTTTCATGGAACTCTGCCGCCTCGGGTATATTTTCGGTGTATTTTGGCACCAAGAAAAGGGATATCTGTCGGAAATCAAGTTCTGTTAATTTAAAGACATAGCACCATATACCAAAACCTGCATGTGATATATTTGAGAAATTCTAAACACTCATAAATTAATTATCAAACTCAAGTTTGTTGTCCTGCTTCTGGTGATTAGCCATTGATTCAATGCGTTGACGTTCAACGCACATGACGCGTCACTGTGACGTTACACAAGTTAATAGCCATAGACAAAAAATTTACTTACTGGCAGGTAATCAACTTCGTATAAGTAATTCAAATTCTCACACGGAAAACATGATATGTGGGTGACATGATAAAATCGTTACATGGCTCGTTGTTGCCGGCTACGGTGACATATGAGGCTCAGCGAGATTAATATCGGGCTCGGCTAGCGCCTCGCCCGATATTAATCTCACTTCGCCTCATATGACACCGTATCCGGCAACAACTCGCCCTGTAACTTATAATATGGTGCTACATTTCACCCACATTTGGTGGACTTCCGCGAAATTAAGATATATACTAAGCGTACAGAGCATTATCATGTCACCTGGTTGGATCGACCAACGAGGACGCTCCGTTGGTAGAAGCATATCAGGAGACATGGGGTCGTCATCTTTGTAGCCCGTCGCATATGGAATCCATATGGGACGGGCTAGGTTCCCATATGGGGTCGATGTCCGCCATTTTGTTTTTCATGGAACTCTGCCGCCTCGGGTATATTTTCGGTGTATTTTGGCACCAAGAAAAGGGATATCTGTCGGAAATCAAGTTCTGTTAATTTAAAGACATAGTACCATATACCAAAACCTGCATGTGATATATTTGAGAAATTCTAAACACTCATAAATTAACTATCAAACTCAAGTTTGTTGTCCTGCTTCTGGTGATTACCCATTGACTCAATGCGTTGACGTTCAACGCCCATGACGCGTCACTGTGACGTTACACAAGTTAATAGCCATAGACAAAAAATTTACTTACTGGCAGGTAATCAACTTCGTATAAGTAATTCAAATTCTCACACGGAAAACATGATATGTGGGTGACATGATAAAATCGTTACAGGGCTCGTTGTTGCCGGCTACGGTGACATATGAGGCTCAGCGAGATTAATATCGGGCTCGGCTAGCGCCTCGCCCGATATTAATCTCACTTCGCCTCATATGACACCGTATCCGGCAACAACTCGCCCTGTAACTTATAATATAGTGTAATTAACGAACCGCAGCTAAGTGCCACCGCAGACGCTGCGATTAAAATCGTAAGTGGGGAAAATCGCAGGTGGAGAAAAGTGACTTGCTGCGATGTATGCAGCTACGATTTTATCCACGATATCGATCACATGATAGCAAAATATTATATCACATCTCCGCATTATGCAATTATATACATATACATGGCATGTAACTCAATTTTCTAAACTAACAAGTTGAACTTGAAAGTTCAAGTGAAATTGAATAATTTTTTATTTTGACATTTGTGTACCTGTCAACTCCACTGTAGTCTGTACACAGCTGCCGCAATTCAACAATTGTGGCAGCCCTCTTCTCCTTGTCTGCATAGCAGATGGCTGATATGTGGTATAGGCCTATACTCCCTGCCGTGCCACATCTCCACCAATGTGGCCTCATTTTTGCATTGTAAGTCCAAGAAGTTTGTGAACTTTGCGCCATTTTTGAATTTTTTCTTTTCGTGGTATTTACCACATAACCAGTGCGACCATGGTTATGTGACAGCTACGATCTCGCGCTTTACAAAGGTCACGCCACGATTTTCCTGGTAAAAATCAAACATTGCTTGATCGCTACGATTTGGCTGCGACATTGGATGCTCCACATGCGATTTTCCCCACTTACGATTTTAATCGCAGCATCTGCGGTGGCCCTAAATAACGCAAAAGGTATATATGTGGCCTTTTTAATGTTATAAAAAATAAGTTCATTGATAAGATAAGATTTTAATGCAAAATACACCCAAATGGGCAGTTGCAAACATGAATAAAATACATATAATTTGACAAAAAGTAACTATATATAATTGATGAGTAACATATATGCATATACACGTACAATGTAGTTTCCTAACGAATTTCTTTTTTCTCTTTTCATCAGTTATAAATTATCAATTGACTAGCTTTTATTGGAATCCCGAGTGGTGAAGAAAGACCGGATCATGTCACATATAACATTAATGGTTGGTTTGTGTTCGTTCTTCATAATAAATCAAAATTTCTCATAATTCGTCATATCTGAAAAATGTGGGAACTCTGTGATTATGTCCCTAAAATATGTATCGCGCATACTTTTGTAGGCTCTACATTCTAATATTTACATTTACAAAAAGTACATAATCTTTCTTTAACGGGTAGTGGGGGCTGCTTGTGTCTCCCCTTTTCAATTTCCAATCTATGAAGGCTGATTCGCAATCTCATTAATAGAATTCTCGCTTTATTAGAACGCATATCGCAGATGTATGGCTCCATTTCGTACCTTGTTTTAAACAACCTGTACGTTCTTGTTTTATTACCAGCGGTCGGTTTATTTTCGGAAGAGTTTATGTTGTAAAATCGTTTTAAATGTTCCATTTTCTCACAAGCTCCTTTTCTTGAAATCCTTGAAGTATCCTACGATTTGAAATATCAACACCATATTTTCCATATAAGTCATTGCATAATGATATCGACGCATTTTCAAGTGATTCGATATATGCATCATTTACCAAAGACCCAGCTGGGGAATTAGAAACTTTTTTCATATACCTGAATTGTTGTATAATCGCGTCATGTATTACCGGGAATCGTCCCAATTCTGCGCGTACGACATGATTCGTGGCCTTTTGATTAACCCCTAATATCGTTTTGCAAAACCTCAGGTGAACTTGCTCGCATGGTAATGTGTCAGAATGAAGCATTTTTATTTCTCCTGCCCATATCTCACACCCGTATATCATTATCGGTTTAATCAATTTATCGAATAATTTGCATTTAATTGGAATCGAAAGTCGCACCGTAGAAGGAATAGACAGCGTTAAAAAGAACATTGCTTTCGTAGCTTTTCCACTTGTGTGCTCTTGTGACTTTGTCATTCTACCGGTTGATGTGAATTTTATTCCGAGATATGGATACTCTGAAACTAATTCAAGCGTTTGTCCATTGATATTGAAATTTGGTTCCCGTTTCGTTTTCTTCGATCTGAAAATTATACATTTTGATTTGCTTGCATTCACCACGAGATCATTATATTGACTAAATATTTCCAGCGCATTGAGACAATTTTGTAAACCTTGTTCTGTTTCCGACAACAAAACTAGATCATCTGCAAATAAAAGATGATTGAGCGGGCAGTTATCAATGAATATGGGATCACCAAACCTATCTAGTGAAAGTTTTACATCATCAATGAATATCTTGAACAACGTTGGTGATAAGGGACAACCTGGCCTGACACCGACCGTTGACATATGCAGTGGTCCAACTCCTGCATCTGTTTTAACTTGAAAATAACTTGATTGATACATCAATCGTATTATATGACCCTACCTCCGATACCAATGCGATGTAACTTTTCAAACATCAAAGACCTATCCACCGAGTCGTACGCTTCCTGGAAATCGATAAACGCTCAAAAATTGGCTTATGTTTCTGTTTATATTTATTTATACATGTTTTTAGAATATAACCGCTGTCAATTGTATCGCGATTCTTTCTAAATCCGAATTGGTTGTCACTAATGAGTCCATGCGTTTCCAAATAGTCATTTATTCTATTATTTATAACTTTATTGAACAATTTACATAAGCTATTGCTGAGCGCAACCGGACGATAATTGTTTGGGTCATGTCGGTCTCCCTTCTTATAGAGCGTCTTAATGAGAGATACATTCCAGCTGTTTGGATAATGACCTGATTCTAAAACTTGGTTAAATAATTTCACAACGTCGTCTATTGTCGCATGAATGACTGTTTTAAGTAGTTCATTCGAAAAGTTGCCATGCAGATCCAGAAGATTTTCTGTTTTTTTAAAGTTTAACACAATTAATTACTTCGCATGCTTCTATAGCACTCTCACCAATGTTTAAAGTCGGGGTTTCGTTCACATTAGTATGTTCTGTTCTATCCGAAGAAACTGTCTCTTTACAGAGCACTTTCTTGAAAAAGTCTACACTTTAATCAGGATGTAAATAATTTGTTTCATCTCGTTTATTCCTCAGTTCATTTATCACTCGCCAATATTCGGACGGATGTTCATTTTCCATGTTATCAACTAGCTTTGCTAACTCTTGGAAATGTAGTTTAGATTTGTACTTGGTTTCTTTCTTATAAGCTTTTTTGGCTGCGAAAAATTCCCCCCCAAGATTTGCGTCGCTCGGATTTTGCTTCATTTCCCGACACGCGTGTCCCATTTCATGTTTTAACTGGCGGCATCGCTCATTAAACCATTTACGCTTACTTTTTTGCATCTTGGACTTATTCGTTCGGAAATTAGTCGCTCTATTGTTGATAGATGTCAAAACAGTTTCAAAATCTCGAACTGCACATTCAGTTCCGTGCCCATTAAGCTCATAATTTGTCATCCTGAATTGTAACAGACGGTTTTGGATATCGTAATCATTAATTGTTTTTAAAGCTTCTGCATTGCTACCCGAAGTCCATTTTGTGGCCACTTCAGGTTCGCTATATGCATATTTAAATCTAGACATATATACTGTATCCATGCTCCCTTCAACTTAACATGCATTGCTAATTGGCAATGGTCAGAGTATTCATTTAGTTGTTTGACGCAAAAATAATTGACATCGGACAGATATCTTTCAGAAACAAGTACGTAATCGACCAAACTTACACCATTGTAATGATAAGAAGTGTAATTTGCGAGAGAATCACCTGGTGTACGGCCGTTTAAAATTCTGACGGAAGTTGTTTTACATAACTTTAGGAGCTGGAAGCCAAAGGGGTTCACCTGCTTGTCTAAACTTGCTCTGTCCTTAACACAGTCCAATATATAACTATCTAGGAGAGAAATATATTGATCATCATCTTGTTCGACATAATCCGGTCTTCCACCTGTTCGAGAGTTGAAATCTCCTCCCATTATTATTAACGATTTATCACTATATTTTCGTAATTCTGTTTCAACATCTTGAAAAATTGAGTCATAACTTTTACGTTTATTCCAGTAGGTTGACGATTGTGGTGGAATGTAAATTGAAACGAAGACAATACTGCAATTTTGTTGGAAAATATCACCTTCAAATTCGACACATAACGCGACATCCTCAATATGTCTAACATTTTTAACAGACCCTTCGTATTTTGTCTAATAATAGAATGCAATTCCACCTCTGTCATTTTCCTGAGCGCTTCTACATAAATCATGACAATTGTAGCCAGGTATTTTAATTTGTGTCGCATTTTTGTGCCATGTCTCAGATATGGTTATGAAATCGTAGCATGTAATTAATTTGAGAAAATTTGGGTCTTCGATTTTGTTTACTAGCCCTTGCGCATTCCATGTTGTGTAACAAAAGGTCACATCAGAAGATTGATTTAAGTTAGTCATTAATATTTGGAAGTTTTAAAAATATATGTATATACACTGGGGGTCATCGGAGATAATACACGACCAGATAAACATTTACTTCTTTGTTATATTAAATGTTTGCGTGAATAGAATATCTTCATCTTATTACAATGGCGGTCTACCATTGAATAATTTTAACTAAATAAACAGTGTTGCTATATATCATTGCTGAAACACAAATAAACTAAATAAACGTTGTTGCTATATATCATTGCTGAAACACAAATGCATATCTCCAAGGAATATTCATTGGGCAACTACATGTACTAAACCCGAAAGTTTTTGGTGCAACAAATTAATGTCATATCTTAGTGAAAACAATTCTGAATTTCTATAATTATTCGTATTCCGTCTGAATCCCGTGCGAGTGTCCATATTTGATTGTTCACCGTAACCATAATACCACGATGAATTGTAATGCTGTTGCGCCTGACTGTTCGATATCCAGTTCCTGAATGGGAAATTTACTGATTTTCCGTGGTCGAAGTACATGTATATCCTGCCAGTCATTTTCGGTTACTTGATGCGAATACTTGATATTCTTTGCGAGGACTTTAGTCCCGATCACACTGGGGTGCCAGTTGTCGCGGTTTAAGTATATTATGCACAGGAGAATGACGACACGCACAACATTCACACGTTTGAGTATATTATGCTCAGGAGAATGACGACATGCACTTGTTGATATGTATTCCTATCAAATAAGACTCACTTTGGCCTTTCTTCGTTGGGTGATTGTTATTAATTACACTCCGGACACATGGGTTCACCGAAAAAATCAGTTGTCCGGATACGACATGACAATTGCAGCCTTGTTTGGATTCTGGTCCGCCAAGACGTCATGACGTCATAACTGGTTTTCTGCTAATAAACGTAGGAAATTGATATAAAAACAAACAAATTTATTGATAATAACTGCTTATAAATAAATACTTCAATTGTTCATTATTCCGATAGTAATTCCCCTTAGTTTGGATATAAGTAATCGATAGACACAGTAACACAATGTTCCGATTACGACATTAATGCTTTACGCCCACCGATCTACTGTGCACAAAGGTTGTCGCATAAATTCAAAACAACAGCGTCGTATTAAATAATAATTGGTGACGTCACAGAATCAGATATAGGCTATATACGACACAAAGCGTCCGGCTTTGGTTCGTTATAATCGCGTTTAAGTACACTTTCCCGACAAATTATTGATCGAAAATATTGATTTTATAACTGGGTCAAAAGCCTCGAAAAACTACCGCGAACCGGATACAGTATCGAACCTCATTGAGATGATTACACAGTGTGATAATTTGACAATAAATTTCCGGAAATAGTTCCACTCGTGCATGTAAAGACATATGTCACAGAGATTTTTTTATCTTCGGCACGAAACAATAAAGAGCGTTCCATGTTATTGTATGCGTTTTATGGTATGCATAAAGAGCGTTTATCACACTGCTGTGCAGGACTGAAAACAACCATACAATGTTTGTGAACGGCCGTAATTTAAAGGTACGGTTGGCCTTGGCGGTGGGTATCCTGTGAAAATATTTCCACCCGTCAAAAACCGCCACAAACAGAAAGAACATCAAAATGTAGAGACTTTGTCCGTATATAAATAAGAAATATCGCATAAACAGAATGTTATTGTCATATGTTTAACCATTGTTATGTAAACAAAAGCATAAAAAGTTACTGTTCTGGTGTTTGTTTATATTATGATGGTAAACATAAAGAGCGTTCTTTGTTGGTGAATTCCTGATATGGAACTAATAAAGAGCGTTTATGCCATTTGTGTGTGATTAGCCAGTAGCATTGTGCTGTCCTCTGTAACCCAATCAGGCTCTTGTTTAGTTAAAATACAGTAGGTATTTATGATAACATGCTGTTTACGCGATGTTCATGGTATATATGAACGAAACTGTATGTGTTTTAATGTTTTTCTGTTTACGGTGTTTGGAACAAATATGAATATTTTCGACAATTAAGGTCTCACGTGCCTTTAAGGTAGGCCCGTACAACGTAGAATTTCCTGTAGTCATATTGACTAAATGACAATTCAGTAATTGTATTAATTAACATAATCAATAAATAAACTCACTAATCAAATGCACCAATTGGCGGTTTGAAGGTCAAAATGTTTCTAGTCAATGTTACATTGCGGTCAGATTCCCCATCAACATATGTCGATAAATGCGATATTAAACATTCTTATGCGGCCTCTTTGTGTCGAATTCAGATTAATTCAAGTGATCTAACTCAGAAAGTATGGGACAGAATGGAACAATACAGAGCGTTTCGTGTTTGTTGATTCCTGATATGGTAGAATACAGAGCGTTTGTTTCACTGGTACAAATGTGCGAAAAATTGAAAACAGCTGCAACATAGTTGTGTCATTGGGACGTATTTTTCATAGCATACACGAAGCCGGAATATTCTTGTGTAGTCTGGGATGGTTGTGTGCAACAGGAGTCTGATATTATTGAAGACATACAGTATGAAGCAGCTCGTATTGTAACGGGTGCCAGTAGGTTTGTCAGTAAGTCGACACTCCGTGCAGAAACTGGCTAGGAAACCTTAAAATCACGACGTGAAAAATACAAACTGAAGCTATTCTACAAGCTGGTGTATGGTCAGGCACCAATATATCTAAGAACTTTAGTACCTCCAACTCACAGTCAGATATCGGGGTGTGTCACCAGACAAGGCCATTGTTTTATGGTCCCAGCTTTCGATAATGAATATCACAGAAGATCCTTCCTTCCACGTTGTGGAATAACCTTGACATAAGCAGGATTACCATGGATTCGATAGTGACATTCTCAAAGTCATTGAATTTTAACTTGAACAATATCCCTAAATGGTTTTATTGTGCCGACACACGCGACGTGCAGGTTTTGCACTCTCGACTTAGACTGCAATGTAGCCACTTAAGTGACCACACCTATTAAAATTTTGTTTCTGACCAACCCATGTGTGCTTGTGGTGAGCTAGAGGATACCAAACATTATTTACTCGAATGCGAAAGATACGACTCACAAAGAGCTTTATTTCTAACCGCAGTGTCTGGCCTTTGTGACATTACAACCGATGTGCTACTCCGTGGTTCCACTGAACTATCACATGACGATAATATAACCATTTTCAGAGAAGTACAAAAATATATCCTAAGCGCCAAACGATTCAATTAGTAAAGGCCCCGAAGACTCGTCCGTTAAACCACACACGCGCATAATAACCAAATCAAATCGGAAGATATGCAACAATGAGCTAGTTTATAACCTGATCACATAAGAAAACACTCCGCGTTCAAATTCATTGTGAACTGTTACCGTGGTGCGACGTCGGCTCAGATGCGATAAGTCAGCTCTTCAAAATAGTTCTGTCTGCATCAGATTATCCACATATCTTTAAATTCTCTTCTATCTGAAACATTACTATCTAATTCTCCCTTTTTCTCCCACTAATCTGATATTAATTTGTCTAATACCAACTGTATTACGAATACCAACTCTTAATCTCACTTAAACCGTTTATTCCATAAAACGTAATATCGACACACCTATCGAACGAGCCCACTACGGCTGATGGGGTCATTGTCACAAGGCTCCGGTCACATTCGTAGCCAGCTTTTTAAAACGATCACAAATGTAGCCAGCTTTTCTACGGCGATCACAATTGTAGCCAGCTTTTCTTATTCATGCGAGCCTCAATGAACAACATTAGGTTAGTCTCATTTTTCTGAGTTGATGAATGAAAAACAACATAAATTCAAAAAATTTGATATTAGTTCATCTAATAACCTGAGGTTTCCGATCCATGTCGTTAGATGCTCGAATTATATTCCAATATAAATTGATAAACGAAGTCCGTTTTGGAGCATGACGTCGATATTTTAGTCACGAACGCGATGACGTCATATTTCGCGCCATATATAAAGCATGGAATTAAAAAAGCTGGCTACGAATGTGATCGCCGGCGAAAAGCTGGCTACATTTGTGATCGATTTAAAAAGCTGGCTACGAATGTGACCGGAGCCTTGTGACAATGACCCCATCGGCCCCACTACGTGAGTTGATGCGAGACAAAAAATAAATAAACGCCAACGTGAACATCAAATTGTCTGAAATACATCGCACTTAATCCAAGCACACTCACGTTGTGGGCTCGGTCATACCATAACCGGAGACGACACATATAAGCTATCAGCTTGCTGTCGAATCCCCCCATACCATAACTTGTTATTATATTGTAATTACTTTATGAATATATGGATTAAATACTGTTTACACCGGTATGTCAAGAGTCCGTGCATTTATACCTGATGTGGATCTGGCAAACTTAATTACCGGTATATAAGTGCTCTTTTGGCTGGGGTAATATTGAACTGTGTCAATGGGGACTCATATTACCTCACATTTAGCTTTTGACTCATATTTTAATTACGAGTTCTGAAAGACTGAGAAAAAAAAAGAATCGTGAATAATAAATTTGAGGACATATTTTTAATTATATTGTCAACACAGCACCATCTGAGTGTGCCCACCCTGACGTCGTCACCTCTCTATCGTATTACCCACTCGCAATCATCGCAGGCAGTGCTATAGGTACACATTCTTTCGGCGTTCCCACTCACTGGGTACTCGGTGTTGATGTGTTTATATTATGTTGCTGTCTTCAATTGCACACTAAACTACTATTGGATACATAGGATGTTTGAGTATTAAAACAAGACCAAAATGAAGAAATACTTAACTATTTTATTCACATGTATGGCATGGCATCAGTCCATTTTCGGAACTAGTAAACAATTTGACGATGCAAGTGTCCATATTATCCAACGGCCGTGGTAAGATGGACACCTGACCCCAAAATTATCAAAGGTTGTTTCATGAACATTGTCAATCCAGATCTGAAAATACGTGAAAAGTTAATGGCATGTGTGGTTTTCAATATTTAAAAATGCAATTCCCCACTCCGCCATTATTGTCGTGTGCGATTGGCGCAATTGTGTTTTAAAAGATGTCCATTTTACCCCGCTTTACCCTATATTGGTGTTTGAATATTGTGCGGCTCTTCAATGTCAGACAGTCATTGCAGTTTGTTCGACCCATGCATCCGTATGGAATCGATATTTCCCCCGAGTTGGAAATAATATTGTCCTCTAATTGTGGCGGAATCATTTGTTTTCACCGCGGGGAAGTGACATGTGTGGAATTTGGACTATAATGGAACAATTTATGTATATATTTGATGGATACAATATCCGGTTGATATCGTTAAATGATGTGCAACGTCGATAAACATCAAACAACTAAAATATGACCGCTCGGAGACGAAGAATGTCCCCACGATAGTTATATTGACGTGTCGCTAACTGTAGGTGTGTTCCTATCGGAAGTGTACTTAAACAGTAGCTAACAGGTATAATGAACTGGGAACCAGAAGTTAAAGTTCTCGAATCTCGGAATAAGCAAAACGAGATGGAGGAAATTGAAAACCACACGTCTGACGTCACAGCCCCTCTGGCTAATTTATTAGTGTACAGTGGATTATCTCTTGGAGAACGTTTCAGAGGATTCAATCTCGTGCTAAGAATAGTTATAATAACCCTGTTATGGGCGAATGTTGTGAGACTTGGGCTCGTTTACCTGGGACTCTATGATGGCATTTATTTTACACCGACAGTTGCTCTGGTGCACGTCTCATTTACATTGGGCGCGTGTGGATATACCGCCAACAACTTGAAATTTAGCTTGAGGAAACTGAAGAAATTTGCATCCGATTTCGCTGATTTTGTAACAGAGTTTAACATCGACGACGGTTTTAGTCCCCGACTGAATAAATTAACGCTAAAAATAGTTTTAATTGTTTTATTTTTATATATCTCTAACATGACATCGTCGTGGTATCTCTTCATGGAAACTCCCGTGTTCGACTTCTGTGTTGTTCCATTCAGCATCGCATCAGAATACATAGTTTCAATTAAAGTGGTAGTGATGTTGTTGGTCCATTTATGGTTCGCGGGTATTGTGTTTCCGGTTGCGGCTTTCGTCGCTTTTTGCATTGTCATCCACCAATGTTACAAGAATACATCGAGGTTATTTCGAATATTACCACAGAGCACGAAAGCAGCGAATGTTCGCGAGTTGCACAGAAAACACCGACATGTGACCAGAATGGTTGAATTGGTCGATGACTGTTTTCACATCCACATATCCATATACATGTTGCTTGGTACAGCTGTGTTTCTCATACTGATTTTTGAATTGGTTTACTACACGTTTTTACTGGACGATCCCTTGCATATGATATCCTTCTCGGCGTACATAGTGACTTTCTCCATGATTATTCTCATATTTATCGTTGGACCCACTACAATTACGGATGCGGTAAGTTTCTCAACTAAACAAAACGACTGATATATTTGTCAACATTATTTCTTCAACAAAAATATGATAGTCAGATAAAAAAAAAAATGGGGATACTCCACCCGAGTTGAAAACAGATTAACTCAAGATTCCCAGGATAATTTTTCGCTCAGCAGGCAACAATATGACATGTAATTGCAATATTCGTGGTTTTAACACACTTCCATCACGGAAGTCTCACAATAATGTACAGAACAAAGTGATAGTATTATGCGTTTAGCTTCTAAGAATGCTCGGATGGGCCACATTTAGAACTGAACTCGATGTCTCGCTTTAAAATGACATGGCTTGGAAGTATGGATAAGATACACATAGATCGATAAATACACAAATAGACCAATTATGATGAAAAGTTTCGCAATCAACAAGAATATGGTATGATGTGATGGTTGACGTGTGGATACATGCATTATACTTATTTACGAATCGGTAATCATGGTTTATGCGTGTTATATGGCACCATGCTGGTTACACGTGTAAATGCTGTGTGTTTACATTCGTGACAACACGTGTTGTGGAATTCCAGTTTGAATTAGGAATCACCCTATATGGAAGTTGTAAATTTTTACGGCAAATATGATATCCAGATTTGGTATTGTTGTGTGTATTTATTGGTAATAAACTAATCTTGATAACTAAATCGGCTGTGGTGAAATTCCGTTGTTGTTTTTGTTGTTGTAACTTGATGATACGGGGACCATCAAATCGGATTATGTATCTTTAAATACGTATTTATGTGTTTTTACACTGGCACCATGTAAGTCCATGTTGTACTAATATATATCATATATACATGTAGAAGATTCAGGCGTCGAATTTTGTTAATGGTACGGAACCTGAACAAGTTCCGTTACCATGCGGTACGGAACCTGAACAAGTTCCGTTGTTACCATGCTGTATTTTTGTTAAAACAAAAACACAACTTACTGTTGTTGTTGAAAATGGTCACCATTGATGTATCAATGTGTCAGTCATAACAATATCTTTAACTACATTTTGAGTTCATAAACAGTAATCTTTACAAATTCAGCAACCAAATGAATAAAACTATTACATTCCATGTACTATTTCAACTAGATCGAGAATCAAGATACTGAAAACATAAGGTGTTGCAAAAGTTTTCTGGTTAAATTGATTTCCATTGTTTACTCGAATTAGGCTTTACATGGCGTGGCGTACACGAATGCGACACAAATGTCACGCACGGGACTGTTTACGGATATCGATGTCAATCATTGTTTCTGAGTGGACATTTGCGGACAATACTTTCTAAATCTGGTAGTTTAGCCACACTTATCAATTCCAGGTTGCGGTAACACCTAGCATTTACTTCATCTAATATAATAAGAATATGCAAATATGCATCAATTGACCATTTAAATTCGGATAGAACGGAGCATGTAAGAGGCCTATCCGAAATGGGTAAACTTATCTTTGTGTATCGCAAGCACTGCCATAGTAAACCATAATTGACGTACTAGGCCGAGAGCCAGTCTAACACTTGCCCTCTAAGAAACAGTGTCTTCGATAGTGAAGTAACATTAAATGTACTGGGGACGAAAGCCAGTCTAAACTTTGTTCACACAGAAACAGGCACCCCAGAGAGTGATATGGTTGCTCCCACTAGTATTGTGAAATATTGAAGTGACTGGCAGTGCGGCCAGTCAAAAAATGGCTATCATTTGCAGAATAGGGTCCCCAGAGGGTAAATTTACTGATGCCACCACACACAGCGGGCTAGTATCACCAAATTCACCCTACGTGGACCTCATTCTGTTTAGGCATCGTCTTTTGGGTAGTATCTATATATAAAATGCATATTCGAGGAGACTAATGGGTGAACAACACCAACTTAAACTGGGGAACTTCAATCGGATCCCATATGGTGAATTTAGTGATCCTAACCCGCTGGGTGGATAGCGTCACTAAATTCACCCTCTGTGCAGGGGGGGGGGGGTAGTAAATAATTTGCAGGATGGTATGCCGTTTTTTTTGCATCTGGCATTTTCGGGGACCCACCACCCCCAAACCTGCAAAAAAACATTTTGACATCCACCCCTCAAATTTCACTAAAATTGGTCTAAAATCTCATAAAACTCTACTGATATCACTCTTATGACTGGGAATGATCTCAATTAGTTCAAATAACAGTTTAGCCTGTTTCAGAAGCTGTTTTAATTGAAAAAAAAGTTTTATAAATTGCTGATCATCTGTAAACCTAGGTCATTGTGCAGATCACACACAATTTCATAATTTCTAACTATTTCCTGATTAGTCTGACAACCAGCACAGTATCTAACATATTCCATACCACTTATGTTAGTCTACTGGAGCAAAACTTACTTCTATTATACTAAACTAGCTGAAACAGGCTCCCTTTGGAGCCTTCACTTAGCGGCGGTCCCATTGTGCGCTTCAAGCACATTCGGTCATTGAAACATTTTGATTTATATATATTGTTTTAATACATTTTTTTTAAAGATTGAATTCCTTGCTCAATTTAACAAAACCAATTTTTTTTTTTTTTTTTTTAATTAAAAAAAAAAAAAAAAACTAATACCATTATAACATCCACCAGGGTACCCCGAGTCACCACACCAAATTTGGTTGAACTCGGTCCAGGGGTCTGAGAGAAAAATCAGGACAGATCCTACTCGTTTATATATATATAGATGACAAGCAGTCACAGCACTATACCAGACTTGGATACTTTCGGTCTTGTGAGAGATCATCTGAGTTGAAAGACATGCAAATAATTCACTGATTGGCTTGATGCTCTGATGACAGATATTTTCTACCCATTGATAGTCACATTAATGTTTAGACAGTTGCTCGCTCTTTTTCCATGCAAACAATTATCTAGGCATTAGTTGCATCAGGACAAGTTTACTTATTTATGCAAACTTAGGTCATTGTGCAGGATACACATAATTCCATAATTTCTAACCATTTCCCGATTAGTCTGTCAACTAGCCCATTATCTAGCATTATGCCTTAAAGGGGTACTGTACCCAAGATGTTGTTGTTGGTTTCTATAATCCCCGAGTCGGAGAATAAGGTAACAACTTTTCGATTTTTTGAAAGTCTGTCGAGTACGAAGTATTGTTACGGGTGGCAAATTTACCGGAATGCAAAAATACAAATTGTCGTTGTCGAGTAATTTTTGTAAAGTTTTCAACCAAATGAATCAAATAAACATTATATTATATGCTTAGTAGTCCCATATACTCATTTAAGTTAGTGTACCGTCACTAGTCAATGAGTGGCTTGGGTTTTCTCCCCGTATAAGCATAATGTTTCAAATGATCGTGTGTGCAATTGTTTTCCTAATCCAGTATCCCTCAATTATAATTTGATTACGTTTTGTACACGGAAATTCGAATTTTAAGAGACGCCATTTTATGGCTGGAGCCATAAAATCAATTTATATTAAATTATTAACTTTTAAATTATTAAATTTTAAGATAGCCTATTAACCTGAGCGTTTACAGAATACATCTTCGACTCAAATTACTTATATTTCTATATAGTATCGATAATAGATCGTTGTTATCACCGGGAATTTATTGAAAATGGCGTACAGTACCCCTTTAAGAGCACGTGAGGCCTTCATTGTCGAAAATATTCATATTTGTTCCAAACACCGTAAACAGAAACACATTAAAACGCATACAGTTTCGTTCATATATACCATGACCATCGCGTAAACAGCATGTTATCATAAAGACCTACTATATTTTACCTAAGCAATAGCCTGATTGTGTTACAGAAGACAGCACAATGCTACTGGCTAATCACACACAAATGACATAAACGCTCTTTATTAGTTCCATATCAGGAATTCACCAACAAAGAACGCTCGTTATGTTTACCATCATAATATAAACAAACATCAGAAAAGTTACTTTTTAGAGAGACATAAAGCTCGAGCTCGGAGACCAACCACCCACCCATAACAAACCGATTGTATACAAACAACGCTAATAATGTAAACATCCGGGCGGGTATGCGCAACGGCGCAAGATCGTAATTTCAGAATAACAGTATACAGTAATGACCAGAATAGCTAACAAAGACATCTATCTCTCAGATAACATGACTAAAGTTTTATAAATCTGTGTTTCCTTACAGTTATGTATAGGATATTCCCCGAGCTGTCGGGCATTCGGAGAAATAATTCACCGAGGCGAAGCCGAGGTGATGTTTGGACGAATGGCCGACAGCGAGGGGAATATCTGGCTTAATCCTCAGTATTTAAAGAATAACAAGACGAAATTAAATTTTACCTATAGTATTACTTTGAAATTTGTCAATGACATTACAATGTATGATATATTTAACTAAAAGTCAATAACAAATTTAACAAAAAATGTGAACATGACCATTAAACAATTTCCGAGTCTGTCAGACAAATAAAGATTGTACGCAAATTCAGTTGCCACTTTAAATAGTGATCTGGAGATTTGGAATTAAAATTGTCATTAAAAATGTGTCAATCGCCACCCCCCCCCCCCCCCCCCGCCCCATGAAATATGGCCAATCCTGCGATATATCCTACTTAGCTGTGCATTTATAAACCAATATGAACACAATATTTATGACTCACATTATGTTATATCTCAGATAACACATGGGCGGAAGTCTAATTGACACCAGTGTATATGTGCATGGACCCCTTCCAGTTACAACAAACATTTAATTTGCTTGGCCTGATACTGTTCGTCCTCGCTGCATTGTCACAAATCAAAATTGTCGCATTGAGTTGGTATGCACTGAGCCGCGTTGACAATCCAGTTATGATGAGTGGTTATCGGGATATCAGTTATAGGTAGCCCCAAACATGATATTGCCTTTGTCGCGGATTAGCTTACCCCACGCTTTAATCTAATTAATTAACACGTCGTTCTCGTGCGCATTTGTAAATTGAATGTGAGAAGTGAATTTTGTCAGTAAAACGTGACGTGACCAAACTCCGCATTCGAACAGGGAATGAAGTAATTTTCTAAACTTTCTGTGTCGACGTTATCTAAATGGATATTACATAGTTATATGTTATCAGCATGGCGTTCATTTTATAAGCGAAATAAACATCACAAGCACCCGGAGGTAAATGGCAATCCAGCCGATGATCCAACTGATGTTTTCCGTTAATATTGGAATAAAAAAATCTTTCGATGAGTCGTTTTCGTATTGTACTGTTTATCTGATTTATTTCCATGAATTCGAAGTTGGATTTACAAGGAGTTCTTGACCAACGTAAGTTATCGAATGAGGTTTATTTACTATAAATATATAGTAGTCGTTACCCGTATAAAACGATCTTCAATTTCAGCATTTTGACATCAAACTCTTAACATTTTATTAAAATCCATGTAATCAACGTAACTAATCCACTTAAGTTATAGTGTGGTGTACCCGACATTACGAACTGATTTGGATTATCAACATTTAAATATTTAGCATTTACCAGAAAATTATATCGTGCGAGTGATTCCGTGTTATAAGAAGGCTCCACCTTCGTAAGTTTTTCATTATTAGAACAAGTCTCAAATACAATGCAAATGTGTCGTTAAAGATACGGGCTGCGTTGGCGGTGGGTATGCTGTTAAAATATTCCCATCCGTCAAAAACCGCCATAAATAGTGAAATATAGACAGACTTTGTTCTTATAGCAATCAGAAATATGACATAAGCAGTATGTTATTGTCGATTTCTTCCCCTTTGGCATGTAAACAAAAGCAAAACATGTTACATTTTCTGGCTTTTGTTTAGATCCGGATATGGTAAACATAAAGAGCGTTCCTTATTACTGTTTTCCTGATATGGAAATAATAAAGAGCGTTTATATCATTGTGTATGAATAACCAATAGAATTGCTCTGTGTTATGTACGCAGAGCACAACTTGTGTGTGTTTACGTACACCATCGTACGAAAATATAGTCGAATTTCAACAACTAATACAACCAGTATTAAACATATTTCGCAATAAATATGTTTTGATACGCATAATGGCTTTTCGTGGATATGTTCAGATTATCGCAACACCGCGAAAAAGACAAATTAAAAAAATATATAATGGTAGTATTTGTTATCAGCATCAGTTTGCCCTAACATCATCAGAGAAATTCAGTAGGACCCAACCGCATCATTAGCAGATTAGCAGGACCACTTGACCGGGGTGGAATATATTTTTTCTAGTCCGAATTGTCTAATTCCGAAATGACCAATTTCACATTCCGGTGTGTAACTGTTTTCTTTATGTTCTGGCGGAATCGACGATTATAAAATAATTTACCCCCCCCCAAATAAGTGAATTCTTTAACTATTTCTAGGCTACATGCCTACAGCCTCCATACTTGAATGTGGGGAGATTTTTCGACCATTTCTTCGTGAAAATCATTATTATTTTTTGTTGTTGTATTGACTTGAAGCTTCCAAGCTTCTGCATAATCGACAAAGGCGAGGAGAGCCCCAGTGATATACCGGCTTTGTGTGCTCTGAAAATAAATGTTAATATAACATATATTTTTCAGCTGTTTTAAATATTTCGCACACAAGTGAGAGAAAAACGCTCCTTAGTCATACCATACCAGGAATGTATTAACAAGGAACGCTCTTTATTGTTCAATGCCAAAGAAGTTGGGGAACCGAACTTTCTCAATTCAATCTCTTGAACTAGGCTATGTGTGGCACACAGAGGCCTTATACGAATATAACAAACGCGAGCATAATTTAGACCTTCAAACCACTAATTCCCATAATCACACTGGTAACTTATATAATAAATCTAATAAATATATTGTTTGTTCGCAACCAAATTACGACACTGACTTAGCATATGTGGCGTTGAGCAATGCATTTGCTATGCATATTGTCCAAACTCACACAAGAGCAGACTTCAATTTTAGCTTGTACATTGTTTTAATTCGTTGTGGATCTCACGGTACTATTTGTTAACAGCATCAGTTTGCCACCATCAGAGCAATTCAGCAGGACCCAACCGCATCATAACAGATAGGATAGGATGGGATAATTTTATTTATAATACACATGAATAGTACAATAAATTAACACATAACTAGATCATAATTCGGTATATTGCTGGACCACTTGACCAGGGGTGATATATATTTTTCTAGTCCGAATTGTCTAACATTGATGTAAAATTGTTGTTATTACATTAAACAAATTCCACCCACCGTCTTTCTTAGTATCCCTATGATCATTATAATCACCTAAGACTGTTCAGTTTCTTATTTGATTGATTGATTGGTCACACCAATTTTACATTCCGGTGTGTCAGCAAGCGGAGAACACAGCAAACAATGACTTGCGATTGTTATGACAATACCTGGGGAATATTTTAATATTCCACAGTTATTGTTAAAATAATGCACACTTATTGTTTAAATAATCCACAGCTATTGTTACCAGTGGGCAATCGGCTGGATATTGTGCAAGGGAGAACAATAGAAAATATGGCGACTGTGGATTAAATACCTATAATGGGTCACAATAATACATCATTATTTTCCAGACATCTCATAAGGTGTTTAGTTATTTATTTAAAAAAATAAGCTGTAAATACATGTAGTTGACAAATGACAGAATAAATTCCATAATGGCAATGCTCCTCAAATACTATACAATAGACACTGTTGTTGTTGTTTGTGGATAGGTATGCATCTATATACAAATAGTTTGCACAAAGTTTGGGCTCCTTAGTGGGTTTTAAGGGTATGGAGACAGCCCAACACCCACAGCACCCATGACAATTCAAGTTAAATTGGTATATTTAACTTGAATTGGGCCATATGACCCATTATATGTATCTACTTCCAACACTTTTGTTGTTTGTGGATAGGTATGCATCTATGCAAATAGTTTGCATAAAGTTTGGGCTCCGCAGTGGGTTTTAAGGGTATGGAGACTGCCCAACACCCACAGCACACATGATAAAACCATACAGCACCCGTGCCTATGAAAACATATTTCTGAGTCAGCCATCTCTCAGACTATACCCATTCTGTAAATGATTCCACATCTCACTCTAGAATATATAGAGGCAATTGGAAAAAAATATTTGGGCACCTGAATGGGATTTTGGGTTCTAGTCAGGGGGGATATTTGGTTTGTTTAATGGTTAAATTGGTATATTTAACTGGAATTGGGTCCTGTATAGGTATATACTTCTAGGTCTCCTAGTGTTTTTGGAAATATCTGCATCAGTATAAGAAGATTTTCAAAAGTTTGGGCTCCTTAGTGGGTTTTAAGGGTATGGAGACAGCCCAACACCCACAGCACCCATGACAATTCAAGTTAAATTGGTATATTTAACTTGAATTGGGCCATATGACCCATTATATGTATCTATTTCCAACACTTTTGTTGTTTGTGGATAGGTATGCATCTATGCAAATAGTTTGCATAAAGTATGGGCTCCTCAGTGGGTTTTAAGGGTATTGAGACAGCCCAACACCCACAGCACCCATGATGAAATCATACAGCACCCGTGCATATGAAAACATATTTCTGAGTCAGCCATCTCTCAGACTATACCCATTCTGTAAATGATTCCACATTTCACTCTAGAATATATAGAGGCAATGGGAAAAAAATATTTGGGCACCTGAATGGGATTTTGGGCTCTATTCAGGGGGGATATTTGTTTTTTTTAATGGTTAAATTGGTATATTTAACTGGAATTGGGTCCTGTAAAGGTATATACTTCTAGGTCTCCTAGTGATTTTGGAAATATCTGCATCAGTATAAGAAGATTTGCAAAAGTTTGGGCTCCTTAGTGGGTTTTAAGGATATGGAGACAGCCCAACACCCACAGCACCCATGACAATTCAAGTTAAATTGGTATATTTAACTTGAATTGGGCCATATGACCCATTATATGTATCTACTTCCAACACTTTTGTTGTTTGTGTATAGGTATGCATCTATGCAAATGGTTTGCACAAAGTTTGGGCTCCTCAGTGGGTTTTAAGGGTATTGAGACAGCCCAACACCCACAGCACCCATGATAAAACCATACAGCACCCGTGCCTATGAAAACATATTTCTGAGTCAGCCATCTCTCAGACTATACCCATTCTGTAAATGATTCCACATTTCACTCTAGAATATATAGAGGCAATGGGAAAAAATATTTGGGCACCTGAATGGGATTTTGGGCTCTGGTCAGGGGGGATATTTGGTTTTTTTAATGGTTAAATTGGTATATTTAACTGGAATTGGGTCCTGTATAGGTATATACTTCTAGGTCTCCTAGTGTTTTTGGAAATATCTGCATCAGTATAAGAAGATTTGCAAAAGTTTGGGCTCCTTAGTGGGTTTTAAGGGTATGGAGACAGCCCAACACCCACAGCACCCATGACAATTCAAGTTAAATTGGTATATTTAACTTGAATTGGGCCATATGACCCATTATATATATCTACTTCCAACACTTTTGTTGTTTGTGTATAGGTATGCATCTATGCAAATGGTTTGCACAAAGTTTGGGCTCCTCAGTGGGTTTTAAGGGTATTGAGACAGCCCAAAACCCACAGCACCCATGATAAAACCATACAGCACCCGTGCCTATGAAAACATATTTCTGAGTCAGCCATCTCTCAGACTATACCCATTCTGTAAATGATTCCACATTTCACTCTAGAATATATAGAGGCAATGGGGAAAAAATATTTGGGCACCTGAATGGCATTTTGGGCTCTATTCCGGGGGGATATTTGTTTTTTTTAATGGTAATGGTATATTTAACTGGAATTGGGTCCTGTAAAGGTATATACTTCTAGGTCTCCTAGTGTTTTTGGAAATATCTGCATCAGTATAAGAAGATTTGCAAAAGTTTGGGCTCCTTAGTGGGTTTTAAGGGTATGGAGACAGCCCAACACCCACAGCACCCATGACAATTCAAGTTAAATTGGTATATTTAACTTGAATTGGGCCATATGACCCATTATATGTACATGTATCTACTTCCAACACTTTTGTTGTTTGTGGATAGGTATGCATCTATGCAAATGGTTTGCATAAAGTTTGGGCTCTTCAGTGGGTTTTAAGGGTATTGAGACAGCCCAACACCCACAGCACCCATGATGAAACCATACAGCACCCGTGCCTATGAAAACATATTTCTGAGTCAGCCATCTCTCAGACTATACCCATTCTGTAAATGATTCCACATTTCACTCTAGAATATATAGAGGCAATGGGGAAAAAATATTTGGGCACCTGAATGGGATTTTGGGCTCTATTCAGGGGGGATATTTGTTTTTTTTAATGGTTAAATTGGTATATTTAACTGGAATTGGGTCCTGTAATGGTATATACTTCTAGGTCTCCTAGTGTTTTTGGAAATATCTGCATCAGTATAAGAAGATTTGCAAAAGTTTGGGCTCCTTAGTGGGTTTTAATGTATGGAGACAGCCCAACACCCACAGCACCCATGACAATTCAAGTTAAATTGGTATATTTAACTTGAATTGGGCCATATGACCCATTATATGTATCTACTTCCAACACTTTTGTTGTTTGTGGATAGGTATGCATCTATGCAAATGGTTTGTACAAAGTTTGGGCTCCTCAGTGGGTTTTAAGGGTATTGAGACAGCCCAACACCCACAGCACCCATGATAAAACCATACAGCACCCGTGCCTATGAAAACATATTTCTGAGTCAGCCATCCCTCAGACTATACCCATTCTGTAAATGATTCCACATTTCACTCTAGAATATATAGAGGCAATGGGGAAAAAATATTTGGGCACCTGAATGGGATTTTGGGCTCTATTCAGGGGGATATTTGTTTTTTTTAATGGTTAAATTGGTATATTTAACTGGAATTGGGTCCTGTAATGGTATATACTTCTAGGTCTCCTAGTGTTTTTGGAAATATCTGCATCAGTATAAGAAGATTTGCAAAAGTTTGGGCTCCTTAGTGGGTTTTAATGTATGGAGACAGCCCAACACCCACAGCACCCATGACAATTCAAGTTAAATTGGTATATTTAACTTGAATTGGGCCATATGACCCATTACATATATCTACTTCCAACACTTTTGTTGTTTGTGGATAGGTATGCATCTATGCAAATGGTTTGCATAAAGTTTGGGCTCTTCAGTGGGTTTTAAGGGTATTGAGACAGCCCAACACCCACAGCACCCATGATAAAACCATACAGCACCCGTGCCTATGCAAACATATTTCTGAGTCAGCCATCTCTCAGACTATACCCATTCTGTAAATGATTCCACATTTCACTCTAGAATATATAGAGGCAATGGGAAAAAAATATTTGGGCACCTGAATGGGATTTTGGGCTCTATTCAGGGGGATATTTGTTTTTTTTAATGGTTAAATTGGTATATTTAACTGGAATTGGGTCCTGTACTGGTATATACTTCTAGGTCTCCTAGTGTTTTTGGAAATATCTGCATCAGTATAAGAAGATTTGCAAAAGTTTGGGCTCCTTAGTGGGTTTTAAGGGTATGGAGACAGCCCAACACCCACAGCACCCATGACAATTCAAGTTAAATTGGTATATTTAACTTGAATTGGGCCATATGACCCATTATATATATCTACTTCCAACACTTTTGTTGTTTGTGTATAGGTATGCATCTATGCAAATGGTTTGCACAAAGTTTGGGCTCCTCAGTGGGTTTTAAGGGTATTGAGACAGCCCAAAACCCACAGCACCCATGATAAAACCATACAGCACCCGTGCCTATGAAAACATATTTCTGAGTCAGCCATCTCTCAGACTATACCCATTCTGTAAATGATTCCACATTTCACTCTAGAATATATAGAGGCAATGGGGAAAAAATATTTGGGCACCTGAATGGCATTTTGGGCTCTATTCCGGGGGGATATTTGTTTTTTTTAATGGTTAAAATGGTATATTTAACTGGAATTGGGTCCTGTAAAGGTATATACTTCTAGGTCTCCTAGTGTTTTTGGAAATATCTGCATCAGTATAAGAAGATTTGCAAAAGTTTGGGCTCCTTAGTGGGTTTTAATGTATGGAGACAGCCCAACACCCACAGCACCCATGACAATTCAAGTTAAATTGGTATATTTAACTTGAATTGGGCCATATGACCCATTATATATATCTACTTCCAACACTTTTGTTGTTTGTGTATAGGTATGCATCTATGCAAATGGTTTGCACAAAGTTTGGGCTCCTCAGTGGGTTTTAAGGGTATTGAGACAGCCCAAAACCCACAGCACCCATGATAAAACCATACAGCACCCGTGCCTATGAAAACATATTTCTGAGTCAGCCATCTCTCAGACTATACCCATTCTGTAAATGATTCCACATTTCACTCTAGAATATATAGAGGCAATGGGGAAAAAATATTTGGGCACCTGAATGGCATTTTGGGCTCTATTCCGGGGGGATATTTGTTTTTTTTTAATGGTTAAAATGGTATATTTAACTGGAATTGGGTCTTGTAAAGGTATATACTTCTAGGTCTCCTAGTGTTTTTGGAAATATCTGCATCAGTATAAGAAGATTTGCAAAAGTTTGGGCTCCTTAGTGGGTTTTAAGGGTATGGAGACAGCCCAACACCCACAGCACCCATGACAATTCAAGTTAAATTGGTATATTTAACTTGAATTGGGCCATATGACCCATTATATGTACATGTATCTACTTCCAACACTTTTGTTGTTTGTGGATAGGTATGCATCTATGCAAATGGTTTGCATAAAGTTTGGGCTCTTCAGTGGGTTTTAAGGGTATTGAGACAGCCCAACACCCACAGCACCCATGATGAAACCATACAGCACCCGTGCCTATGAAAACATATTTCTGAGTCAGCCATCTCTCAGACTATACCCATTCTGTAAATGATTCCACATTTCACTCTAGAATATATAGAGGCAATGGGGAAAAAATATTTGGGCACCTGAATGGGATTTTGGGCTCTATTCAGGGGGGATATTTGTTTTTTTAAATGGTTAAATTGGTATATTTAACTGGAATTGGGTCCTGTAATGGTATATACTTCTAGGTCTCCTAGTGTTTTTGGAAATATCTGCATCAGTATAAGAAGATTTGCAAAAGTTTGGGCTCCTTAGTGGGTTTTAATGTATGGAGACAGCCCAACACCCACAGCACCCATGACAATTCAAGTTAAATTGGTATATTTAACTTGAATTGGGCCATATGACACATTATATATATCTACTTCCAACACTTTTGTTGTTTGTGGATAGGTATGCATCTATGCAAATGGTTTGCATAAAGTTTGGGCTCTTCAGTGGGTTTTAAGGGTATTGAGACAGCCCAACACCCACAGCACCCATGATAAAACCATACAACACCCGTGCCTATGAAAACATATTTCTGAGTCAGCCATCTCTCAGACTATACCCATTCTGTAAATGATTCCACATTTCACTCTAGAATATATAGCGGCAATGGGAAACAAATATTTGGGCACCTGAATGGGATTTTGGGCTCTATTCAGGGGGGATATTTGTTTTTTTTAATGGTTAAATTGGTATATTTAACTGAAATTGGGTCCTGTAAAGGTATATACTTCTAGGTCTTCTAGTGTTTTTGGAAATATCTGCATCAGTATAAGAAGATTTGCAAAAGTTTGGGCTCCTTAGTGGGTTTTAAGGGTATGGAGACAGCCCAACACCCACAGCACCCATGACAAATCAAGTTAAATTGGTATATTTAACTTGAATTGGGCCATATGACCCATTATATGTATCTACTTCCAACACTTTTGTTGTTTGTGGATAGGTATGCATCTATGCAAATGGTTTGCACAAAGTTTGGGCTCTTCAGTGGGTTTTAAGGGTATTGAGACAGCCCAACACCCACAGCACCCATGATGAAATCATACAGCACCCGTGCCTATGAAAACATATTTCTGAATCAGCTATCTCTCAGACTATACCCATTCTGTAAATGATTCCACATTTCACTCTAGAATATATAGAGGCAATGGGAAAAAAATATTTGGGCACCTGAATGGGATTTTTGGCTCTATTCAGGGGGGATATTTGTTTTTTTTAATGGTTATATTGATATATTTAACTGGAATTGGGTCCTGTAAAGGTATATACTTCTAGGTCTCCTAGTGTTTTTGGAAATAACTGTATCAGTATAAGAAGATTTGCAAAAGTTTGGGCTCCTTAGTGGGTTTTAAGGGTATGGAGACAGCCCAACACCCACAGCACCCATGACAATTCAAGTTAAATTGGTATATTTAACTTGAATTGGGCCATATGACCCATTATATTTATCTACTTCCAACACTTTTGTTGTTTGTGGATAGGTATGCATCTATGCAAATGGTTTGTACAAAGTTTGGGCTCCTCAGTGGGTTTTAAGGGTATTGAGACAGCCCAACACCCACAGCACCCATGATAAAACCATACAGCACCCGTGCCTATGCAAACATATTTCTGAGTCAGCCATCTCTCAGACTATACCCATTCTGTAAATGATTCCACATTTCACTCTAGAATATATAGAGGCAATGGGAAAAAATATTTGGGCACCTGAATGGGATTTTGGGCTCTATTCAGAGGGATATTTGTTTTTTTTAATGGTTAAATTGGTATATTTAACTGGAATTGGGTCCTGTAATGGTATATACTTCTAGGTCTCCTAGTGTTTTTGGAAATATCTGCATCAGTATAAGAAGATTTGCAAAAGTTTGGGCTCCTTAGTGGGTTTTAATGTATGGAGACAGCCCAACACCCACAGCACCCATGACAATTCAAGTTAAATTGGTATATTTAACTTGAATTGGGCCATATGACCCATTACATATATCTACTTCCAACACTTTTGTTGTTTGTGGATAGGTATGCATCTATGCAAATGGTTTGCATAAAGTTTGGGCTCTTCAGTGGGTTTTAAGGGTATTGAGACAGCCCAACACCCACAGCACCCATGATAAAACCATACAGCACCCGTGCCTATGAAAACATATTTCTGAATCAGCCATCTCTCAGACTATACCCATTCTGTAAATGATTCCACATTTCACTCTAGAATATATAGAGGCAATGGGAAAAAATATTTGGGCACCTGAATGGGATTTTGGGCTCTAGTCGGGGGGGATATTTGTTTTTTTTAATGGTTAAATTGGTATATTTAACTGGAATTGGGTCCTGTATAGGTATATACTTCTAGGTCTCCTAGTGTTTTTGGAAATATCTGCATCAGTATAAGAAGATTTGCAAAAGTTTGGGCTCCTTAGTGGGTTTTAAGGGTATGGAGACAGCCCAACACCCACAGCACCCATGACAATTCAAGTTAAATTGGTATATTTAACTTGAATTGGGCCATATGACCCATTATATGTATCTACTTCCAACACTTTTGTTGTTTGTGGATAGGTATGCATCTATGCAAATGGTTTGCACAAAGTTTGGGCTCCTCAGTGGGTTTTAAGGGTATTGAGACAGCCCAACACCCACAGCACCCATGAAGAAATCATACAGCACCCGTGCCTATGAAAACATATTTCTGAGTCAGCCATCTCTCAGACTATACCCATTCTGTAAACGATTCCACATTTCACTCTAGAATATATAGAGGCAATGGGGAAAAAATATTTGGGCACCTGAATGGGATTTTGGGCTCTATTCAGGGGGATATTTGTTTTTTTTAATGGTTAAATTGGTATATTTAACTGGAATTGGGTCCTGTAATGGTATATACTTCTAGGTCTCCTAGTGTTTTTGGAAATATCTGCATCAGTATAAGAAGATTTGCAAAAGTTTGGGCTCCTTAGTGGGTTTTAATGTATGGAGACAGCCCAACACCCACAGCACCCATGACAATTCAAGTTAAATTGGTATATTTAACTTGAATTGGGCCATATGACCCATTACATATATCTACTTCCAACACTTTTGTTGTTTGTGGATAGGTATGCATCTATGCAAATGGTTTGCATAAAGTTTGGGCTCTTCAGTGGGTTTTAAGGGTATTGAGACAGCCCAACACCCACAGCACCCATGATAAAACCATACAGCACCCGTGCCTATGCAAACATATTTCTGAGTCAGCCATCTCTCAGACTATACCCATTCTGTAAATGATTCCACATTTCACTCTAGAATATATAGAGGCAATGGGAAAAAAATATTTGGGCACCTGAATGGGATTTTGGGCTCTATTCAGGGGGATATTTGTTTTTTTTAATGGTTAAATTGGTATATTTAACTGGAATTGGGTCCTGTACTGGTATATACTTCTAGGTCTCATAGTGTTTTTGGAAATATCTGCATCAGTATAAGAAGATTTGCAAAAGTTTGGGCTCCTTAGTGGGTTTTAATGTATGGAGACAGCCCAACACCCACAGCACCCATGACAATTCAAGTTAAATTGGTATATTTAACTTGAATTGGGCCATATGACCCATTACATATATCTACTTCCAACACTTTTGTTGTTTGTGGATAGGTATGCATCTATGCAAATGGTTTGCATAAAGTTTGGGCTCCTCCGTGGGTTTTAAGGGTATAGAGACAGCCCAACACCCACAGCACCCATGATAAAACCATACAGCACCCGTGTCTATGAAAACATATTTCTGAGTCAGCCATCTCTCAGACTATACCCATTCTGTAAATGATTCCACATTTCACTCTAGAATATATAGCGGCAATGGGAAACAAATATTTGGGCACCTGAATGGGATTTTGGGCTCTATTCAGGGGGGATATTTGTTTTTTTTAATGGTTAAATTGGTATATTTAACTGGAATTGGGTCCTGTAAAGGTATATACTTCTAGGTCTTCTAGTGTTTTTGGAAATATCTGCATCAGTATAAGAAGATTTGCAAAAGTTTGGGCTCCTTAGTGGGTTTTAAGGGTATGGAGACAGCCCAACACCCACAGCACCCATGACAAATCAAGTTAAATTGGTATATTTAACTTGAATTGGGCCATATGACCCATTATATGTATCTACTTCCAACACTTTTGTTGTTTGTGGATAGGTATGCATCTATGCAAATGGTTTGCACAAAGTTTGGGCTCCTCAGTGGGTTTTAAGGGTATTGAGACAACCCAACACCCACAGCACCCATGATAAAACCATACAGCACCCGTGCCTATGAAAACATATTTCTGAGTCAGCCATCCCTCAGACTATACCCATTCTGTAAATGATTCCACATTTCACTCTAGAATATATAGAGGCAATGGGGAAAAAATATTTGGGCACCTGAATGGGATTTTGGGCTCTATTCAGGGGGATATTTGTTTTTTTTTAATGGTTATATTGGTATATTTAACTGGAATTGGGTCCTGTAATGGTATATACTTCTAGGTCTCCTAGTGTTTTTGGAAATATCTGCATCAGTATAAGAAGATTTGCAAAAGTTTGGGCTCCTTAGTGGGTTTTAATGTATGGAGACAGCCCAACACCCACAGCACCCATGACAATTCAAGTTAAATTGGTATATTTAACTTGAATTGGGCCATATGACCCATTATATATATCTACTTCCAACACTTTTGTTGTTTGTGGATAGGTATGCATCTATGCAAATGGTTTGCATAAAGTTTGGGCTCTTCAGTGGGTTTTAAGGGTATTGAGACAGCCCAACACCCACAGCACCCATGATAAAACCATACAGCACCCGTGCCTATGCAAACATATTTCTGAGTCAGCCATCTCTCAGACTATACCCATTCTGTAAATGATTCCACATTTCACTCTAGAATATATAGAGGCAATGGGAAAAAAATATTTGGGCACCTGAATGGGATTTTGGGCTCTATTCAGGGGGATATTTGTTTTTTTTAATGGTTAAATTGGTATATTTAACTGGAATTGGGTCCTGTAAAGGTATATACTTCTAGGTCTCCTAGTGTTTTTGGAAATATCTGCATCAGTATAAGAAGATTTGCAAAAGTTTGGGCTCCTTAGTGGGTTTTAAGGATATGGAGACAGCCCAACACCCACAGCACCCATGACAATTCAAGTTAAATTGGTATATTTAACTTGAATTGGGCCATATGACCCATTATATATATCTACTTCTAACACTTTTGTTGTTTGTGGATAGGTATGCATCTATGCAAATGGTTTGCACAAAGTTTGGGCTCCTCAGTGGGTTTTAAGGGTATTGAGACAACCCAACACCCACAGCACCCATGATAAAACCATACAGCACCCGTGCCTATGAAAACATTTCTGAGTCAGCCATCTCTCAGACTATACCCATTCTGAAAAGGATTCCACAGTTCACTTTAGAATATATAGAGGCAATGGGAAAAAATTATTTGAGCATCTGAATGGGATTTTGGGCTTTGGTCAGGGGGAGGGGAATATTTGGGTTTTTTAATGGTCAAGTTGAATTGAGCCCTGTGACCCATTATAGGTATCTACTTCTATGTCTCTTACTAGTAGTGTTGTTGGAAAGATGTGCATCAGTATAAGAAGGTTTGCAAAAGTGTGGGCACCTGGGAGTGATTTAATGGTGAGCAGATGGCACAACACCAGTCGTAATGAATTTCGAAGTACAATTGCTAGTCGCGCTCGTACCGTGCGCAACTCTGGGAGCAAATGTACGCTAAGTTTACTGAGACTGGCACAACACCAACAGCACCCATGAAAAATCATACAGCACCCTTGTCTTTAAAATCATATTTGGGCTCAGGTGAAGGACAAAATATGTTTTTTAATATTAATGTCGGTATATTTAACTTGAATTGGGCCATGTAAACCGGGGTATTCTATACACTCAGGGGGGATACCCTGGGTAATCTATACAATCAGGGTGTTACCTTCATGTACGCTATTCGTTTAGGCCCATATAGAGCTTATTTAAGTTTTCAAATATTGCCAACATGAGCTTATTTCGCGCAATTTTAAAATAAGCTCAGTTTCACATAAACAGACTGTTACTTGGTGTTCATATTCAGATAGTTCTCAGGTGTCCAATCTCAAATACCGACCTCGTCGCCATCCGTATACTACCGATTACGTCGACAAAACGATGGCAAATAATTTGAGATAATAATATATTGGGATATCAAATCGTGTAATATAGTAGTGTCTTAAAATATGAAAATTACATTTCCAAGAATAAATAAACAAAAAATGTGAAGATGACAACAAATATTTAACAAGACAGTCAATGACTGTGGGTCGCTCACCAGACTGTAAAGACTGAGAAGAATGGGACTCTGAAGACTACAAGAGTCAGTACGTGACAATATCACTTAAGACAAGTAGTTCTAAACATGGACATAGATGGAGGTTCTCCGATGAGCAGGGCTCTTCAACTTGAAATTTCTAATTGCACACCACTGACAAATCTCCAACCTCTTACATATTACAGAAGACAACCATACCACAGTACTAAGTTCACAGAAATCATTTTGCACACCCCTCTTAGGTTGAATTTTACAACTAGTACAAGGATAAAGGAGAGTTAAATCTCTTATCTCTGCCCCTATTAGAACAAATGTGAATCCCCATCTATGAGATCCATTCATCTAGTAATATCAATATACCCCCCCCCAATATCCAATAGGGTATGATTTCACCTGGATAAGTGGTACGTGGTTAAGAAAATAATATTGGAACAGCCAAGTCTGTATTTAGTATGTCTGATCTTTGCAGAATGAGGTCCACAAAAGGTTAATTTAATGACACTATTCCCCAAGGTGGAAAAGCCTCAACGAATTCACCCTATGGGGACCTCATTTCCTAAAATGACCCAATTTGAACAAATCTGAACCCGGTCACCCAAGGCCCATCCATACCAAATATAAGCTAATATAGGCTCAATGGATCTTGAGAAGAAATTTACTATGGAGGGAAAGAGTTATGGCCCTAGCTTCGCACCTATTTGATATGATGAACTTATTTGAACAAATCTGATTGTGAGTCACCTAGGGAACATGCACACTGAAATATATTAACATATTTGGTCTTTAATATGGAGAAGAAAACAATTGTTGATAGACGGATGGATAGACATCCCAACAGACAGACGAGTGGAAGGACCGCCTGACAGACATAAGACAAATTCATTCCAATATACCCCCCCCCAATGTTTCTTTGAAAAATCAGGGTATGATTTCATCTGGATAAGCGGTGGTTAAGAAAATAATATGCCAGCCATGTCTGCATATAGTGTGTCAGACATTTGCAGAATGAGGTCCCCAAATGGTGAATTTAATGACAATATTCCGCAAGGTGTGCTAGCATCACCAGATTCATCCTCAGTCTGATTAGGCCTCACCAGCCATGGGGAAACCTATATAGGAACAGATTTAAGTTCTAAAGTTGAAGTTTGTAATGCACACCCATTGAGCACCTCAATTATGCATTTTATCTTCTGCAAATTAGGGGGGGGCATAGAAACTGAACAGAAGGGGAAAAGTAAAAAAGTAACTAAAACAAAATTTCAATTTGATACTTAAGATACTTCCCAGAAGATGATGCCTAAGCAGAATTAGGTCCATTGAGGGTGTATTTGGTGATGCTAGCCTGCTGTACAGGGTTGCAACACTAAATTCACCCTCTGGGGACCTCATTGTGCAAATGTCAGACACTAAATTCAGGCAGTTTGTTTAAAATTGCTAGCAGTAATGTTTACACAAGCTGCCAGATGACATTTTATTGTAATCTAGATTAATGACATGTGTCTCTCTCTGTCTATCCACAAAGATATATCTGCAACTTTAATAGAACAGGTATTAAAGTTGGAAGCTGGAGATGATATCCGTTGGAAGGGATGTTGGTTGGATGCATGCCACTGCAGGGTGGGGTGGGTCTGGGCCATATGGGATGGGGATGGGTAATGGAATTTTTCTGTAATTTCATTAAAGATTAAAGTTTCATAACTCTGCAGACGTTATAATGGTGTCACTTTTTTCAAATTTTATAAAATGTTTAAAAACTAATTTTTTTGTTTGTTAAATTGAGCAAGGTGAAAATTCAAAAAATCTTAATTAAATTTTTTTTGTAGTTACATCACTGGCTCCGCCCACATTCGATCCAGTGACCTCATTTGAACAAATCTGAATAACAGTCCCCCAAGGACCCTTTGTATCAAATACGAACCCATTCGGCCCAATGAAATTTGAGAAGTCGTTGTAAGAATTACTATGGTGGCAAAGAGTTATGGCCCTGGCTTCGCAACTATTTGACCCAGTGTCCTCATTTGAACAAATTTGAATGAGAGTCACCTAGGAAACATACACACCAAATATGAACCCATTCGGTTTCATGGTTCCAGAGGAGAAGATGTTCAAAGAATTGTAAACGGACGGATGGACGGACGGACGGACGATGGACGGACGACGGACGAAGAGTGATGACAATAGCTCCACCGGAGACTTCGTCTCAGGTGAGCTAATAAAAACGTGAGACAACCAGCCCCTGAAAATCTGGACAACCCACCCTAACATACGCCCGCTCGAGTTGTCCCTGTGGTCCCGATTCGGTCTGTAGTCAGATGTACTATATACACATGTATATACTTGTATATACAGGAAGTATATACTTGTATATACAGGAACGGGACCATCCGCCCCAGGCACAACCGACACCAAGCGACCCGGAACAACCCGACCCAATTAAAGTACGAACTATGTTTTGGTTTCAACCTTTAATTAAATTAGGATAAGATATGGTAAACTGCAGTTGTGATACACTGCATGGACATAATGATATAGTATTCTGTATGAAATATGAAGAATATTTTAATATGAATATATACGGAAGTACAACATATGTATATGAAAAAGGAATGTATAGTACATGTATATGCTACTTCACAGCCTGTTCTCGTCAAAATAGCCACACTCCCGGCTTATTTTAATGAGCGAAATAAGCTCATATCAATATAGGCTCTGTGTGGAGATAAACGTACACTATGGGAGTACATGTATGGTTTCCATAAAAATAAGCACGTAACGGTCTTATTTTAATGAGCGATATAAGCCCCTATTGGTATTATTTAATCACAATATACGCTCTATATGGACCTAAAACTCAGTTTATAAAACAGTCCAATATGGGACTATCTCCCATATTGTCATTATTAAAGGTACTCAATCCGATAAAACTCCTCTCAATTACTATTTCAATGGCTTCGGGGGTCAAACATATTTGATTCGAGTCGAGGAAGTCACCCATCAAAGCTCAGATTTGTTAGATATCGATTTTAGAAATCTATTATTTTTCATTATCGGGAATACCATCTGGCCCAGAACTCAGTCAAAATTGCGTTAAAATTACCACTTGATTTTAGAGTTATCCATCCTTGTCTGTTTGAATAGAGTTTTGGCGTAAAATCTCGAGCAGGTTACCAAATTGACGGCAGTTATTAGTACTCATCTCGAGCAATAAACAAATTTCAAAAATCAATATCTAATAACTCTGAGCTTTGTTTGATGGGTTCCTCGACTCGAATCAAATATTTTTTACCCCCAAAGCCAAAGAAATAGTAATATAGGACCCTCTGATCGGATTGTTGTTGTTGGAATCTGTTGAGATGGGGACCCTCTTTACGGATTGAGTACCTTTAAATCTACCGTTTTTCATCGCAACTTATCCTCGCGAAAATAGGTTCATATTGGGCATACATATTAACATATGTCTCAATGGACTTAATTGATTCGGAAATAAGCCATTAGTGAGTTTATACCCGTTATTTAGTTGAATGAAGCGAGCCGCAGTTAAAACACATTATAAAGAGCGTGGATCTGGTATGTCGTGTCGCAACATATCCTCCCTCAAATAGGCACATAATCGGCCTATAATGTGAAATAGGTACATTTTATTGTGAAATAAGTAGATAATAGATCATATCCGTCATTTCGTTTTATGGCGCGGCCACATTGAAAACACATGCTATAAAGAACATACACATGAAAGCCGTGAGTTGGCTTATTTGTGACATTTTCTGCACACAATCTGATTACAATCGACTCATTGGCAGTCGATAATGTGACTAAAATTGTCTCATTTTCAGCACATTATCGACTTAAATTTATGAGATTCTAAGCATATTATCTACTTAAATATGTTTATGTATAAGCAGATAATCTGCGGGTTTTCGGGGGAACAGGCTGCATGTCGATAAACAAGTTTAGGTTGTTAAATAATGACAATGGGAGCTTAATACGCTCATTAAAATAAGCCCGTTTCGCAGCGTTATGTGCTTATTTTTACGAGAACAGGATGAAACACATCGTCGTGCAAATAGGTTCAAATTGGACCTACATGTAGCTATTCGCATAGGTTGATATTTGAAATAATTTGATTATGAAATAACTCCATAGTGAGCTTAAATCGTTATTCCGTTATGGCCGCAGTGAAAACATTATAAAGATCGTGAAATTGGTAAGTCGTGTCGATGAAAAGAGGCAGATTAAATCATTTCAATTTGGGCTTGATATGTATGGAAATAATCCCATATTGTACTGTTTTATTTATAAACACAGTGTGTTAGATCCATATTGAGCGTATATTGTGGCAAAATAATTCCAATATCAGCTTATATCGCGCATTAAAATATGTCCGTTTTGTACTTATTTTCATGAGAACAGCATGACAAGTCTTGAGTTGTTTAATCGTGTTCTCGTGAAAATAAGCACAATACGGGTTTTCCTCATGTTGAAATAACCCATATACATGTACATGTAAGGCTGTTTTAATAACTAGCGTTTAGGCCTTATGGAGCGTATTTCAGTTTTCAAATAATGTCAACATGCAGACTGTTCTCGTGAAAATAAGCACATAAACGCCATGTTATTATGAACTAAATATTGCCATTATTTAACCGCAGTATACGATATGGACAGAAAATGCGGGTTTTAAGACAGTCTAACATGGGACTATTTCCATACGAAATATGCCCATATTGGCACTATTTAATCTATCTACCTATTCTCATCGAGATAACTTACTAGATTCACGCTCTTTAGAAGGTATTTTCACTGTGGCCCGCGCCATTCTACGGAATAACTGGTATACGCTCACCGTGGGCTTATTTCAGAATAAAATAAGTCCAATATGAACTGTGTGAATATTTAGGTCCAATATAAACCTGAGGATATGTTGAGATGAAAAAAAGTAGATTAAATAATACCAATATGGGCTTACATAGAAATAGTCCAACATTTGACTGCTTTAAAAATCGCGTTTAGGTTCAATAATGGCAGTATGAGCTTAATTCGCTCATTAAATTAAGCCCGTTATGAGCTTATTTTTACGAGAACAAGCTGCATATAGTCATTATTTGATTATTTGATTATTATAACAGCCCTATATGGGATATTTCAATATGCGATAAGAACATCTTATGATTATTTTTGCAATTTGTGTTGTGGAATACAACACAAATAAACCAACTCAAGACTGTTCTCGTGAAAATAGGCACATAATAATATGATATAAGCCCGTATTGTCGCCAATAGTCCGGATTCCAGAAGTAAATATTTACAATTGAGCGTAGTTCAGACGATGATTTCTATGGAGAGGTACGGTCGTTTACTTGACATAGCGCCTGAATGCTAACTTATCAGTTTCACATACCGGTACAAGTCCATAATATGTCTTTAAAGTGCGTACATCTGATAAGCTGTGGGTTGGCTTAGTTGTGTCATTGTCCGCTCATAATCTGCTTAGAATTGTTCCATTATGAGGCGATAATGTGACTAATTTGGTATAATTTTCAGCACATTATCGACTCAAATTGAGAGCGTTCATAAGCAGATTATCTACCTAGAATATTAACTTTTTATATAAGCAGATCATGTGCGGGAATTTGGGGAACAGGCTGTTTAAAACGGTACAATATGGGACTATTTACATAAGAAATAAGCCCATATTGGCATTATTTTATCTACCTTAGTTTATCACTTACTTATCAAAGCTACCCTAATTGTATTGTTTTTACTGAAATAAACCCATATCAGTATTATTAATTTAGCTTTTTTCATCGACACAACCTACCAGATTCAAGCTCTTTATAGTCAATGCTGCCCTTGCCATTCAACCGAATAATGGCTATAAGCTTACTGTGGACTTATATCAGAATCAAAAGAACCTATGTGAATACTTAAAGGTCAAATATGAACCTATTTACATGAGGATATGTTGCGATGAAAACAGATTAGATTGAATAATACCAATATGGGACTAGTTCGATAGAACAGTCTGATATTGTCTGTTTAAAAAGCCGCGTTTATAGGTCCATATATATAGCGTACATGTATACATATTAAGTTAAATTATACCTCTGTATGAGCTTATTTCGCTCATTACAATAAGTCCTGTTTTGTGTTTATTTTGACGAAAACAGACTGCAAACTGCCATTATTTGAAAACTAAATAAGCTTCATATGGGCCTAAACGCTGGTTATTATAACAGCCCTATATAGATATTTCAATATGCGATAAGCTCGTCATGCTTATTTTAGCAATTCGTGTTGTGGCACAACACAAATAAACCAACTCAAGACTTACCATGCAGACGTCACCCTGTTCTCATGAAAATAAGCACATAACAATATGAGATAGGCACGTTGTGTGCTTATTTTCACGTCAACAGGCTGGAAAACAACACGATTAAACAACTCAACACTTGCCATGCAGATGTCAAGCTATTTTCGTGAAAATAAGCACTTAACGGCCGTATTTTAACGAGCGATAATTTTGGCATTATTTAATCGCAATATATATAAGCTCTATATTGACCTAAATCTCGGCTTTTAAAGCAGTACAATATGGGACTATTGCCATATGTTACTAAAATGCTACATTCCTCCAGTTGACATAGCGCCTGAATGCTAACTTATCAGTTTCACATACCCGAACAAATCAATATTATGGTCCGAATCGGCATCTCTGGTTTAGACTAGGTTTTATTCTAGACCAGGTTTAACTCCAGTTTAAACTAGGTTTAAGTAGGGTTTAAACTTGGTTTTACAGTAGTTAAACCAGGTTTATGGGAGTAAAACTGGGTTTTAGCGTACTTAAACCAAGTTTTGTGATAAACTCAGTTTAAGTTGAAACTAGGTTTTATTAACGTGATAAAGTTATGGTAATATTACTAATTGTTTGTGGTGAATTGGCTATATAATCATCAGTATAAGCTTAGGTATATATGATTTATACGTACCATACGTCTCGCCTCGAACATATACCTTTAAATATACTTTGAAAAAAATTCAAAGTTAAACCACCCTACCCCAGGTTTGACTAAAACCTAGTTTTTTGGGTTTAATTATTCGGCCGATATTTTTCGCCCAATATTGATGTTGTTTCTTCGTGAATATGGGAGTGTTTATTTTGAATTGGGGGAGGCGTTTATGCGCGGGCGTTTGTCACTCAATGTAGATGCAGGAGAGTCTTAGTGGAATTCGGGGAGGCGATGTCGGTACTTATGAGATAAATTCTAACAAAATATGTGTAAGTGTGATGGATGATTTCTTGCTATATATGTCTGTTTGCAATTCGCTCGTTCGGATGTCGATTTGGCGGCTGAGAGCATGGCGGGATCGGACTGATCAGATTGACACGTTAGACACGAACATGACTTTTGAAACTGATTCCTTATTCACAAAAAGGTCTCTTTCGGTCAATTTGGCGCATGGGTTGGTGGCCCGCCCAAATACCTATCAGAGACACCACAGCCTTCACCCGGAGGAGGTTAACGGCCACCCTGAGGGGGTGGAGTATGGACTATTTTGGAGAACTGTAAGGATTTCGACCAATTTGATAGTATGGGTGGGTGGCTCGCCCCAAATAACCCATAGAAACACCCCACCCCTCACATCCGGGGGGGGGGGGGGTACCACCGATGGGGTGAACGTGGGATATGGACCATTTTCGAGACTGGTAAGGATTTCGGCATGGATGGATGGCCCGCTCAAATGTCCCATAGAAACAGCCCACCCCTGAACGCTGGGGGACCACCCCAGGAGGTGAAAATGGGGTATGGACCATTTTCGAGAACGGTAAGGATTTCGGTCAATTTGACGTCAGCAGTGTGGGTAGCCCGCTTCAACTACCCCCTATAAAAACCTCACCCGGAGGTACCACCCCGAGGGGGTGAAATGGAGTATGGACCATTTTCGAGAACGGTGGGTGGCACATCCCAAATGCCCCCCATAGAAACACCCCACCCCCACTCGGACCCCATTTTCACCCGCGGTAAGGGTGGGGGTGTTTCTATGACTATATTTGAGGGCGGGCCGCCCACCAATGACGTCATATTGGCCGAAATCCTTACCGATCTCGATAACGGTCCATACCCCATTCTATGGGGTATTTGGGGCGGGCCACCTACACAATCGTAATATTGACCAACAGAGGCATGTTTTTGCGAATAATGAATAAAATGCTCCATACCCCATTTTCACCCCAGCAGGGTGGTACCCTCCAGGGATGAGGGTAGGGTGTCTATATGGGATATTTGGAGCAGGCCACATACCATCTTCAACCCTCGGGTGGTAACCCACCCCACCCCGCCCGGATGTGAGGGGTGGGGTGTTTATATGTGTTATTTGAGGTACCCTTCCCCGGGGGTGAGGGTTGGGGTGTTTCTATTCGGTATTTGGGCGTACCCAATTTCCACCTCCTCTGGTAGGACCCCTCCCCCCGGCAAGGGGTGGGTAGGGGTGGTTCTATGGTGTATTTTGATCGTGCCACCCACTCCTGCTGCCAAATTAATTAGCCTAAATCCTTACCGTCCATACCCCTGTTATCCCGGGGTGAGGGGTGATGTTTCTATCGGGTATTATGGGCGAGCCACCCATTCATGCCGTCAAATTCGCAGAAATCCTTCCCATCTCAAAAATGATCCATACCCCATTTTCACCCGTCCGGATGGTAACCCCGGGGTGGTGGTGTTTCTATGGGATATTTGTGGCGGGCCCCCACCCATGCCCTCAAGAGATATTTTTGAGTTCCAAAAGTCACGTTCGTCCATGATATTAGATAATATCTAACCGTTATACAACAGACCGTGCATTCGTCGTGATTTCTCAAAGCGCACGGGTTATTCCCCTGATTAGGAGATTATATAGCGACAACAGGTCGCGTGACCGGACAATGAATTGACAAGTAGCGATAATAAACAGAAAGACCACGCCTCCTATTCTTGCAATTGGACAAGTGAGGCCCACAGGTAACGCAATCGACCAAATCTATGTCGTCCCAGCGGTGGAGAAAAACTTGGTTTTACTAATAAAACCCAGTTTAAACTGGTAGTTTAAACTAGGTCTAAACTGGAGATGCCGATTCGGACCTATGTCTTTAAATAGCGTACATCTGAAAAGTTATGGGTTGGCTTAGTTGTGTGATTGTCCGCACATAATCTGAATTGCCCCATTATGAGTCGATAATGTGACTAAAATATTTTCAGCACATTATGGACTGAAAATGAGGACATTCTAATCAGATTATCTACCTAAAATAAATTATTTATAAGCAGATAATGTGCGGAATTTTGGGGGAACAGTCTGTTTAAAACACAGTACAATATGGGACTATTTACATACGAAATGAGCCCATATCGGAATGATTTAATCTGCCTTTTTTCATAAACACAACTTACCAAAGCTACGCTCTTTGTAAGGTGTTTGGCGCCATTCAACGGAATAAGGGACTCAGTATGTACTTATTTCAGAATCAGATAGTTCCAACATAAACCTGTGAATAGTTACATGTAGGTCCAATATGAACCTATTTGCACGAGGACATGTTTCATCCTGTTCTCATAAAAATAAGCACATAACGGGCTTATTTTAATGAGCGAATTAAGCTCATACTGGCATTATTTAACCTCAATGTTTTCATCGACACGACATACCAGACTCACGCTCTTTAAAATGTGTTTTAACTGTGGCCCATGCCATTTAGCTGAATAGCGGGTAATAGTTCACTGTGGGTTTATTTCAGAATCGAATAAGTCCAATATGAACCTATGTGAAACTTTAGGTCCAATATGAACCTATTTTTACGAGAATATATGTTGCGATGAATAAAGGTGGATTAAATAATACCAATATGGGCTTATTTCTTATGGAAATAATCCCACATTGGACTGTTTTAACATCCTTGTTTTAGGTTCAAATATAGCATACATATATAATGAGTCTTAATAATTCCAATATGAGCTTATTTCGCTCATTAAAATAAGCCCGTTATGGGATTATTTTCTCGAACACAGGCTGGAAAACAACACGAATAAACACATGACTTACCAATCAATCATGTTTATTTGTACGTTACACCATATATGGTCAAATGTACATGAACACAGAATAACAAGGCAAAATGGACGGATTACATGAAACAAAGTTAAGTACAATGTAACAACAATGATATATGGCGGTATATGCTTATATATGACAATATACATATGTTATACCGGTATATGCCTATCATACGTTCAGATAATATATGTAGATGATTGGCAAACATACCATTCAGAGTTGATACTGGCAACACTGACATGGTCTCAAGTCGAAGAATCTTTGTTCCTTTTTTGTTGTACTCGATTTAAGAGTCGTTACTCTGTTGCCAAACCCCTTTCTTTTTCAATCCATAGTGGACAAAGTGTGCCCCAAAGCCCGCATAGTTTTTGAGTCGCTGCTGATCATTATTTGTTTAAATAGTTTCTCGTTGGGGATGTTTAACAGATTGGGTGATATGTTCTCGTAGAATAGGGCGCGCTCGTCTGACAGAAGAAGTACAGTAAATAATTGTCGATTTCATTGCATGTTTCGCAAATTCGGTCCGCTTCGTCGAAATCTACGGCGGCCTGGAACCGCCACCTCCTCTTCAGTTAGTTTCCTGATATATCAGGTTACCTATCCTGATATATCAGGTTAGTATCCTGATATATCATGTTACGTATCCTGATATATCAGGTTATTATCCTGATATATCAGGTTACGTATCATGATATATCAGGTTATTATCCTGATATATCAGGTTACGTATCCTGATATATCAGGTTATTATCCTGATATATCAGGTTAGTATCCTGATATATCAGGTTATTATCCTGATATATCAGGTTACGTATCCTGATATATCAGGTTACGTATCCTGATATATCAGGTTATTATCTTGATATATCAGGTTACGTATCCTGATATATCAGGTTATTATCCTGATATATCAGGTTACGTATCCTGATATATCAGGTTACGTATCCTGATATATCAGGTTATTATCCTGATATATCAGGTTATGTATCCTGACATATCAGGTTATTATCCTGATATATCAGGTTACGTATCCTGATATATCAGGTTATTATCCCGATATATCAGGTTATGTCTCGACCAATCCAGAGTGTCGTCTCATTGGCGGAGGCTTGTGGTTGGTTGGATTCTTAGTCAATATTGTTAGGCCAATGTATATGCTCTTATATATGCGAGGCTACCAGTAGGAGACTCGCATATATAAAAGAGTTCATTGGCACAGGTTTTTGCAAAATTTCAAGGAGCCCCAGTCACGGAAGTGTTAGCAAGAACCGAACCATCCACTGACCGATGACCAGTCCATTATTAACCCTTTCTATACTAAATAATCATTGACGAGTAGTTCCCTTGGGAAATGATTAGATAATAAGTTCAAATGAAAGTGCCAATGACACTGTAGCTCAACGTTGGTAGGTGTTAATTTCATGCTGAGCTGTCAATAGAATGATAAAGGACTCCTATAGAAGAAGGAAAGTCAAAAAGTTACAATAATGTACGCAATGGGCTTGTATTCTGTAGATGATATTGTTATACCCCATTTTTCCGTCCGTCCGTGCGTCTGTATGTGCGTCCGTCAGTACGTCCGTCCGATGTCTGTTCATGTCATAACTTTAAGAGTAGTGCTCAGATCTCAATGAAATTAGGTATGGATGTTCACTACTATGAGGACATTAAATAGAGGTTTCCATCGTTTTGTTCGATTTTCCATTCTAGAGTTATTCATCATTGTTTATCTGGAAATTTTGGATTTTTGGTCCGTCTGGTGTCTGTTCATGTCGTAACTTCAACAGTTGTGCTGGGATCTCAATGAAATTTGGTATGGATGTTCACTAGTATGATGACATTCAATAGAGGGTTCCATTGTTCTGTTTCGCTTTTCCATACTAGAGTTATTCATCTTTGTTTATCTGGAAATGTTGGCTGTTTGGTCCATCCGATGTCTGTTCAGGTCATAACTTGAACAGTAATGCTCGGATCTCAATGAAATTTTGTTTGGATGTTCACCAATATGAGGACATTTAATGGCACATTCAACTGTTTTGTTTTGTTTTTTGTTCTATAGTTATTCGTCTTTGTTTATATGAAAATTCTGATTTTTTGGGTCCAATCTGTCTGAGTATAGCAGTCATAAGTTATAGATATGCCCACACTAGGCGGTAATCCACAAGGGGGTATGCACCGGACGACAGTCCATCTCTTGTTTTCATTTAAAACATTTCACCAATAAATGAGGGATGCATGGTGTGCGAATGAAATCCTGCTGGCGGCCATGTTTTCTTTTCATGAATTGCGTAATAATTGGATACCTCCCATGTTTTTCAATGACATCTTTGGTGGCTCCCATCTCCCAGAAGATCCATATGAAGTTCAGTAAGGACTATATAAAAGATGTGGTCTGTATTGTGTGCCAAATCATTTAGTCATACAAAGTTTAAAATCCAAAAGGGCGGAAATGCTTTCAACGAAATTCGGAAACATTTGATATCCCCAGAGGTGACCCAAAACACGCCTGTATTAAGTTTTAAAATATTTGTTCCGATATTTGTTCTGCTGGGTGTGCCAATGGATCCAAATTTGAAATCCAAGATGACTGATGGCGGCCATGTTTTCTAACGAATTTCGGGAAAAAATAGATGGCTCCCATCTAGAGGTCACCCTGAAGATCCATATGAAGTTTGGTGAGGGGTGTGTGGTTAATCGCCTACATGTACATGCCACATCACTCATCCTCATCGTCACCAAACTTAATATGGAACCAACCACAAGCCTCCGCCAATGAAAGACGACATTCTGGATTGGTCGAGACAACCTGATATATCAGGATACATAACCTGATATATCAGGATACATAACCTGATATATCAGGATAATAACCTGATATATCAGGATACGTAACCTGATATATCAGGATACGTAACCTGATATATCAGGATAATAACCTGATATATTAGGATACGTAACCTGATATATCAGGATAATAACCTGATATATCAGGATACCAATCTGGTATATCAGGATACGTAACCTGATATATCAGGATACGTAACCTGATATATCAGGATAATAACCTGATATATCAGGATACTAACCTGATATATCAGGATACGTAACCTGATATATCAGGATACTAACTGAAGAGGGGGTGGCGGTTCCAGGCCGCCGTAGAAATCGAAGTAGCGTCCGCGTTCGATGCCCAAGGTGTGGCAACTTATTCTTAATTTTGTCAGGGATTCACGCTATTTTGGGACGGAAATGACGTTGATATATTTTTCCAAAGAAGTCATCGTTTTGAATGTTCTATACGTTCTAAGTTTGTTCCTTGGATGATCACGTCGATTGCTATTTTTGAGAAGTTTGGTGCGAATATTATCATTAAATATTTGTTTCTGTATTGAGTTATCGAAGAAGTCATTAATACCGTGACTTGGGGACATGGATGTGACTAATTGTTGACATTGTGACAGCGACCTGCTCCATGAATCCAGATTAGATTCAAATAGTTGTATGCACATGCACATTTCAGCCTCTCGTGAAAACAAGCTCATATCGGGCTTGTTTTAATGAGCGAAATAAGCTTCTTTGGGCGTTATTTAACCGCAATATACGGTTTAAATATGGACCTATAAATAACGCAAAATAAGCCCATATTAGTATTATTTAATCTAGCTTTTTTCATCGACACGACCTACCAGATTCAAGCTCTTTATAATGTGTTTTCTATGCGGCCCTCGCCATTCAACGGAATAATGGCTATAAGCTCACTGTGTGCTTACTACAGAATCAAGTCCAAAAATTAACCTATGTGAATACTTAGGTCCAATATGAACCTACATGTATTTACCCGAGGATATGCTGCTATTAAAAAAATTAGATATTGGACTGTTTTAAAAACCGCGTTTAATAGGTCCATATATATAGCGTGCATGTATATTAGGTTAAATAATACGACTATATTAGTTTATTTCGCTCATTAAAATAAGCCCCGTTATGTGTTTATTTTAACGAGAACAGGCTACAAATTGACATTATTTGAAAACTCAAAAACGCTCCATGTGGGCCTAAACGCTGGCTATTAAAACAGCCCTTTTTTGTGTATATTTGATATTTGAATATGAGATAAGCCCATATTGTGTTTAGGTTCATGACAATAGAGTGGAAAACAAACACGAATCAACCATCTCAAGACTTACCATACAGATTGTTCTTGTGAAAATAAGCACATTTTGAGCGAAATAAGCTTATATTGGCATTATTTAACCGCAATATACGCTATATATGGACACAAAACGCTTATAGATGTGGGTATGAGAGTATACTTTTGTAGATACCACGGTATATTTGGGTATGTGCACCATATACATGGGTACAGTATCACTGCATATTGACATTATTCGAAAACACTATACGCCCTATATGTGCTTAAACTATAGTTATTAAAACAGCCCTATATGGGATATTTCAATATGCGAGAAGCCTGTTTTGTGCTTATTTTTGCAATTCGTTGTGCAAAACAACACAAATAAACCAACTCAAGACTTACCATGTAGCTATCAGCTCATAACGGGATTTTTTTTGCTGAGCGAAATAAGCTCCTTTTGGCATTATTTAACCGCAATATACGTTCTATATGGACCTAAAACGGGTTTTTTTTAAACAATCCAATATGGGATTATTTTCATACGAAATAAGCCCATATTGGCATTATTTAATCTACCTTTTTTCATCGACACGACCTACTAGATTCACGCTCCTTATAATGTGTGTTAACTGTGGCCCGCGCCATTCAAAGGAATGATAGAGATAACCTCACCGTGGGCTTATTTTAGAATCAAATAAGTCCATATGAACAGTGTGAATATTTAGGTCCAATATGAACCTAATTACATGAGGATGTGTTGCGAAGAAAAAAAAGTAGATTAAATGATACCAAAGATAGGCTTATTCCGTGTAAAAATAGTCCAACATTTGACTGTTTTAAAAACCGTGTTTAGGTCAGTATATAAAAAGTTCAGGTATATTGAGGTCAAATGATGCCAGTATGAGCTTATTTCGCTCATTAACAGACTGCATATTATCATTAATTGAACACTAAATATATGCTTGGGATATTTCAATATGCGATAAGCCCGCCTTATGCTTATTTTAGCAATTCGTGTTGAAAATAACACAAATAAACCAACCCAAGACTTACCATGCAGATGTCAGCCTGGTCTCGTGAAAATAAGCACATACCAATATGATATTGGCCCGTGTTGTGCTTGGTCTCGTAAAAATAAGCACATACCAATATGATATTGGCCCGTGTTGTGCTTATTTTCACGAGAACAGCTAGGCTGGAAAACAAGACGATTAAACAACTCAACATTTACCATGCAGAGGTCAGGCTATTTTCTTGAAAATAGGCACTAAATTTTATTCATATAAGCTAATGTTGGCTTATTTAATCGCAATATATATAAGCTCTATATTGACATAAAACACGGTTTTTAAAACTAACATATCCTCCCATAAATACGCACATAATCGACCTATAATGTGAAATAATTACGTATTGTGATTATTTGATTCTCAAATAAGCATATACTGGAGTCATAGCCGTGATTTGGTATTATGGCGCGGGCCACAGTGAAAACACATATTAAAGAGCGTACACCTGAAAAGCCATGGGTTCGCTTATTTGTTTCATTGTCCACATATAATCTGCTTAGAATAGCCTTATTATGAGTCTATATTATGACTAAAATGTTCTAATTTTCAGCACATTACCGACTTAATATGAGGCGATTCTAAGCAGATTATATACCTAAAAAGCTTTATTATAAGCAGGTAATGTGCGGATTTTAGGGAGAACAGGCTGTTTAAAACAGTACAATATGGGACTATTTACATACAAAATAAGCCTAGTGAGCTTATACCCGCTATTCAGTTGAATGACGCGAACCGTAGTAAAACACATTTGCACTAGAATGCACCCATCACACATATGGCATGTTTTGTGATATCTTGCCAACAGCAGTTTGAACCACGGGTGCTGGGCCCTCTTTTGTGAGATCGATAGAGAATCTAGATATCAAATTTCAGTTCATCCATCGCTGAAATATTTGTGTGTACGGACAGAATATCTCTGTTATCTCCAGTTGATCTATTACACTAATTATGGTCTTAGTAATGACGTAAGAGTTGTTTGACATATTTATAGAACAATATAGACATCGCTCATATGAAGGGTGTGAATACGATTGGTTGCCGCTGATGCTATATATTATATACCAATTGGGTTACATTACTAGTTTGACTAGAATGCTTTGTGTATGTCATTGCACTTCAGCGGCAAAAAACGTCAAAGTCAATTCCGACACAATTAAATAAAAGACACGCGATCATTGGTTAGTCTTTGATTATCAATGTGTCAATGTGAACATGCCCTTATAGCGACTGATCTACGGTCTTCGGGAACATATCATCAAAATGCCAATTGCTTTGAGAATGGGAAAGCTTGTTTTCCCAGTTAATTAATAAGGCGCTTTAATAATCCATGTTTCAACATATTTTTCAGTACAATTTTGTCTAGAACCATGCGCTCGATCGTTTGGCCGGACATGGTTTATATGCACCTGCGTCTTTCGGAAATGTTTTGAACGTCGAAGAAAGTTTCCAGAAATTTTCTATGCGAAAAAAAAAAAACGATTCCGCACGCATCTTTTAGACTCGATCTCAAATAATTTTCCGAGTTTCAAAGAAAGCAATCTTTCAATTTTGTTCTTTTATGAACGATTTATTACCAAAATAAAACGAGATAACAATGCAAATTTAGTATAAATGTGGATTTAAATTACAATTGGTGCCATCATTTCATATTAGCGCATGTGCATTCTTTACATTCTGTACTTCCGGTATGACGTAACATGTTCGTGGAAGGACAGACAAATAAACAGATAAACAGAGGTCCTGACCGAAAACATTGCTTGCGCCCAGCATAGACTGGTGCAAGTAAAGAGCGTGATATGTCCTGTCACAAGCTCCATGAATTCCGTTCCCAGTTCCCCTAAAATTGCACTTTTCGTTACTAAATCGGCCGGGAATCCTTGTATTTTCGTGCGGTGCCACCCAGCTGGCATCTATAGGAAAGGGACGCGACCATGCAGCCCCTTCCAAATTTTCGAAAATCGGGCTGACGTCGTGCATGGGGTGTCAAAATAGCACTTTTAGTTACTAAATCGGCTGCGTAGACAGTCATGATGGCCACACGGGAATCCTTGTATTTTCGTGCGGTGCCACCCAATTGTCATCTATAGGACAGGGACGCGACCATATAGCCCCTTCCAATGTTTCGAAGATTGGGCTAAAGTCGTGCATGGAGCTCAAAATCGCACTTTTTGTTACTAAATCGGCTGCGTAGCCAGAACCATGGCGACCACCCGGGAATCCTTGTATTTTTGTGCGGTGCCACCCAGCGCGCATCTATAGGACAGGGACGCGGCCATATAGCCCTTCCACTTTTTTGAAAATTGGGCTGAAGTCGTGCATGCATGGAGCTAAAAATTGCATTTTTTTGTTGCTAAATCGGCTGCGTAGCCAGAACCATGGCGGCCACCCTGGAATTCCTTGCAATTTATGGGACCTAGTTTGTGATGTTTCGATGCACTATTGGTGGCACAAGAAGATTCCATAAGGATAGACTCGTGGCAGCTACGGTTATGCCTACGCAGGCGATTTAGCAATGAGAAATGATTTTTTTTCATTATTTTGACCCACGCACGACTTACGCCCAATTTTTGAACAACTGGACAGGCTTATGTGACTATGTTTGTGATTTTTAGATGGACTAGTGGTGGCATAAGAAGCATCCACAAGGATACCCCCGTGGCTGCTATGTGTATGCCTACGCAGGCGATTTAGCAACGAAAAATTATCCTTTTTTTTCATTATTTTGACCCCACGCACGACTTACGCCCAATTTTTGAACAGCTGGACAGGCGTATGTGAACTAGTTTGTGATTTATAGATGGACTAATTGTGGTATAAGAAGAATCCACAAGGGTAGCCCCGTGGCTGCTATGGTTATGCCAACGCAGGCGATTTAGTAACATATCCTCGCACGAATACGCACAAAACCGACCTAAATTTTAATTAGGTACTTAAAGTGATTATTTGGTTATGAAATAAGCAGATAATGGAGTCATAGTCGTCATTTCGTGTTTTGGCGCGTGCCACAGTGAAAATACATGCTAATGAGCGTACACCTGAAAAGTTTGGTTATTATTTTTGTCATTGTCAGCACATAATTTACTTAGAATCGCCTCTATATGAGTCGATAATTTGACTAATAGGAACTCATTTTCAGCACATTGTCGACTCAAAATGAGGCGATTCTAAGCAGATTATCTACCTAAATTATTGTTTCTTCTCAGCAAATAATGTGCTGGTTTTCAGGATTAAGCAACGAAAAATGTCATATTTTTACCCCACGCACGATTTACGCCCAACTGTTGAACAGCTGGACAAGTTTATATGACATATTTTGTGATTTATAGATGGACTTGTAGCGGCACAAGAAGAATCCACAAGGATAGCCCCGTAGCGTCTATGGTTATGCCTACGCAGGCGATTTAGCAACGAAAAATGATTTTTTTTTCATTATTTTGACCCCACGCACGACATACGCTCAATTTTTGAACAGCTGGACAGGCGTATGTGAACCATTTTGTGATCTCTCGATGGACTAGTGGTGGCATAAGAAGAATCCACAACGAGAGCCCCGTGGCTGTTATGGATATGCCTACGCAGACGATTTGCAACGAAAAATGACATATTTTTCATTATTTTCATCCGATGCACGACTTACACCCAATTTATTAACAGCTGGACAGGCATATGTGAACCAGTTTGTGATTTCTAGATGGACTAGTGGTGGCCAAAGAAGAATCCACAAGGATAGCCCAGTGGCTGCTATGGTTATGACAACGCAGGCGATTTAGCAACATATCCTCGCACAAATACGCACATATTCGACCTATAATTCCAATTAGATACATAAAGTGATTATTTGATTCTGAAATAAGCAGATAATGGAGTCATAGTCATCATTTTGTGTTAAGTCGCGAGCCACAGTGAAAACACATGTTAATGAGCGTACAGCTGAACAGTAGTGGGTTGGCTTATTTCTTGTCATTGTTCGCACATAATCTGCTTAGAATCGCCTCTATATGAGTCGATAATGTGACTAATAGGGTCTCCTTTTCAGCACATTATCGACTAACGAAAAATGTCCTATTTTGGACAAGTTTATGTGACCTAGTTTGTGATTTTTAGATGTAATAGTGGTGGCACAAAAAGATTCCGCAAGGATAGCCACGTGTCTGCTACGGTTATGCCTACGCGGGCGATTTAGCAACGAAAAGTGCGATTTGGAGCTCCATGCACGACTTCAACCCAATTTTCGAAAAATTGAAAAGGCCTATAAGGTCTCGTCCCTGTCCAATAGATGTCTACTGGGTGGCACCGCACGAAAATACAAGGATTCCCGAGTGGCCGCCATGGTTCTGTCTACGCAACTGATTTAGTAACAAAAAGTAAAACAAATTAACTCCATGCACGACTTCAGCCCAATTTTAAAAAAATTGGAAGAGGCTATATGACCGCGTCCCTGTCATAAAGATGCCCGCTGGGTGGCACCGCACGAAAATGAAAGAATTCCCGGGTAGCCGCCATGGTTCTGGCTACGCAGCCGATTTAGTAACAAAACGTGCTATGTTTAGCTACATGCACGACTTCAGCCCAATTTCGAAAAATTGGAAGGGGCTAGATGGCCGCGTCCCTGTCCAATAGATGCCCGCTGGGTGGCACCGCACGAAAATACAAGGATTCCCGAGTGGCCGCCATGGTTCAGTCTACGCAGCTGATTTAGTAACAAAAAGTAAAAAAAATTAACTCCATGCACGACTTCAGCCCAATTTTCAAAAAATTGGAAGAGGCTATATGGCCGCGTCCCTGTCATAAAGATGCCCGCTGGGTGGCACCGCACGAAAATGAAAGAATTCCCGGGTAGCCGCCATGGTTCTGGCTACGCAGCCGATTTAGTAACAAAACGTGCTATGTTTAGCTACATGCACGACTTCAGCCCAATTTTCGAAAAATTGGAAGGGGCCGCGTCCCTGTCCAATAGATGCCCGCTGGGTGGCACCGCACGAAAATGCAAGGATTCCCAGGTGGCCGCCATGGTTCTGGCTACGCAGCCGATTTAGTAACGAAAAGTGCTATTTTGACACCCCATGCACGCCTTCAGCCCGATTTTCGAAAATTTGGAAGGGGCTGCATGGTCGCGTCCCTTTTCTATAGATGCCCGCTGGGTGGCACCGCACAAAAATACAAGGATTCCCGGGTGGCCACCATGACTCTGGCTACGCAGCCGATTTAGTAACGAAAAGTGCTATTTTGACACCCCATGCACGACTTCAGTCCAATTTTCGAAAATTTGGAAGGGGCTGCATGGTCGCGTCCCTTTCATATAGATCCCCGCTGTGTGGCACCGCACGAAAATACAAGGATTCCCTGGTGGTCACCATGACTCTGGCTACGCAGCCGATTTAGTAACGAAAAGTGCTATTTTGACACCCCATTTCCGTCCCTTTCCTATAGATGCCCACTTAGTGTGGTCGTCAGAGGGTTCGACCCGGAAGAAATTGGTATAGAAGCGGTTTTGGTGTCATTCGACGCGGGAGAATCTCGTGTATAACATATCCAAAATCCGCTAAAATCCGCTTTGGGCAAAATTCAGGATCCAAGATGGCGTCCAACATGGCTGCCGTTAGTCAAAAGATACTCTGACTGAGATTAATTCGATAACAGTAAGAACAAATGTTGTCATATGTATACAAATGTATACATTTTTGCAAAGGTAAAATGCTGTGCCAAATGTTTATGGCAAAAATGGAACCCATCGTCCCAGATGGCCGCCACAATGGCGGCCTAAACTCGAACATTTGAAGTTTTTGCCTAATATCTTAAAGATCAATTCCTGTTGTTTGATAATGGTTCAGACTGGCGACATTGATTAGTCATATTCATGTTAATTCATCATTGGAGCAATGAAAGATACCATAAATGGGGTCCCAGACTCATATACACCCTCAAAAATTCGATTTTACAGAACGCGGTATAAAATTCCACAAAACTCTCCATTGTGATTACAGTCATATATCAACAAAAACTGGACAGAACTGTACAATGTAAGTTGGGCATACCAATATCTATAAATACTCCAATTCAATGAAACCCAAATTGGCGCTTTGTCTCAAAATGGCTGCCAAAATGGCGGTCAAAATATGGAAAATGGCGGATATTGATCACAGTAGCATTCAATCCATTATAAGTAGTGGTTGATTAATAAAATTTACTAAATAAATACGAATGTATACCTCCTTATGATGCCATTATGCTAGCTCTATGTAAAAACTTAAAAATCAGTACCAGAAATGGCCACCCGATGTGAAAAATACTATTTTCTATCACTTCTGTTTATCACTTGTTGCTCTCTGAACTGGGAAACAATGGGTATATTCTTTCAATGATCATTACAGCAATGACATTTCTAATAGATTAGATCATAGTTTACTCCGGTCCTTCACTAATAAGTTATAACGAATGCGGTATGAAATTTAACCAAAATCGACTTTGGGGTTCTGGTCACATTTGATATTTAGGGATGAGCAGATCTTGTCTACAAAATAATTGATCGTTTCTTTTATTTGTGAACATTCCATCTCAAATAGACCAAAAGAAACAATAAATTTTATCTAATATGGCTTCCAAAACGAAAATGGTAGACGCTGCCCAGCTTATCACATAATGGAAGTTGTGAGTGGTGGATGCAGTTGATAGTTGGCTCATATACATCAAAACTATTTATTTTCAATCTTTTGGTGGCTTCCCGCGGGTTGACAAAATCTCGACTCATCAGTGCTATAATGTCGTATATCCATTATGGCGGGAAATGAGTATTTGATACCATTCGAATCGTGAGAAAAAATCCAATCCGATGGGCCAAACTGTCCTTGCATTGGATGACAAATATTCGCACAAACCAGTGAAGCAAATGTCGTATCTCCAGCTATCTTTACAATATTCGTGCTATGAGGTCGTATGTCCAACAGCAGCCAATCGGACGCTTCGCGTTATCCACGTGACTTCTGTTTTGTGTATGTGAATTCTAAAATGTGTGCTATATGGCAGTATCTCCATGTTAGTCACGTAATCATTTGGTGATTTAAATTTTGTGATTGTTCCACACATTTCTGTATGATGATGCACATGGGTGAATTTTCATAGTGTAGAATAGGCACTTTTTAGTTCATAGACACATGCGATTGCCACCATATTTAGCTTAATCTGCATTTATTAGCACAACTTCATTATAGCACCGAAACGAATCGTCGCTGGCATACGCAAAATGTCATATCTCCAAAAAAGCTATTGTTTTTTAAAAGAAAACGAGGGAATAAACAGAAAACAATATGTGGTTCAATGAACAGCTAATGTCAGTTTTCATTGGGATAAATACAACAATACGTCATGCTTTGTCAACATTAGGAGAAATGTTGTCTAAAAACTTCAACCTTCATTTTCTCGGAAAGTTGAAAATGTGGATTACATTATAGCACTGATGCGACGAAATATGAACTATTCGGGCTCGGCCATCATTTTCAAGTTTCAAGCTGGAACTAAATGTAGCCCATGGATTCCCCATTTCGACATGTAAGAAAAGTAGTTTTACTCTGATCTCTTCCCAGATATCAACTCTCCGGTAAATGGTGATCTCTTATGTTCTAGAAAATACGTGTGCCAAATAGATATATGTATGAAGACACTATCCCCATACATTGTTTACACATCGACTCCGTAAGTATGTGGAGGTTTTCTTGGACAAGCGGGATTTTCAAACCTCGAAACCGTCCGTACAAACAATAAAAGTTAATAGGAAATGACGTTTGATGTAGGTCTAGAGTACGTCGTCGGCATGAAATAGTTTTCGTGTCATTAATTTGCACATATTTCGTGCTCTGATGAGCATGGATGAACGCCTTATGTGGCAGTTTGATTGTCTAACATCCGGAAAATAACATGTTCATTGTTTACATTTCTTAGACAAACATGTTGTTAATCACCATGTTCATGTGGCATTTCTATCCAATGACAACCTTGAAATGCCAGTTAATCAAGCTAAATGGTTGACACCTTTACGCCTACGGGTCAGATCCAGCCGTGACGCACATTGTGTCTACATATCATTGATGAAATTCACTAAATGTGTAGAAGATATAGGTGCGTCTATATATGTACTAGAATGTTTCTATCCACATGTATATACCCACAATCGCATGACACGGAATTGTCACATAAAGTTTGAAGGCTATACAATGTACGTGCGAATTTTCATTTTTCCTCTTGATATTGAAGAAAATAATTTTACTTTGAAACTCCCCAGCTCCGATAACCAACTTGCCCACCAATTAAGTAAACCCCAGATTATTCGCTTTTCCCTCCTGTCCTTTTCACTTTCGCCAGCACTGGAAAACCTATTATAGCCTGATGCTTCCGGACTTAGACCACCGATGCCCATATATTTGATGTTCCGAATAGTCGTTATAAGTAGAAATGTTGACACTGTGTTTTCAAATAATCCAGATTCGTAGCAATTTAATTTATTTTTAATTAATTTCCAGATAGTCCCTCGTAATAAGTGGACATCGTGTTGGATCCTGCAGTAGATACTGCTTAGTTGGAACATTTCGGGCTGAACTGATTGTGGTAGTAGATTATTGGCAACATGTTTAATAGGTCTGTCATCGTTAGCTCACAACCGAAGTGTTGTTTCGGCTTTCCTCTGAGCAGAACTTAAATTTCGACAATTTTCGGTGGCCATTTTGGTAGCCATCTTAGCATTTTGAATCGTGATTGGCTACTCATACCCACAAAAAACATTGATTTCAATCAATGATGTGTTTTGGTGCCGAATTGGCGTTTTGTCGAATGGGTTTTCGTGAATAACTACATATTTGCCATTTTCATTATTATTGGCGACCATGTTGGACGCCATCTTGAATTCTGTATTCCCCAAAGCGGATTTTAGCGGATTTTGGATATGTTATACACGAGATTCTCCCGTGTCGAATGACAACAAAACCGTTTCTTTACCAATTCCTTCTGGGTCTAACCCTCTGACGACCATTCTAAATATCTGCCATTTTCCATATTTTGACCGCCATTTTGGCAGCCATTTTAAGACAAAGCGCCAATTTGGGTTTCATTGAATTGGAGTAATTATAGATAATGGTATGCCCAACTTACATTGTACAGTTCTGTCCATTTCTTGTTGATATACGACTGGAATCCCAATGGCGATTTTTGTGGAATTTTATACCGCGTTCTGTAAAATCAAATTTTTGAGGGTGTATATGAGGCTGGGACCCCATTTATGGTATCTTTCATTGCTCCAATGATGAATTAACATGAATATGACTAATCAATGTCGCCAGTCTGAACCATTATCAAACAACAGGAATTGATCTTTAAGATATTAGGCAAAAATTTCAAATTTTCGAGTTTAGGCCACCATTTTGGCAGCCATCTGGGGCGAGGGGTTCCATTTTTTCTATAGATATGTGGCATAATACTTTACCTTCGCAAAAATGTATACATTTGTATTAATATTGCAACATTTGTTCTCAGTATGTCGAATTAATCTCAGTCAGAATCTCTTTTGACTAAAGGCGGCCATGTTGGACGCCATCTTGGATCCTGAATTTTGCCCAAAGCGGATTTTAGCGGATTTTGGATATGTTGTAGCAGAGATTCTCCCGCGTTGAATGACACCGAGAACGCTTCTATACCAATTTCTTCTGGGTTGACCCCTTTTTTTGCGTACCACGACCACACTAACTGGGTGGCACCGCACGAAAATACAAGGATTCCCGGGTGGCCACCATGACTCTGGCTACGCAGCCGATTTATGCTGCATAGACGCCTCTTGTAGGGGTAAAGGTACATTATAGAAGTACATTGGAAGTATGGGTACATATTATACTGCCCTATTGTCTTCCGACATCAAAGGAGATCAAAGGAAAGTACCCCGCCCCCGCACCGTATGACGTAGCGACGCGTGGGTGTTTGAGTATACACGAGTGGGTGTGTGTATTTGTATACGTCACGGTTGTGGGGGGTCCTTCAGTATATGGATGTGTACTTCGTGGGTGTGGCTATTTGAGAATGGTTGTATACGCTTTCGGGCCCTTGAGAACGGTACAATGGGCAATCGTATACTTCCGTCATCGAAATACGTCGTGTATACTGTTCGTCAGGTGCGAAGTATATTTAACAACGAAGGTGTAATGAGTCATTACAATCTAACGCAATCCCTTACTTCCGGCGCAACGCCTGAGTCATTGGAATCTGATGCAATACTTCCGGATGAACCCTACCGGCTGACACAACGCTCATTGGCCCCCGCAGTTCTGGAACCTTCTCCGATATCTCCAATTTTCTGGACCCTATTAAAAATCCCTTCATAATTGTAAAGGCATAGTACATGATCCCTTTAAGTTTCATACCTGTGTCGTATGTGGTTCCTTTAATTTGATACCTGTAATCGAATTCTCAGGAATAAATCAAAATGTACCAGGGGTAATTAAAACACATGTCAATATCCAATAAAGTAAACCACAGAGATATGTTTCCGTACACAACACAACAGACAGACAGATTCTCGAAGCTTCGTAATTAAACACACGTTTAAGTCATTAACTGCCACGATACAGATCAACATGTCTGTTATTGAAAAATGCATGTTCCTAACGGCTTCTGTGCAAGGGTTTTGTGAATAGAGTGAGTGTATGAGACCATCACTTCATAGATTTTCCTATCTATCCAACTTCAAGCATTTATGAAGTATGTAGGGACACCGATCATTATACATTTTCACAAACAGAGGCACACTAATCGGTCCAGACTGGTACACTATTCTCTTGAATTCCACATCTGTTAATAATATGTATTAAAATCTATCTCTTCTGGTGCTCTATATGCTTTCTTTAATCGTTCTGCCTTACAAATCTTTACATATTACGAAACAACTCAACTCAATTATTGAATACTTCTCACAACTACCCCCTCTCCCATCATCTCATCTCATCTCATCCCCCTCTCTCTCTCTCTCTCTCTCTCTCTCTCTCTCTCTCTCGTCCTCTCTATATCTCTCTCTCTCTCTCTCTCTCTCTCTGGTGTATCCCTGTAAACAAATTCTCATAAATCGTTTAGCGCCTTGGCCATATATATTTCAACATATCCAATAATACATATGCAGATTACCTCTAGGAAACAAGAATTTTCTAGAATGTGAAAAAACAATAACAGAGGGTATCTCCTATAATATAATATTCTCAAAGTCATCACGTGACCCTGACAGTTGGGCAGTAAACTCATTAGAATCCACAACGCACTGTCTGTCTATCGAAAGCACTTGTATCACATGATCTGCCAATGCATTTGGAATGTTCGCAATGCCATCATAATATAAGCTTCAGTTTGAATCGCCCCAGTCCATGGTCCCATAACATGTTCTCATTTGAAGACATTTGAAGAGCGTCTGGTTTAATTTCATGGTAAAGTATTGCACAATCATTCACAGAATAGATTAATGGAATCATTCTGCAATTTTCGAAGCTTAACATTCTCCAGCCATTAATTGCTCTGCTGTTTGAATCCACATTATTAAAAAGATTAAAATCTCTCGCCCGATGCGCTATAACCTTCATCACAAACACATGTCATTAAGTGTGCTGACAGAGGCAACAAAGCTAAGGTCTCGTCTTTCTTCCCTCGCAATATATTAAACCCTCGAGTTATCTACCTTCTTGAATATTCCCCTTTAGTAAAGTAAATTATCTGTATACAGGTAATATTACTTTCATGGTCGCATGTAACCAAACGAGGCCCGTCTCATACTCTAGCAAACATAAAACACATGTGTTGAGAATGTCAAGGAGTAGCGGAAGAAAGAGAGAGGGGCAGAGAGAGAGCCAGACGTAGATGTGTGTTGTTTTATGTCTATATATTTCATACACATACAGTAATGCCCTAATTAATCGACCCCATATCCACAACAGAATTATTGGTATTTTCATGATTTAGTCGGAAATATGGCTTGCTGCCATTAATCGGAAAGCTCTCACTGGGTTATGTGTGTTTTATAACCTTGGAGACGCTCGTACCGATGTTTGGTGTTGCTAGTAAATAACCAATACTTACTTCAGGTGCAACACCTGAGTCATTGGAATTTCAATGCAATCTCTGTGTGAACCCTAACGACTCACTCCCCGCTCATTGGACACATGTAATCTTCAACCACGCAATTTTTCTGGAACATGCTACATGTGGAAACATTCTATTTGACTAGTATTGAAAATTCCTTCATAATTTCATAATGGCATCGTATATGGTCCGTTTAAAATACCTGTATGTGGCCCCTTTAAGCTATGTATCCCGACTAATGATACACTGTTATTTAAATGGCAAATTGATTAAATCATCTCTAACATTCGTTAAAGGGATATTGTACCCAACATGTTGTTGTTGGTTTCTATAGTCTCCGAGTCGGAGAATAAGGTAACAATTTTTCCATTATTTGAAAGTCTGTTGAGTACGAAGTAGTGTTACGGATGGCAAATTTACCAGAATGCAAAAATACAAATTGTCGTTGTCGAGTAATTTTTGTACAGTTTTCAACCAAATGAATCAAATAAAAGTTATATTAGATGCATACTAGTCACATATACTCATTTAAGTTATTTTATCATCACTAGTCAGTGAGTGGCTTGAGTTTTCTCCTCGTATCATCATAATGATCAAACGATCGTGTGTGCGATCGGTTTACAAATCCAGTATCCCTCAATTACTTTATTTGATTACGTCATGTACACGGGAATTCGTAATTTAATTGACGCCATTTTATGGCTCCAGTCATAAATTCAATTTATATCAAATTATTAACTTTTAAATTATTAAATTTTAAGATAGCCTATTAACCTGAGCGTTTACAGAATACATCTTCGACTCAAATTATTTATGTTTCTATATATTATCGATATTAGGTCGTTGTTATCACCGGAAATTTAATGAAAATGGCGTACAGTACCCCTTTAAGCTTTTTTTCTCTAACTACCACTTTACAATATGGTGTATATAATCGAACTATCAGGAATCAATCAACGCCTTACCCATAGATATTTGAACATACAACTGAACGCATTTTGGGTCACATACATTAAATGTACACATCACTTATGCATTTAAATCTAATTCGGCGTATCCATCAATACAAACGCTCTTTATTTTTAAATTGTCTCAATACCCCCTCGTTTTTAATATAGATTTTAGCTATATGCTTTAATTCATATAAAATTGACGCAAATCTATGTTAAACGACAGTAGCATTATAACAGAGTGGTCACTTACCTTCAAGTAAAAAAAAGTACCGCTATGTTCTCATTTTCTATCTTATCATTATGAAATTTGTCACGTGCGTGCCAGACGTCACTTAGAGGTCAGCACCATATTTTGGTTCGAATATTTTTCAATAACATGGCGGCCAGACTATTTCGAATTTTATATATTTAAAATAAAATGTCAGGCTTAATTCACGCCGAACCACGGGTTCTCGGTTGAGAAACTTGGCCTCCAGTTGTCATCTTTTATTTAAGTCATAAATGCACTTCGAATTTTAAAGTGTCATAGTGGGCTCATGTTTCCACCAATCATTATGCAATTTGGCGAGTACGTGCCCGACGTCACTCAGATGTTATCACGAGATTTTAGTTCGAATCATACGAAAAACATGGCCGCTATTTTGTTTTTAAGTAATAAAACTACAGAAGGAGGTGTAGAGTTTGGTCGTGGTATTTCTCAAGTCATTCTCATTCTGTAGTGTTATTACAAAAATCACAAGATAATCGAAGAAGGTCATGCCAGAGAATAATTTCGACATGGTTTTCTACAAGTGGGTCGGCTTTTACATAGCAGTAAAGCTGAACGCATCTTTTAATAATTTACACATTTTATTATTTATCAAACACAATCCATTTATTCCATTACATAATAATTACAGTTTAAAACGAATCAGGTGTATATATTTTGCATAATTCCGGTGAACAGAAACTACACATTAAAAAGCCAAGCTGCTTTTTTTTATGATCCTCTTGCATGTAGCAGGGTACTAAAGTTTGTAGTTCCGGTACAGCCACAGTGACGTCATTAATGGTGGACATCAACTGTTCAAATTCTGAGTGGTTGAGAGTTACACCTGTCTTCGTAGGGCAAAGTCTCTCACTGTCTTTCGGGTAAAAGAATTTTCGGATATGTACAACACGGTGTTCATGATCATAAGTCACGTGTTCATTATGTCCGATATGTATCCTTTCCAAAGAAGATCTGCTTTGTAAATGTTCATACACTTTCTGTGCGTTATCAGCTAATTCCAGCCACTGTTGTAATCGCAGGCAGGCGCCGAATTTAGTAGGGAACTTCCCATCGTTCCATATTCTGATGTCTATATTTTTGATCCTTTTATATTCACCGACGGTAAGGTATCTATCCCGTCCTAAGTGTTTGGTGAAAATTTTAGAATTCATGGTGTCGTTTCGATGAACGCTGAACTGAAAATGTCGGAGGCGCGTGGATGTATTACGTTTATACCCTATATGACGTCATTGGGCGGTCCCATCACAACCGTTTCAAAGTATATAATCAATCAGATTGCCCCCGGAATCGTATTAGTCAAATATGGAAGGGCCAATCATGTTTCGATCAGAGGGAACTCTCAGACAGTGGCTCGGAAGTACATTAGCTAAATCCAGAATAAAGGGGTTTCGTGGTAAACTGTCTCGGCCTATAGGAAAGGGCCGGAAATGACACGCAACCGTGATTCAGGGTATTCATAACGCAGGTATGAATCATTTAACCAAAAGTTTTGGCATAGGCACGCACTTCGCTTCTGCACAAGGGACAAGTCTCAGAACCGAGCGCGCACATGCCACACATTGCTACGTGTCCACATGGTAAAAGCACACAGTTTTTATTCTTCTCTAGACAAATGATACATTTGCATTCTTCAGAATCGTTTACTGCCGTATCAGGCCAGTCATCTTCATAGGAACCAGACAGTCTCTCATCGTTTATTTCAGTCATTTCTTCGAAATTAACGGTAAGGTCATCTACTGAAAATGTATTCATTTCTTGAACAGAGGCACTATCCACGGGCCGTTGCAATGAAACATTTGCTGGTACATCGGGGATTTCCATTAAATATCTCGGTCTGTTCCACTGTTTATACCTATCTTCAGGCAGGAAACGTTGCAAATAATTGAGATAGCTACAATTTGGAAAGAAACGGTAATGTTCAGTTCGAGGATCATCTCTCTTTTCCCATTGCCACAACCTACATCCGCAACTATAACATATGGTTTTATCAGCGGTCTTTGTGAAAAAGAAACCAGCTCCAGCTATTTTAGCAGCCTCCACGGGCGAGGTCCAGTTTACGAAAGAAGCTAATCTCGAGTGAAATTTTCGATACTCTGGGTATGACGGTTTCCAAGCCACAGTAAGACCATACAAGTTTAAAAGTTCTGGTATCGTGCTTACACTATTATCGCTCGAATCAGCGGCGTGCGGCGGGATATCCATCACCTGTTATTTCTCCCCCACCCTGACAATCAGTATGAACCTGTAAATGTTAGTTCAAGCCTTATAACAATGGTAATATATAGAAACACGTTCATTGGCTGCTGTATTAACATTATTATTATTGTTTATATAGATGTACTTATTTTTCTTTTTACAGATGGAAAATTTCCAGGCTGAACAATTTCATCGCAATGCGTGGATTCGAAAGTAGTGACCTTATGAGGGGGATTAATGCGGGAAGACAACGAATGACTCATTAAATAGGTCACTATACAACAGACTGGTTGAGTTGGAACCATAATTCCCAATTTACAAAACCCTCTGTTTATTCGAGGAAATCCGCTAACTGACAGGTCCTTGGACACGAGTTTCACGTCATGATGCAAAATCACGCAATCTGTGGCCCTAAATTTGCACGTACCTAGTGAGCATTTGATATCTAATAGCGATCAGTGAAGTATTTAGTTCTTATCATAATATTTATAATAGCCAATCAAAAT
>CP136062.1:134888959-135080822 GCA_032622095.1 Siphonodentalium dalli | reverse complement strand
CCCCTAATTTGCAGAAGATAAAATGCATAATTGAGGTGCTCAATGGGTGTGTATCACCAACTTCAACTGTAGGACTTCAATCTGTTCCTTGGTTTTATTGGCCATTGAGGCCTAATCAGATTGAGGATGAATTTGGTGATGCTAGCCTGCCTTACAGAATATTGTCATTAAATCCACATTTTTGGGACCTAATTCTGCAAATGTCAGACATACTAAATTCAGGTTTGGCCATTTCATATTATTGTTTTAATCACCAATTATCCAGATGAAATCATACGACTAATATTCAAAGAAAAATGGGGGGGGGGGGGGTATATATTGGATTAAATTTGTCTTCTATCTGGCATTTGCAGAATGAGGTCCCCAGAGGGTGAATTTAGTTATGCTACCCTGCACAGCAGTCTAGCATCACAAAATACACTAGCCAGGGTCCTCATTCTGCTTAGGCCTCATCTTCTGGTAAGTATATAGGCACTTAAATTGACATTTTTACTTACTTTAGCCCTTCTGTTTAGTTTCTATATCCCCTAATTTGTGAATATAAAATGCATAATTGAGGTGCCCAATGGGTGCACATCACCAACTTTAACTGGAGAACTTCAATCTAATGCTATGTCTCCCATAGCAGTTGAGGCCTACACAGAATGAGGTCCCCAGAGGGTGAATTTGGTGATGCTAGCCCGCATTGCAGGATTGTGTCATTAAATTCACCCTTTGGGGACCTCATTCTGCAAATGTCAGCCAATTTGTTCAGGCTTGTCTGTTCGAATATTATGTTCTTAACCACCAGTATCCAGTTGAACTCATTATACCCTGATTTTGCAAAGAAAACTTGGGGGGGGGGGGTATATTGGATTGAATTTGTCAGTCTCTATGTCAGACTGTTCTCCCATCCATCCATCTGTCATTATGTCTCTATCCGTCCATCAATTGTTTTCTTCTCCAGATACATATTAAAGACCAAATGGGTTTATATATTTAGGTGTGGATGTTCCCCAGGTGACTCACATTCAGATTTGTTCAAATGAGTTCATCAGGTCAAATAGGTGAGAAGTCAGGGCCATAACTCTTTCCTTCCATAGTAATTCTTAAAACAATTTCTTCTCCAGAACCATCTGGACTATTTAGATTATGTTTGGTATGGATGGTCCTTCGGTGACTGGGGTTTAGATTTTTTCAGATTTGGGGTCATTTTAGGAAAATCAGTTCAGTTCAACTCTTAAAATCTAATGTCTGAAATTACCAAATGAATGGATCTCATAGATGGGGATTCACGTTTGTTCAAATAGGGGCGGAGATAAGAGATTTAATTACCAACCAGCCACCCTACACGTGCTCCGGTGGAGCTATAGTCGTCACTCCTCGTCCGTCCATCGTCTGTCCGTCCATCCGTCCGACAACAATTATTTGAACATCTTCTCTTCTGGAACCATAAGACCAAATGGGTTCATATTTGGTGTGGATGTTCCCTAGGTGATTCTCATTCAGATTTGTTCAAATGCGGTCACTGGGTCAAATAGTTGCGAAGCCAGGGCCATAACTCTTTCCCACCATAGTAATTCTTTTAAACATCTTCAGAACAATAAGACCGAATGGTTTCATATTTGGTGTGGATGTTCCCTAGGTGACTCACATTCAGATTTGTTCAAATGAGTTCACTTGAAATAGTTGCGAAGCCAGGGCCATAACTCTTTCCCTCCATAGTATTCTTAAAGTGACTTCTTCTCAAATACCATCAGGCTATATGGGTTCATATTTGGTATGAAGGATCCTTGGGTGACTGGGGTTCAGATTTGTTCAAATCAGGTCACTGGGTCAAATGTGGGCGGGGCCAGGGACATAACTCCAAATTTTTTGTTTTAGATTTAACTCTTTAGATATCTTCTTCTTTTAAAGTGATTATGAAAAGTTCTGACTGTTGTGGTCTCCAGAGTCCCAGTCTTATCAGTCTTTGCAGTCTGGTGAGCGACCCCACAGTCATTGACTGTCTTGTTTTAAGTCACATACAGTAATGCCCTAATTAATCGACTCCTTTAACCACAGCAGAATTATGGGTAACTTTTCATGATTTAGTCGGAAATATGGCTTGTTGCCATTCATCGGAAAGCTCTCCCCGAGAGCTTTCCGATGAATGGCAACAAGCCATATTTACGACTAAATCCTGAAATGAAAAGTTACCCATAATTCTGCTGTGGTTAAAGGAGTCGATTAATTAGGGCATTACTGTAGTCGTAGTGAATGATAAAATGAGACTATCTCGCCAATAGATGTTAAGGTATGGAAAATCCAGGCGGGGGGAGGGGGGGGGGAGATAAACTGGGTGCTTCCTTGTCACCAATGATAGTTTTTCTAAGTCACATAGTCATAGTGAATGATAAAATGAGACTATCACGCCAATAGATGTTAAGGTATGTAAAATTCAGGCGGGGGGGGGGGGAGATGATCACGGCGGGGGGGGGAGATAACCTAGGTCAACTTCCCCCCCCCCCCCCCCCCTGAAGTTGATCAGGGGGGGGAGATAAACTGTTACACCGGTATTATTTTTTATATTATTCTGATCTACCAACCCAGACCTGGAAAAAAATTACCTTAATTAGCATCACTCTTAACTTTGTATTACCACTGCTATACAGGGTCATTCCCGGATTATGGCATCACCGCCCAAGCATCGCATTAAGAATACACTCGACTATCTTGCGATTGGCTTTAGCTGTCAACAGCTGAGTCCTGCAACCATTTGTGGTTGGCTCACCCTGATGTAATACTTTTTGAAAGTAATTTGATTCCCTGCTCTTTAATTCAGAATATCAAATGGGTGGGTTACTCATATTACACTCTTAGAAGTTGATATTGAAACAAAGGAGTATGATGTTTATCTGCTTGTCGTGCGGTAATATTAGGCCACGGTTAATTAAGTTTATGTTTAGCATCATCCATAATTCTGAGAATTAAATACGAAATGCGGTGATTATTAACTATTAATTATTCTCTATAGGTTTCTGAAGTTACTTATATAGTACAATGTAATTATAATATTTGAATTCTGTAAATTTATGTAAATGAAGCATACATGTACTAAATGTTCATACAGGTTCATATAAGAATTTTCAGAAGGGATACTCACTGGAATGACGGAATTGTGCATTGTGCCAATAATTAATCAAATGCATTATTATTTTCTGCCCAAAAAGGAGATGCGGCGATTGACGCTAAACATCAAATTAATTAACCATGGCCTTATCTGAACATGCCTACTAATGAAGAATTGACCATTCCAGTGTAAGCTTTTAGAACCAATACTTATGGAAGATTACATTCAGGACCAAAGAGATTTATCTACTGGTATATACTATTTTCAGTTAGAGAAGAGGAAGGAGAAAAGGAACGAAGCCCAGAAGAATCTGGATGCCGCTGAGGAAGCAGGTCAGTACGGGATGTTCTTAGCTCAACATAACAAAGTCAACTTTGAGCTATTGCCATGGGTGGGGTCATTCGTCCCTCTGTACAATTTCCTTTAGCACACCGTACACGTCACATGTTTCATCCGATAGTCCCGAAACTTCATATGGATCTTCGGGGTAACCTATAGATGGGAGTCAACAATTATTTTCTGAAATTTGGTAAAAAACATGGCTGCCAGCAGCCATCTTGGATTTCAAACTTGAATCTAGATGGGAGCTATCCAATTCGAATGATTTTCAATGAAAAAAAAGGCTGCCGGCAGCCATCTTGGATTTTACTCTTGGCATGACTGAATCCTTTGGCACACCCTACAGACCACGTCCCTCATCCGATCATCACCAAACTTAAAATGGATCTTTTTTGTGACTACTAGATGGGAGATAATAATTTTTTTTAAATTTCGTTGAAAAACATGGCTGCCAGTGGCCATCTTTGATTTTACTCTTTACATTACTAAATCCTTTGGCACACCCTACAGGCCACATCCCTCATCCGATCGTCACCAAACTTCATACAGTTCTTCAAGGTGACCTCTAGATGGGAGCCTTAGATTTTTTCCGAGATTGTTAAAAATAATGGCTGCCAGCTTGGATTTGAATCCATCGGCATACCCTGCAGCCTGTATTTATCAGAGAATTGTTTTGAAAATTAATAGGCATGTTTAAAGGTACTCAATCCGATTAAGCACCCCTAAATTACTATTTCTTTGGCTTCGGGGGTAAAAAATATTTTATTCGAGTCGAGGAACCCACCCTTCAAAGCTCAGAGTCATCAGATATCGATTTTTGAAATGTGTTAATTTTTGGAGATGTGGACTACTTCCACGTCTCAAATGGAAAAATTACGGACAAATTGCGGGTGTAAGATGGATAACTCTAAAATCAAGTGGTTATTATTAACAATAATATAGTTATCCATCTTACACCCGCAATTTGCCCGTTTGAGACGTGGAAGTGGCCCACATCTCCAAAAATTATCACATTTCAAAAATCGATATCTGATCACTATGAGCTTTGAAGGGTGGGTTCCTCGACTCGAATCAAATATTTTTTAACCCCAAAGCCAAATAAATAGTAATTTAGGAGCGTCTAATCGGATTGAGTACCTTTAAGGTCACCTCTATAAGGGAGCTGATAAATTTGAATGATTTTTGGCAGCCATCTTGGAATTTACTCTTTGCATGACTAAATCCTTTGACACACCCTGCAGACCACATCACTCATCCGATTGTCACAAAACTTCATATGGATCTGTTGGGTGACCACTGGATGGGATCCAAAAAAAAATTCCGATTTCAGTTGAAAAACGTGGCTGCCCATGGCCATCTTGGATTTTACTCTTTGCATATACAATATACTTTCGCCATACCCTACAGGCCACATCCCTGAGAAGATTGTCACTAAATACATCATATGGATCTACGGGGTAGGGTGACCACTAGATGGGAGCCATCAATTTTTCCAAATTTCGCGAACGGCCATCTTAGATTTCAGTGTGCCAGCGGATTTACTTGTTAAAAAGCTGAATGAGTGAATTATAATGAGCCTTTTATGGTGCTAATTTGAATACTATTAATATTTCATGAATGTTTTCTTCCAACTGGTTGGAAATATGTTTTATTGCCCACCCATTGCTTTATTTATTGTGAAATACCAGTGGAAATATTGCAATATACAGAAGGTTCCAAAATACTAGATTAAACAAATCTGTTTTGTTCTTGGACAGTACAAGTCTATTTATATGTTGACAATGTTCTTGCTGACAATGTCAATTGTGAAAGAAAATGTTTTCACTTTTATGAGGTATACGCTATTTAAATGACAAATAATTAAATCAACTAAGGTATTACAGTAATGCTCTAAACAGTCGACTCCTTAACCACAGCAGAATTATGGGTAACTTTTCAAGATTTAGTTGGAAATATGGCTCGTTACTATTCATCAGAAAGCTCTCAGTGAGAGCTTTCCGATGAATGGCAACAAGCCATATTTCCGACTAAATCCTGAAAAATTACCCATAATTCTGCTGTGGTTAAGGAGTCGATTAATTAGGGCATTACTGTACCATCACATCACAACAAATCGTGCAATAGCATTAACCAGTTCACACACTTATGTCGTTCTATCTATTCCTTCCATCTGGTTGAATATATGTTTTCTACCATCTGGTTGGTAATATGCTTAGATCTGTTACAAAGACCAAAAGAATATGGTTTGTGATAATTACAGAACATGACCTAATCTTTCCTACATGTAGGTGACCAGGAAAATATAGAGAAATTCAGTCGACGACTTGTGAAAGTTACCAAAGAACATAATGAAGAGTGCAAAAAGCTTCTCGCATTGATGGGAATTCCATATGTTGATGTAGGTATCAATAAACAGATCATTCAAGGATCATTCTGGTTGAATATATACATATGTAATATTTATATATATTGATTTAATATTCACTGGAAAAAATAATGAAGTGATAAACATTTATGAACTGCTTTCAACTTTCCGCATAACAGGGAGAAAATATTGAAAAACACTCTTTATACCCCTCGTAACGTCGTCAGTCCGTTAGTGGACACAATTTTGTCCGAGCTTTTGTTGATCTTGTATTTCAACATTGTCCAGTCAATTTTCTAAACACTTGCAGCAGATATTTAGTACCATGGGAGCCTCTGCACCTGCGATTATTAGGTCAGTCTGACGTTTTTGAGTGGTGTTATCCCCCCTTATCCGACTGCATAATTTTGTCAAAGCTTGTATTCCTTGTGTTTATTTTAAAAAACTAATACTTTAACTTTTCCATGACTGGAGCTTCCTGACATTTTGCGAAAACTGAGGCAATGCATTCTCTTATATATTCATGTCTCCCATAGGGAGCCTAGTATATATAAGAGAATACGTTGGCCTAACGATATTTACCTTGACCTTGTAAGCCAGTGCATTCTATTATATATGTGAGGCTCCCTATGGGAGACTCCATATATAAGATAATGCACTGGCACATGATCTTTAATGCTGCACCAGCGCGGGTCCCGCCATGAAAGGGTTAATAGGGCTACACCCTATTACACTAATGTAGCGCAATTGCACTGTGGGGAGTCTCCCACCTCTAGTTATTGTTACATGTACCACATCAGAAAATAACAAACACTGAATTGTTACACTCTCTATTGATATATGCTGTAATGAAAAAGGGACTCTTTTTTTATTTTTAGGCGATACTTTCTATCTCATTAGAGGAATCTTTTCACACACTAGAAAGTCCATGTTTATGGTTATAATATGAAATTTATCTGTCTATTTTTATCTCTGGAACTTGGCAAAATTAACCAAGAATATTAATCAGTCTTTCTGGGTGTTTAAAATCTGTACTTAAGTATCTCATGTATTTATCAAATTAATTTGGCTTCCAGAACTTGGTTCAATCAGGGTTCCTCTTAGTAGCACCAGGGTCCGAATACTGACCCATTTCTCAATGCCTAAATGCAGCCAAAATATCCAAATTTCTTGGAAGTTAATCCATTAAAATAAATATCTGTGTCCTCAGGCAATTAGGCCTCAATTTTGAGATGAAAGAGGGAGGCTATTTATTTGAATTTTTTCTCTCAAAATCTGGAAAACATTTCTGAAACTTAATAAAATCAATTTTTGTTTGTTCAAATCCAATATTTATAACAAAAAATGTTGAAAAAAAAGAGATTATTTTAAAGAATATTTCTGTGACGAGGGAGGTGCCTGATAACACAGAATTTTTGTTTATTTGGCCTCATTAGTTTTAATTTGAGTTTTGAAAATGATACTAAAATGATAATAAATGTTTCAGAGTACTAAATTGTGAGTAATTACTTGATTTCGATTGATTCATTTGTGGAAATTAGTTGAACATCCCATAATTACAGTGTGTGTTATTATAGGAGCTCGGTAGGCCAGTGGTTAGCGTCACTGTGGCATGTCATTAAAAACAAGTAAAATATGACAGCTTTGCACCAGCCATGCTTTAAACATGTACAAGGGAGCTTGTAATACCGGTGAGTATCAGAGCATGTTCTGACCAAATTAGAGCAGTGCCTGTACAAATGGCTGCAGTCGGCTCATTGGTTGGCTTGTAGAAATGTCTAATAATTAATTGGTTAAGCACTATATTACACCTTCATTTTGTATATTATAATTCACCTGATGTCTATTTATTGTATCTGAACATCCTACAGATGAAGAAAGATCCAATCCCAGATATACTTTTATAAGTGAATGAGAGAATTGATTTACAAGTCAAAGGGTTAAACATGATTGTGTTTGTTCTTGTCAGGCTCCATGTGAAGCGGAGGCACAGTGTGCTCGACTAGTTAAATCTGGAAAGATTTATGCCACCGGGACAGAGGATATGGATTCTCTTACATTCGGTTCCTGCGTCGTCCTACGGCACCTCACGTTCAGTGAAGCCAGGTAAGATAAGAGTCATGCTAGGATGTTCTTCCTTCAAAACTAATCATGATTTATTATCATTTGTATTTTATTACCTTTGTTACGTTCCAGCGGTTCCGTTGATCAAAATAGCTTGATAAATTTATGAAACACTTATATACACACTCATTAGACCCTGTTAACCTCAAAATTAATTTCCGGGAGATTTGCTGGGAGATTTGGAGTTTTTAACAATTGAACTCCCCGTTCATTTTTAACTAAAAAAAGTTTCCAAGATCAATTATCATAATACAAAAAGAAGCAAGTTTTATACCAATATGCCTCAGAAGTATCAGTCACCAACAAGAGAAACATTTACTGCATATTTGACAGTTTTACCGTAGCATTTATAGGGAAACGATCGTCATTTTTATTATTACCATAAAAAAACTGCTTTTGGTTTACTTTAGTTCTCGCTAGATTAAAATAAAAAAAAGTCTGGTTAAAAATATATAACTCAAGCAGACTCATGAATAGACTTGTGACATTTTAACACCAGAACATGTGCATCAATTGGAATTTAGAAAGCCAATAAACAGGGTTCGCACTGCCGCTTGCCAAATTGGCAAAAAATATTTTCATTTGGCTAAAATTTTGGCAAGTGAGTTTTTCATTATGGGATGTGAACTATCTAGTCATAAAACATCATTGAAAGTGGGTTATTCGTTACGTGTGCCGAATTACAGACAATGAGAAACCAAAACAAGAAATTTATCAATGTACATGTAGCGCAGTCAACAGTGTTATGTCGACAGTTCTTCTTTAGTTTTCACAAAATGGTAATCCAATCTTTCTATCATAATCAAACTTTCATCAGACAGCTAATCGACCGTGGTTAAAATGTGATTCGGAAAAAAGTGATGTTCTGTAAATTTTTCATTGAGGGTGTTGTAAGTACTTTGTAACATTATCTCAATGTAGATACTGCAAAAAGGTAATTATTAATTTGTTTTGACAGTTAATCCTCCCTTTGTCAGTTAGGATTATGGACGCATGCAGTCATTGTAACAATGCATATTAATGGCGATATTATATAGCACATATTTATGATGTCAGTGTTATATTACCGGCGAGTATAAGACAATAGGTTAATCAGCTGAATGTGAATGATGACGGATTAATTTATGGCTCGTTGATTTCAGCAGTAATACAGGGTTCATACACGGGTCTGGAGTCCTGGAAAAGTTATGGAATTCGAAAATTTCGATTCAATACCCTTGAAAAGTCTGGAAAATGGGACCTTTTTTTAGGATCCTGCGAATTGGAGATTTTGATCGAATCGAATATCGAATCGAGTCGATGAAATCGAATCGAATATCGAATCGAATCATACCTGTGTGTTGCATTCTCAATTAGGCATTTAAAGTCGCCGTCGCGAAGTTCATATTTTACCCATTTCCCCGCTTATTAGACCAACAGAGTCGTTCTGAGAACGAAATTAATCGTCCCAAGATTAGCCGCTATCGATTCGCATTCCAGGAAACTCCCCTGGCATGCGCACAGCAGTTAACGCGAACTGCAGATTGGGTGTAATTTATTTTTGACCCGTGACGTCATTAATCACCTTGCGGCATTCTGTTGACATTGTGTTATCGAAATCGGTTTCTGCGTGATTTTGTTTTAGTTCACAAACATGTTTCGTTTTCGTTGGAAATCGTGAATTCGGAATGTATTTATGTGTGTAATAAAATATTGAATAATACGACATGAATTATTCGCGTGGCCAAAAAACTCCGGAGTAAATTCGTACATATTTGGACGAAGTTCGTGTGTCACTGTGACTGTCAGAATAGGACCACAGCAGATCATGCCATGAATCTCTACTCCCGTGCCGCTGGAGTAGGTATTCGTGGCATGATCTACATGTAGGTCCACGGGAACTTCGAAATTTATTAACTTTCAACCTATTGTTGATATGAAATGCATGGGATACGTGACCGCTTTCGCAGATTTCTGCTTTCAAGTCCCACAAGAAGAGTACTAATTACGTTTCTGGCTGAACTATCAGAAGGGCTTCTTGGGTGGCTATGCTGTCTACGTATCTGCATGTATCATCTTTGTGAAAATGATTTTAATATGATCAAACAGTGAAATACAGATCTATACAGTATACCATGGCTTCTTCCATTCGTTGAGTTGAAAAAGTAAATACTGGAGTGTTATTACGCTGAATAATATAATATCTATGTTCAGGGTAAACACACCAGCCCCTCCCAAAATGGGCCGCATCCTCAGCATTGTATGGGGTTCAAGTTTTTTTTTCCAATTTTCCTCTGACTCATTCTTTTTTATTATAATATACAAAAATGTGACAACAATAACGACCATAAAAAACGTTTGCTTTAAAAATAGTGAACCAAAATCATTATTTTATCATTTTATGCAGATTAGTTCCATACATCACCTTCTCAGGAGAAGTCTATTTCTTGCCATTTCATGACTATAAAGCAAAATAATCAATAAAACCCCCCAAGATGATTTTTTGTCATGTAGGTCCTGGACTTCTTCCCTTCCTAGCCTGGATATCTTACCCCCACCCCACCCAATCTTCGTTTCATGACTTTATAAAGCAAAATAAGCAATGAAACCATGAGACAATTTTTTGTCATGTAGGTGCTGGGTTGTGGGTAGCTATCCAGACCTGGACATTTGAAAGAATGAAATTAAATAAAAACAAATTTAAATCTCAAGTCATTTTTCTCGCCATTTCAGGATCAAATAATCAATTGTGTGATTAAAAAAATATGTCGCTTGGAAAAAAATATATTTTAATAAAAAAAAAAGGGAATTATAAAAAAAAAACATTTTTCTGGCAATTTCATGATCAAACTATGAAAAGTGGGGGGAAATTTGTCACTTGAAAATAATTTTTTTTTAAATAAAAACAAAGTTAAATATCAAACAATTTGGCCATTCCAGAGTCAAACGTTATCAAATGAATGAAATTATTTTCAGTCATATATGGGAGATGAAGATTAGGGAGATACATTGTAACAAACTATTAAGATTTCATTCATTTATTCATGCATTTCTCCAGCTCGGGCAAACGAAAGCCCCTGTAATTTCCACCATCATTTGGGAAAGCATACTGAAATTACTGATGCCATTCACAACACACGATGGAAGAGGTCTGCCGTTATGCAAACCATGGTAGCCATAGCACCACCGAATAAACTGTCTATGCGATATGCCTGTATTTGTTGTGCAGAGGTCCATTAAACGGATGACTATACTGTTGCTGGTATCCTAACCATGCAACTTCAAGTAGCCATGGGTCCAGGCACACACTCCTGAAGGGGACAGTCTCTGTGATACACTTGAAGTGTCCTTCTTCCTATGAAATCGCTTTTGTCACTTCCTTTAGCTTGGTCTCAACTTTTTCAATCTCATGGCAACATCTGCACTCACAGGTACATTGTAGTCTCCATCACATACATAGGTGCATGAACACCTGAAATGACAAGGGAAATACATTTATTATGGAACAACTCAGAGTTAACATTCAATTCCTCAATTTGGTTGATGCAAACTTTGACAAATTTGTAACAAACTCGACATACAGTAACGCCCTAAATAATCGACCCCTTAACCACATCAGAATTATAGGTATAGTTTCAGGATTCAGTTTGAAATATGGCTTGTGGAAATTCATCGGAAAGCTCTCATGAAGGCAACAAGTCATATTTCGGACTAAATCCTGAAAAGTTACCCACAGTTCTGCTGTGGTTAAGGGGTTGAATGTTTAGGTCATTGCTGTATGTTCTGATGAATGACAGTGGGCATGCGTCTGTCCGTCCACTTGTTCTCATGGATACATGCATCTTGGATAAGTTCCGCACAAATTTGTTATCAGAAGTTACCTGCTGAATTGTTTACCAGGTATCTATTTCATTATCCAGTTTTGTTAATATCCTGTTTTAAAGATTCACAGCTTATACTATAGTAGTTTGTTTACCTGGTGTACATGATATCTCCCCCAGTGCATCCCCCCTTTTTACTATTTTCAGTCTGTCAAATGCTCACACCCACCGAGAATTCAACATACGACAAAATATAAATGTACACGTATTAATTTATTGCTTATTTATTTTTATGTTATAGTCATTAAATGGCGATAAATTAACATGTTACAAGTTGTTTGAGTCAGGGTTTGGGTGGAGAGGGGGGAATTAGATACCCAGGTCTGAATATCCCCCACACCCAGCATCTACTTAAGAGTATATGACAAAAATAAACTAATTATTTTATTGCTTATATTGCCCTAGAATGCTATATATCCATTAAAATTTTGATTGAGTCAGGATTTGGGTTGGGAGAAATTACACAGGCCTGAATATCCCTCCCCCCCCCCCCCCCAAAAAAAAAGAAACCAGCAGCTGCATATGAGACAAAAATATCTTATTATTTATCACTTACATTTACCGGTATATCGCTTTATATAGTCATGAAATGGCGAGAAATTAAAATTAATCGAGAAAAATTTAAGTTGAGTCAGGGTTTGGGGTGGGAGGGGGGAATACCGAGGCTTGAGTATCTCTCGCCTTTTCATGAGTGTATGAAGCAAAATAAGCAACTTATAAAATAATAAATTCATTTTTGTCATAAGTAGCTGCTCGGTTGGGGAGTGGGGGCGATAATAAACCCGGGTATCTTTCTCCTGCCCCAAATACTGACTCAAACAACTTTTTCTTGGAAAGTTAATTTCTTTCCGTTTCATGACTATATATTCAGAAATAGCATACATTGGCATGTATAGACCAAGTTTTCTCAGTCCACAACAGCTTGGGAAATTGGTTGGGTTGATGCTGTTTTGGACCGAGAATCCGAGATGCCTCCTGTTGCTCTTCTATACCAGTACCGTAACAGATTTTCATTCAAAAGATATACTACATGTACATGTATAGTACCCCGACAGTCATGTGAACCCATGAATATAATCATCTCACTTGGACCACAATGAATCTGTCTTCAAAATGATATACAATGTACCATATACTGTTATAGAAAATATCCACACCAAGATATTATCTCGACTCTCTCGAGATTTCGAGAAAAGAATCTTGAGATATTAACATATTTTCTCGAGATCATACGGCAAGATCTCAAGAAAATATGCAGAGATTTCAAGATAATATCGCGAGATACTAGTAATATGTTCAGAGCTTGAGATGCGCATGTCAGGATCTCAAGATGTGTCGAGATAACAATTAACATGTTGAATATTCAACTTTCAAGACACTTTTTTTTTCTTGGACAATGTCACAAATCAAGAGTTAGCTAATTTTTGGCAAATTATTATTTTAGCCAGTGCAAACACTGTCTCTGATTGTCATAGTACTGATACTAATAGCTGAATCCAATGTCAATCCGTGAGCAGCCATGGACTGGCAGTGGTCGAGTCCAGAATTTCAATACATCAAAAAATTGACATTTTTAGTAAAAAAAAAATACTACTGGTATATTTTTAGACTAACATTTCGGCAGACACACAACTTTTCCTTGAATTATATTTCATATTTCGATGTATTGAGTATGCGTAATGATTATTACACATGTCCGCTCGTATAAACGGGGTTTTAGCTAGTATTTACATCAATTTTATTTTCACATGTTTTGCCAGTGACCGCGATATTTTTAATAAGAGACGCTCAGTGACTCACCATTTTCGTACGCGATTTTCATCTCTTCGCCATCCAAGGTCTGGATCGTTTGGTGGTCTCACACCATGGTAATTTTGTGGTAATTCCGGCTCGTGCATGTACGCTCCCGTTGTCAAATTTAAAGTGTCTTCTGACGAATCAGACGAGGAACAATCAGATCGCAAAAAATGTTTCTGTCAGTGTCAGCCATTGTGGGAAATACCCAAGGTCCTTAAGTACGTCACACGCTTTCTCGCAAATAACTGTTTCCGTCAAAATAGATAATGAGGTGAGGCATCAGGCTATCACCCAGACACACACAGTCGTAAACACTCGTATCTTTCAGACAGCGGGGGATTGTTTTCTTAAATAAGTGTGCATAACTTGATACAAATATGAATAAATGAACATATATTGAGAATTTTCGCGACGTCGACTTTAATGTCAATGATTAGACGATTTGTGAAACGTTCTATGAACTTCCATGGAGTTCGATCATAACTTATGTGGCGATCAACCGTCGTTCCTGATACTATTAACTTCAACTGAGAATTGTCGAGAGAAAAAAAACATTAAAACGTCCATGCGGTTGACACGACGATTTTTAGAGTTTGCATGTACATGCACAATTGCAAATCGGCACTGGGAAACACCCGTTGTTATAAACTTGAAGATGCAACAACAGTCGCAGGGTAGCCTGTTTATGTAGTGCTGGATGCTTAGATGGGTCGTTGTCCCAGACGCTTGCGATTTATATACCATGTTGCATTTCACACGAATAAGTTCCAGCACTGCATGCAGCTTTTATCATGTTTAAAATAAACATAAATAACAGACGACAAATTGTTAAGTTTCAAGGAATGCTCCGAAACTGAAAGTCAACTTCAAACGAAAATACCGCCCACGTGCCTTTTTCGACGGCGGGAACACGTGTTGTTTGCATTCTCAGCGATATTACATAACGCGGAATCTGTGACGTATAGTCGGCGGATAACGCTAGTGGTTTTTTGATTGATTGTTTATTTTGTACAATATTTACAAACATAATGCTGACAGTGAAATATTCAGAAATAAACATGATTATATTGTACAGGAGCGGCATGGCCAAATAGGCCGTCTTTCTGCCGCCCCTGTTTGGGAATGAAACTTAAATAGTAAAATGACAACGTTGCTCAGTCTCATTGCTATTATAATTTACGTGCGTCGTCGGTCCATCGGCGATCTCCGAGCTTTTGGCTACCATGTTCAAAGCTAGAATTCAGATGCATTTAGTCATCCTACAGTGTCTAATTACTGGTTATACTTATATTTAATATCATGCGAACTTTCGTGATGTACAATAAGAATTATAAGCTGCATATATTCATAATTTTTGGGAATAATATGGCACAGAAACAGCTAAGATCGACATGTGTACTTGTCCGTAAACAGCCTACTTTTTTGTCAGTGTATATTCAAAATTTTGAGTTGGAAATTTCGAATCGAATCTCGAATCGAATATTCGCAGGACCCTACCTTTTTTCACCCTACTATGGGAAAAGTCTTGAAAATAAGGTATCCCGAGATTCAAGGTCTTGAAAAGTCATGGAATATCCCAAGGCCGAGTTCTTAGGTAAATAAACGCTGTTACTTTCCGATCTTATCGTGTAAGCTTGCGATACCATCTCCGTAGTCATAGTTGAACTACACGTTTTACGGTATGCTGAAACACGAATTGTCTCCCTTACCGGAACTCCTGTTTGACCGCTAAATATATCAGAATTTGACCTAAATAGTAATAGTAAACAAATATGCCTGGGAACTGTGTCTTCCGTGACAAATGGGTCACGGATACGCGGTTTGAAGCAGGGATAGATCGGGTACCAGAGAACCGGATGAAGGCGAAATGCCGACTGTGTTAAATCCGGAAAGTTAATAGATATTGCCAACATGGGCGAAGCGGCATCATCAGCCACGCTAAATCAAAAACTCACATGGATGGCATAACAAACATAAAGTAACGACACGAAGATGGCAGATTTTCTCAAACCTAAAACGACACCAGATTAAAAGGAAAAACCAAAAGCTGCCTCCATAAGTGAGTGTGTTGCAACTGAAAAAAAGAGGTTTTGCAATCTGAGACTCTGTGGACTCTACACACAATTTCAACACACTCATCCTATAATTCAAATTCAAATGCGAGTGACCTGTTCAAGAAAATGTTCCCAGACAGCGCGGTGGCTATAAATTTCCATTGTGGTGAGAGGAAAACCGCCTACCTTGGGGTATTTGGTCTTGCTGAATACTTCATATCTATTTATGATTTATTGTTCATATCAGCTTAATTAGTTAAATGCATCTTTGCAGATAAAGGGCTCATTTTAACTACAGTATATGTGTGCTCTGTTTAAACAACCTGGAAATTTATATATTGGTCTTCCTCATTGTTTAGCTAGGTACGAGGTATGGAAAAGTTATGGAATGTTTTCACTGAAAAGTCTTGGAAAATTTGTCCGAAAGTCTTGAAAAAGTATGGAAAAGTTATGGAATTTTACTCTCAGCTAGGTGTATGAACCCTGTAATACAAGGTGAAATAATATGTCTGCTTGATGACTGTGTAGCAACATTAAAGGTAGTTTCCAGACAGATGTTGCTTAGATATTTATTGCTACTTTAATATTTTTTAATAATACTAACTTGCTTTTCTAGTAGCTCATTTCACCTGTGTCTGTGGTTAGTTTTTAACAAAGATTAAAATCACGATAATTTCCCCAATTATATGTGCAATTAAATTTGGCAAATATTTTTTTAATTTTGCAAAATTTAATTTCATTTGGCAAAAATTTTGGCAAGAGAAAATTTTCGTCCAGCGCCAACCCTGCCAATAAACCTCAATATGGTTTCAACAAGCCTGAAAATAAGGTGCCGTACAAGGTGTCTAGATCTCCCATAATAGATGAGACCATGCAAAATGAGGTCCCCAGAGGATGAATTTGGTGATGGTAAGGCCAAAAAAAAAACATCTGTGTTTCCAGTTACCCGACCGACCTGCCGAAATTGGGCCGACCTGAACTTTTCTTTTTTTAAATTTCAACCCAAAAAAAAATAAAAAAATAAATTCTTTTAATTTTTTTTTTTTAATGCATGTAATTGGCATGTAAATACATCTATATTGCTAAATATGTACTATGTTTAGATTAAGCAGCAATAATTTTAGATGGAATTTTCAAAAACAATTTACTTCTATTAAAATACATGTTCATTTGTTGTTGCAGATGAATCCCAATCTCACCAATAAATCTGCAGTCTTTAAAACCTGCCTGTGTTAATCTTGTTTGTTCAACTCCCATGTCTTGTGGGAAGAAGTCTTATCTGTTAGAGAGCAATATACATGTAGAAGACTTTCTATATCAGAATTTAAAGTTCCTCTCCCCAGTCAGTCAAGTATTCATAGTGTCCATGCATAGTTACTAGTATAAAGATGACTGCATGTCTACCATATCAAACACCCTTCTGGGATGGGCACTGAAAAAACACATGAAATTATCTACTCGATTGTTTGGGTGTATAAAACTTACAAGCATGCATACATGTATGCCAGTGTGTATAAGGAACTTCAAAGTTGTGGGCAATTTGAATGCTGAGGTGTGCTACCTCAGTCAAGGTGTGGCCTGTGATACCATTTTCAGTGTGGTGTGGGATTTATATTTCAATGAGGAACATTTACACCCTGTGCAATGTGTCTGAGGCGCATGTGAGATATCCTGCCAGTGGACGTGTGTCTTAGGTCCTGAGGTGTATGACCAAATATTTAAGTGAGATTTGAATTAATATCATACAAGTTATGTTATTATAAAGTCATAGAAAAGCCCTATTATGTTGTTCGTCTTGGGCCTGTTGATATGTCAATATTGTGCTCTGAGGAAGATGTGCCACCACAATCTAAACTGAGAGAATAATTACAAGAGAGCCGCATAGTTGAGTGCCTGGGAGGCATTTGTTTGTCCACATTGACAATACTTATCATATTATTGTGCTACATTAACTTTTTACTTGCAATATACATGGACAGCCTTAACACAAGTATAAAGAGTAAGCATTAATGTACTTCTTAACTGTTCGGAGAAAAAATAAAAAAATATTACTCAAAAAAAAAATAATCCCTACCTACCCACCTGGAATTTTTTGGCACCGTAATAGGAAACAAATAAGTTTTTTTTTTTGGCCTAACCCTCAATAGACCATTTTACAGATAACCATTTTGACTGTTGCATGCTGGGACAGAAAGTATCCAAACAAAGCCACGTGCTTTACGGCTTTACTATGGGGGATTTAGGGTGGGTCTATAAAACTAATTATAACTTTGGTATCTGTCATAGTTTACGCGAGAAATTTTAAACATATATCAGGGACATGTACCCCTTCTAGAATGTTCAAAAACATTTCCAGTTGCTTGTCGTATTTTAATTGATTTTATGCGATGAAATACTGCGAAAATTGCACTAATTTCTCAATATTTTGCGGTTTTAGTAAACGCCTGATAAAAGTTGTTCTATTGGGAATTTTTACACCAAATTTTCAGAGAATATAGAGTAAACACAGTACTATCGGAATATTGTAAAGGAGTTCCGTGCATTTGGGATTAATTAACCCTCAGCTGCCGTCAATAAATGCTCTCTTCGCACATTTAAAGTGTCTTCTGACGAATCAGACGAGGAACAATCAGATCGCAAAAAATGTTTCTGTCAGTGTCAGCCATTGTGGGAAATACCCAAGGTCCTTAAGTACGTCACACGCTTTCTCGCAAATAACTGTTTCCGTCAAAATAGATAATGAGGTGAGGCATCAGGCTATCACCCAGACACACACAGTCGTAAACACTCGTATCTTTCAGACAGCGGGGGATTGTTTTCTTAAATAAGTGTGCATAACTTGATACAAATATGAATAAATGAACATATATTGAGAATTTTCGCGACGTCGACTTTAATGTCAATGATTAGACGATTTGTGAAACGTTCTATGAACTTCCATGAAGTTCGATCATAACTTATGTGGCGATCAACCGTCGTTCCTGATACTATTAACTTCAACTGAGAATTGTCGAGAGAAAAAAAACATTAAAACGTCCATGCGGTTGACACGACGATTTTTAGAGTTTGCATGTACATGCACAATTGCAAATCGGCACTGGGAAACACCCGTTGTTATAAACTTGAAGATGCAACAACAGTCGCAGGGTAGCCTGTTTATGTAGTGCTGGATGCTTAGATGGGTCGTTGTCCCAGACGCTTGCGATTTATATACCATGTTGCATTTCACACAAATAAGTTCCAGCACTGCATGCAGCTTTTATCATGTTTAAAATAAACATAAATAACAGACGACAAATTGTTAAGTTTCAAGGAATGCTCCGAAACTGAAAGTCAACTTCAAACGAAAATACCGCCCACGTGCCTTTTTCGACGGCGGGAACACGTGTTGTTTGCATTCTCAGCGATATTACATAACGCGGAATCTGTGACGTATAGTCGGCGGATAACGCTAGTGGTTTTTTGATTGATTGTTTATTTTGTACAATATTTACAAACATAATGCTGACAGTGAAATATTCAGAAATAAACATGATTATATTGTACAGGAGCGGCATGGCCAAATAGGCCGTCTTTCTGCCGCCCCTGTTTGGGAATGAAACTTAAATAGTAAAATGACAACGTTGCTCAGTCTCATTGCTATTATAATTTACGTGCGTCGTCGGTCCATCGGCGATCTCCGAGCTTTTGGCTACCATGTTCAAAGCTAGAATTCAGATGCATTTAGTCATCCTACAGTGTCTAATTACTGGTTATACTTATATTTAATATCATGCGAACTTTCGTGATGTACAATAAGAATTATAAGCTGCATATATTCATAATTTTTGGGAATAATATGGCACAGAAACAGCTAAGATCGACATGTGTACTTGTCCGTAAACAGCCTACTTTTTTGTCAGTGTATATTCAAAATTTTGAGTTGGAAATTTCGAATCGAATCTCGAATCGAATATTCGCAGGACCCTACCTTTTTTCACCCTACTATGGGAAAAGTCTTGAAAATAAGGTATCCCGAGATTCAAGGTCTTGAAAAGTCATGGAATATCCCAAGGCCGAGTTCTTAGGTAAATAAACGCTGTTACTTTCCGATCTTATCGTGTAAGCTTGCGATACCATCTCCGTAGTCATAGTTGAACTACACGTTTTACGGTATGCTGAAACACGAATTGTCTCCCTTACCGGAACTCCTGTTTGACCGCTAAATATATCAGAATTTGACCTAAATAGTAATAGTAAACAAATATGCCTGGGAACTGTGTCTTCCGTGACAAATGGGTCACGGATACGCGGTTTGAAGCAGGGATAGATCGGGTACCAGAGAACCGGATGAAGGCGAAATGCCGACTGTGTTAAATCCGGAAAGTTAATAGATATTGCCAACATGGGCGAAGCGGCATCATCAGCCACGCTAAATCAAAAACTCACATGGATGGCATAACAAACATAAAGTAACGACACGAAGATGGCAGATTTTCTCAAACCTAAAACGACACCAGATTAAAAGGAAAAACCAAAAGCTGCCTCCATAAGTGAGTGTGTTGCAACTGAAAAAAAGAGGTTTTGCAATCTGAGACTCTGTGGACTCTACACACAATTTCAACACACTCATCCTATAATTCAAATTCAAATGCGAGTGACCTGTTAAAGAAAATGTTCCCAGACAGCGCGGTGGCTATAAATTTCCATTGTGGTGAGAGGAAAACCGCCTACCTTGGGGTATTTGGTCTTGCTGAATACTTCATATCTATTTATGATTTATTGTTCATATCAGCTTAATTAGTTAAATGCATCTTTGCAGATAAAGGGCTCATTTTAACTACCGTATATGTGTGCTCTGTTTAAACAACCTGGAAATTTATATATTGGTCTTCCTCATTGTTTAGCTAGGTACGAGGTATGGAAAAGTTATGGAATGTTTTCACTGAAAAGTCTTGGAAAATTTGTCCGAAAGTCTTGAAAAAGTATGGAAAAGTTATGGAATTTTACTCTCAGCTAGGTGTATGAACCCTGTAATACAAGGTGAAATAATATGTCTGCTTGATGACTGTGTAGCAACATTAAAGGTAGTTTCCAGACAGATGTTGCTTAGATATTTATTGCTACTTTAATATTTTTTAATAATACTAACTTGCTTTTCTAGTAGCTCATTTCACCTGTGTCTGTGGTTAGTTTTTAACAAAGATTAAAATCACGATAATTTCCCCAATTATATGTGCAATTAAATTTGGCAAATATTTTTTTAATTTTGCAAAATTTAATTTCATTTGGCAAAAATTTTGGCAAGAGAAAATTTTCGTCCAGCGCCAACCCTGCCAATAAACCTCAATATGGTTTCAACAAGCCTGAAAATAAGGTGCCGTACAAGGTGTCTAGATCTCCCATAATAGATGAGACCATGCAAAATGAGGTCCCCAGAGGATGAATTTGGTGATGGTAAGGCCAAAAAAAAAACATCTGTGTTTCCAGTTACCCGACCGACCTGCCGAAATTGGGCCGACCTGAACTTTTCTTTTTTTAAATTTCAACCCAAAAAAAAATAAAAAAATAAATTCTTTTAATTTTTTTTTTTTAATGCATGTAATTGGCATGTAAATACATCTATATTGCTAAATATGTACTATGTTTAGATTAAGCAGCAATAATTTTAGATGGAATTTTCAAAAACAATTTACTTCTATTAAAATACATGTTCATTTGTTGTTGCAGATGAATCCCAATCTCACCAATAAATCTGCAGTCTTTAAAACCTGCCTGTGTTAATCTTGTTTGTTCAACTCCCATGTCTTGTGGGAAGAAGTCTTATCTGTTAGAGAGCAATATACATGTAGAAGACTTTCTATATCAGAATTTAAAGTTCCTCTCCCCAGTCAGTCAAGTATTCATAGTGTCCATGCATAGTTACTAGTATAAAGATGACTGCATGTCTACCATATCAAACACCCTTCTGGGATGGGCACTGAAAAAACACATGAAATTATCTACTCGATTGTTTGGGTGTATAAAACTTACAAGCATGCATACATGTATGCCAGTGTGTATAAGGAACTTCAAAGTTGTGGGCAATTTGAATGCTGAGGTGTGCTACCTCAGTCAAGGTGTGGCCTGTGATACCATTTTCAGTGTGGTGTGGGATTTATATTTCAATGAGGAACATTTACACCCTGTGCAATGTGTCTGAGGCGCATGTGAGATATCCTGCCAGTGGACGTGTGTCTTAGGTCCTGAGGTGTATGACCAAATATTTAAGTGAGATTTGAATTAATATCATACAAGTTATGTTATTATAAAGTCATAGAAAAGCCCTATTATGTTGTTCGTCTTGGGCCTGTTGATATGTCAATATTGTGCTCTGAGGAAGATGTGCCACCACAATCTAAACTGAGAGAATAATTACAAGAGAGCCGCATAGTTGAGTGCCTGGGAGGCATTTGTTTGTCCACATTGACAATACTTATCATATTATTGTGCTACATTAACTTTTTACTTGCAATATACATGGACAGCCTTAACACAAGTATAAAGAGTAAGCATTAATGTACTTCTTAACTGTTCGGAGAAAAAATAAAAAAATATTACTCAAAAAAAAAATAATCCCTACCTACCCACCTGGAATTTTTTGGCACCGTAATAGGAAACAAATAAGTTTTTTTTTTTGGCCTAACCCTCAATAGACCATTTTACAGATAACCATTTTGACTGTTGCATGCTGGGACAGAAAGTATCCAAACAAAGCCACGTGCTTTACGGCTTTACTATGGGGGATTTAGGGTGGGTCTATAAAACTAATTATAACTTTGGTATCTGTCATAGTTTACGCGAGAAATTTTAAACATATATCAGGGACATGTACCCCTTCTAGAATGTTCAAAAACATTTCCAGTTGCTTGTCGTATTTTAATTGATTTTATGCGATGAAATACTGCGAAAATTGCACTAATTTCTCAATATTTTGCGGTTTTAGTAAACGCCTGATAAAAGTTGTTCTATTGGGAATTTTTACACCAAATTTTCAGAGAATATAGAGTAAACACAGTACTATCGGAATATTGTAAAGGAGTTCCGTGCATTTGGGATTAATTAACCCTCAGACTGCCGAAGCTGCCGTCAATAAATTAGCTTTTTCGTGTTCGACGAAAATGAAACTTGTCTGTTTAAAGGTCCCATTTTCGTGTCGAATGGTGATAGAATCTCCATTTGTCAAGTTCATGGATAAATTACATCACACTTAATCGGCTTATGTCCGCGACCATAAACCTGTGTTTTTATAACAATTTATTTGAGACAAACTGTTGCGCGCGTATCAGTCGGCGCTTATCAGTTGAAGTTAATAATCGTACAGCCTGCATGTGTAACAAATGTTCAAAAACAACAGGAAAAAAAACTACGCCAAGTAAATAGCGTGACCAGTGAGCATTCACAAAACAATATACATCAGTTTTGAAAACGAGTAAAAACGATTATAAATGAAAACGCTCTTTATCGTGTACCGACGCTATTGTGCAAGAAGGTTTTTAATGGACGCAATCATTGGATTTTGTTTATAAGCTAAAAAAAACAAACAAACAAACAATACAAAATTGTTTCAAATTTCCTCTTTTGAAAGTTGATAGCACGTCAAGTAATAATATTGTACTATCCGTAATACAATGTTACTATATGATCATAAATTTCTTTCCCAATTCCTATGTTAAAACGTAACGAAAAAAAGCGAGATATTCAATAATGTTCACCTCATTAATCAGACAGGAGGTTAATAACAGTTCTGAGTGACGTCAAATACTTCAGGGGTTATTATTATAACTTATTATCAGACATGAAAATAGATAGGATTTTCCAGCGACGTTCAACGTCACAACGTCTTGTCCAACCAAAGCGTGTTTCATATAATAAAACAGTTATCGCATTGTTTCGATGTTGACACGAGGAACTGTTGATAACTGTTGTGAAAACAATACTAATTCGTCCTGATATGCAACCGTCACAATAGACATGAAAGAGTATCACCTCGCCCTCTCACATGCTTCAGTTGTCAGTTAAAACACGAAGTTTTTCATAAAACAGTTTCATTTTCGTGAAACACATGCGAAGCCAGATGTGCGAAGAGAGCATTTATTGACGGCAGCTGAGGGTTAATTAATCCCAAATGCACGGAACTCCTTTACAATATTCCGATAGTACTGTGTTTACTCTATATTCTCTGAAAATTTGGTGTAAAAATTCCCAAATAGAACGACTTTTATCAGGCGTTTACTAAAACCGCAAAATATTGAGAAATTAGTGCAATTTTCTGAATTTTCGCAGTATTTCATCGCATAAAATCAATTAAAATACGACAAGCAACTGGAAATGTTTTTGAACATTCTAGAAGGGGTACATGTCCCTGATATATGTTTAAAATTTCTCGCGTAAACTATGACAGATACCAAAGTTATAATTAGTTTTATAGACCCACCCTAAATCCCCCATAGTAAATGCATGCGGCCGTAAAGCACGTGGCTTTGTTTGGATACTTTCTGTCCCACAATGCATCATTCTCGCTATCTGTAAAATGGTCTATGCAGGGTAAAGTCGCTAAATTCACCCTTTGGGAACCTCATTCTTCAAATGTCTGGCACCATATTCTCAAGCCTGAGTTTCACATTCCTTTATCTCTAAAGAGAAGGGAAGAGAACATGACACCTTTGTTCAGTCGAGTGTTTCATTTCCATAGAATTTAATAACTGATTATTGTTGTTATTATCACACACCGTGCTGGGTTAACGATGTTGGTTTTATAACAGCAGATTAATCATAGCCTGATTTTCACATTCCTTTATCTCTAAAGGGATGGGAAGAGAACATGACACCTTTGTTCAGTCGAGTGTTTCATTTCAATAGAATTTAATAACTGATTATTGTTGTTATTATCACACATCATGCTGGGTTAACGATGTTGATTTTATAACAGCAGATTAATCATAGCCTGATTTTCACATTCCTTTATCTCTAAAGGGATGGGAAGAGAACATGACACCTTTGTTCAGTCGAGTGTTTCATTTCAATAGAATTTAATAACTGATTATTGTTGTTATTATCACACATCGTGCTGGGTTAACGATGTTGATTTTATAACAGCAGATTAATCATAGCCCGATTTTCACATTCCTTTATCTCTAAAGGGATGGGAAGAGAACATGACACCTTTGTTCAGTCTAGTGTTTCATTTCAATAGAATTTAATAACTGATTATTGTTGTTATTATCACACATCGTGCTGGGTTAACGATGTTGATTTTGTAACAGCAGATTAATCATAGCCTGAGTTTCACATTCCTTTATTGTTCAGTCCAGTGTTTCATTGCAACAGAATTTGATAACTGATTATTGTTGTTATTATCACACACCGTGCTGGGTTAACGATGTTGATTTTATAACAGCAGATTAATCATAGCCTGAGTTTCACATTCCTTTATCTCTAAAGGGAAGGGAAGAGAACATGACACCTTTATTCAGTCTAGTGTTTCATTTCAATAGAATTTAATAAGTGATTTTTGTTGTTATTATCACACACCGTGCTGGGTTAACGATGTTGATTTTATAACAGCAGATTAATCATAGCCTGAGTTTCACATTCCTTTATCTTAAAGGGATGCAGCCCTTTTAATTCAGATTGTTTGGCTTCGGCAATCTGCTACGGCAACCCAATACCGTGGCCCAGTTTGCTTCAGCAAATGGCTTTGGCATTGCCGATTACTCAAAAAAAAAAAATCCCTACCTACCCACCTGGAATTTTTTGGCACCGTAATAGGAAACAAATAAGTTTTGTTTTTTGGCCGAACCCTCAATAGACCATTTTACAGATAACCATTTTGACTGTTGCATGCTGGGACAGAAAGTATCCAAACAAAGCCACGTGCTTTACGGCCGCATGCATTTACTATGGGGGATTTAGGGTGGGTCTATAAAACTAATTATAACTTTGGTATCTGTCATAGTTTACGCGAGAAATTTTAAACATATATCAGGGACATGTACCCCTTCTAGAATGTTCAAAAACATTTCCAGTTGCTTGTCGTATTTTAATTGATTTTATGCGATGAAATACTGCGAAAATTCAGAAAATTGCACTAATTTCTCAATATTTTGCGGTTTTAGTAAACGCCTGATAAAAGTTGTTCTATTGGGAATTTTTACACCAAATTTTCAGAGAATATAGAGTAAACACAGTACTATCGGAATATTGTAAAGGAGTTCCGTGCATTTGGGATTAATTAACCCTCAGACTGCCGAAGCTGCCGTCAATAAATTTGCTGTTTCGTGTTTGACGAAAATGAAACTTGTCTGTTTAAAGGTCCCATTTTCGTGTCGAATGGTGATAGAATCTCCATTTGTCAAGTTCATGGATAAATTACATCACACTTAATCGGCTTATGTCTTCGACCATAAACCTGTGTTTTTATAAAAATTTATTTGAGACAAACTGTTGCGCGCGTATCAGTCGGCGCTTATCAGTTGAAGTTAATAATCGTACAGCCTGCATGTGTAACAAATGTTCAAAAACAACAGGGAAAAAAACTACGCCAAGTAAATAGCGTGACCAGTGAGCATTCACAAAACAATATACATCAGTTTTGAAAACGAGTAAAAACGATTATAAATGAAAACGCTCTTTATCGTGTACCGACGCTATTGTGCAAGAAGGTTTTTAATGGACGCAATCATTGGATTTTGTTTATAAGCTAAAAAAAACAAACAATACAAAATTGTTTCAAATTTCCTCTTTTGAAAGTTGATAGCACGTCAAGTAATAATATTGTACTATCCGTAATACAATGTTACTATATGATCATAAATTTCTTTCCCAATTCCTATGTTAAAACGTAACGAAAAAAAGCGAGATATTCAATAATGTTCACCTCATTAATCAGACAGGAGGTTAATAACAGTTCTGAGTGACGTCAAATACTTCAGGGGTTATTATTATAACTTATTATCAGACATGAAAATAGATAGGATTTTCCCAGCGTCATTCAACGTCACAACGTCTTGTCCAACCAAAGCGTGTTTCATATAATAAAACAGTTATCGCATTGTTTCGATGTTGACACGAGGAACTGTTGATAACTGTTGTGAAAACAATACTAATTCTTCCTGATGTGCAACCGTCACAATAGACATGAAAGAGTATCACCTCGCCCTCTCACATGCTTCAGTTGTCAGTTAAAACACGAAGTTTTTCATAAAACAGTTTCATTTTCGTGAAACACATGCGAAGCCAGATGTGCGAAGAGAGAATTTATTGACGGCAGCTTCGGCAGTCTGAGGGTTAATTAATCCCAAATGCACGGAACTCCTTTACAATATTCCGATAGTACTGTGTTTACTCTATATTCTCTGAAAATTTGGTGTAAAAATTCCCAAATAGAACGACTTTTATCAGGCGTTTACTAAAACCGCAAAATATTGAGAAATTAGTGCAATTTTCTGAATTTTCGCAGTATTTCATCGCATAAAATCAATTAAAATACGACAAGCAACTGGAAATGTTTTTGAACATTCTAGAAGGGGTACATGTCCCTGATATATGTTTAAAATTTCTCGCGTAAACTATGACAGATACCAAAGTTATAATTAGTTTTATAGACCCACCCTAAATCCCCCATAGTAAATGCATGCGGCCGTAAAGCACGTGGCTTTGTTTGGATACTTTCTGGCCCACAATGCATCATTCTCGCTATCTGTAAAATGGTCTATGCAGGGTAAAGTCGCTAAATTCACCCTTTGGGAACCTCATTCTTCAAATGTCTGGCACCATATTCTCAAGCCTGAGTTTCACATTCCTTTATCTCTAAAGAGAAGGGAAGAGAACATGACACCTTTGTTCAGTCGAGTGTTTCATTTCAATAGAATTTAATAACTGATTATTGTTGTTATTATCACACACCGTGCTGGGTTAACGATGTTGGTTTTATAACAGCAGATTAATCATAGCCTGATTTTCACATTCCTTTATCTCTAAAGGGATGGGAAGAGAACATGACACCTTTGTTCAGTCGAGTGTTTCATTTCAATAGAATTTAATAACTGATTATTGTTGTTATTATCACACATCGTGCTGGGTTAACGATGTTGATTTTATAACAGCAGATTAATCATAGCCTGATTTTCACATTCCTTTATCTCTAAAGGGATGGGAAGAGAACATGACACCTTTGTTCAGTCTAGTGTTTCATTTCAATAGAATTTAATAACTGATTATTGTTGTTATTATCACACATCGTGCTGGGTTAACGATGTTGATTTTATAACAGCAGATTAATCATAGCCTGATTTTCACATTCCTTTATCTCTAAAGGGATGGGAAGAGAACATGACACCTTTGTTCAGTCTAGTGTTTCATTTCAATAGAATTTAATAACTGATTATTGTTGTTATTATCACACATCGTGCTGGGTTAACGATGTTGATTTTATAACAGCAGATTAATCATAGCCTGAGTTTCACATTCCTTTATTGTTCAGTCTAGTGTTTCATTGCAACAGAATTTGATAACTGATTATTGTTGTTATTATCACACACTGTGCTGGGTTAACGATGTTGATTTTATAACAGCAGATTAATCATAGCCTGAGTTTCACATTCCTTTATCTCTAAAGGGAAGGGAAGAGAACATGACACCTTTATTCAGTCTAGTGTTTCATTTCAATAGAATTTAATAAGTGATTTTTGTTGTTATTATCACACACCGTGCTGGGTTAACGATGTTGATTTTATAACAGCAGATTAATCATAGCCTGAGTTTCACATTCCTTTATCTTAAAGGGATGCAGCCCTTTTAATTCAGATTGTTTGGCTTCGGCAATCTGCTACGGCAACCCAACATCGTGGCCCAGTTTGCTTCAGCAAATGGCTTTGGCATTGCCGATTGCCGTAGCCAATTATGAGGGCTGGGGATGGGAATAGCACATGACACCTTTGTTCAGTCTAGTGTTTCATTTCAACAGAATTTAACAATTGATTATTTTTGTTATTATCTCACACCGTGCTGGGTTAACGATGTTGGTTTTATAACAGCAGATTAATCATAGCCTGAGTTTCACATTCCTTTATCTCTAAAGGGAAGGGAAGAGAACATGACACCTTTGTTCAGTCTAGTGTTTCATTTCAACAGAATTTAACAACTGATTATTGTTGTTATTATCACACACCGTGCTGGGTTAACGATGTTGATTTTATAACAGCAGATGTATTAATTGTCACAATGACAGACAACAAAGTATACCTGAAGTGCTAGTAGTCTGTCTTATCAATGCTAATCATCACAGGAAAGAGCTTAAATTTTTGTGACTTGTTTTATCATCAAACGTGGAGTTGGAGAATACGCTCCAATCCGGGAGTCTCAGTTCTTCCTTTTTGAGGTGACGCATGCAGAATCTAAACCAGCCGCATTGCTTGCGTAAAATGCACGTGCTATGGGTGTGATTCAAGATGTCTGACGAAAAGTACAGTTTACAAAGTGTATGTTTCACTGTGATAAAAGAGTGCCCGATCTGACCCCACCTGTCGGCATGGTTTGTAGTTCAACTGTGTGGGTGTAAGTTTGCAACACTGACGACATCACTGAGAAATGTACACGACTGTATTAGATGTAATTCGTTTTGTCGGCATCTATTGATCTGCCACAGCGCTTCGGCGATCAACTAGCCCTCTTGAAACTGTCATAATTAAAGTGAATAGTGAAGATGTCAGTCATGTCGGAATCGGTGGATAACGAGAACGAAAGTAGTGTACTAGTAAGTTCCTCCATTAACAGTGATAGTTGTGACTCCATCTCTGATTCTGCGGACACTTCCGATTGAACAACCCAGAACTACGTGTATTTAACGAATTATAGAAACATGACTCGGATTAGCATGCAGCACGCCAATGCTGACAATTATTTCTATAGAGCCGACCGGTGCATTATAATTATGTTCTTTGTAAATGTTTGAGATTATAAATAATGTTTTTTCTTTCAAATAGTGTTGCGTCATTAATTAAAATAGATTGCCTTTCAACATATGTTAATTGATCAAAATACAAGTGATTCTCATTCAAATTTCCGATAACCCTATATAATGACACTAGGCTATAATCGGTTACTTAAACTCCAAATATGGCATGTTATCGGCAGCGCGCCTGCATTTTTCAATTGGTAAGGACTGGAGTCTCCTGTAGAATCCAGGAGGATAAACATGACTGCTAGTTATGTCTCAGATAAACTCACTGAATTCATAGATTTGATTGCCTCAGATGATCAAACGTCAGCCATCATAACTGGCTATGGCAATCATCAATGTCGAAGCCATTTGCTGAAACAAACTCGGATTCCGTGCATGTCCATTCCGTGCTTGTCCTTTCCTAATATGGTAAATATAAAGAACATTTCTACCTATTACCGTATGTGCAGAAAGTCTGTATATTACTATTTATTCTCTGTGTCAACACTTCCTTACCATGTGTAGCACGTACTATCTGTATACTACGGAATATTGTTGATGGAAAGTATGCATTTAGATTATCAGCATTCTTCATTCTATATCATCAAACAATGAGAAACATTCATTCAAATGCATTTTTATATACAAAACTTTTATAGTTGGAGACCCGAAATATTGGAGGAAAATAAATCTTTGTATTTATAATGGGTTTTACTAGTACTATCAGTAAGTGAAAATGGAAGGTCAGACCTGAAATTATGGTGCCTGACATTTGCAGAATGAGGTCCACAGAGGGTGAATTCAGTGATGCTAACCCGCACAGGGACTAGCATCACTAAGTTCACCTTCTGGGGACCTCATTCTGCTTTTTAGTTTAGAAAGTTCTGTTTTCTTTTTTAGTTCTCATGTTCTCTATATCCCCAAATCGGCAGACAACACAATGCATAACCACCATCCATATGGGAACTTAAGTCTTAAGTCTCTCATAGCAAGTGAGGCCATGCAGAATGAGGTCCCCGGAGGATAATTTTCGTGATGCAAGCCCACTGCGGGGTAGCATCACTAATTTCACCCTTTGGGCACCTCATTCTGCAAATGTCTGGCACCATATTTGCATGCCTGTGGAGTGTATACTTATATTTTATATTATATTATTGGACTTGTGGGAGGGGTGGGGTGTCTTGGTTCAGTTTGGATTCAAGAATTAACACTTCCATGACTGGAGCTTCCTGAAATTTTGCGAAAACCCTATCCCAATGCATTCTCTTATACATGTATATGTGAGTCTCCCATAGTACACCTCTCATATAATGAGGCTCCCTATGGGAGACTCGCATATATAAGCAAATTCACTGGCACAGGGTCTTTAATGCTGCACCAGCACAGCTCCCATCATGAACCTCATGGAAGGGTTATCATGCTTGATATTTTTTTCAGAAAGATGCCCATTAAAGAGTACCATTTGAGTCGAGTGTTAGAGGGGCTCAATTTAAACCAAGACGAGGTAAGTGTATATATTTCATCACTACACAGTTATATTACATCACACAGGGTTTCCACCAGGTCGGGGAATAGTACCCCTTTTGCTGGGGGGTAATCTCAGTCCATCAATCGACTGCAAATATTTATGAGTATTTAGTAAATCAGTTGGTAATTTAAGTCCAAGTTCTGAATGATTAGGCCAAAAAAAAAAACTGTTTCCGGTACCCGGCCTGGCTGAGATTTTCTTGCCGGCCTCAATTTTTTTTTTAATTTTCACGAAGTCCAAAGTAACCTTTCTGTCTGAGTTAATGGCTATGGTTTTCCCAATACCAACAGCAGAACTAACCACCAATCGCATACACACCTGACGCATGTTTTACGATGTGTAGGCCATGTGCGCGATCGCGCTTTCTTGATATAAATAAGACAACTATAGGTCGGCCATGCTACGCAGTGAATACCGTGGCTTAAAGTCATTAGCTTCACTCCCGGTGGGTATATATTTCATGTCAGACAGAACTGTATCCGATATACCATAAGAAAGGTCATAAAAAACTAGAAATAAAACCCCAAGGTTGCATATTATTGATGCGGTATTCGCCCCGTATTAAATTGTTGAAAACTGCGGTCAGAGTAAGAAATCTTCTCAGATACAACCACATTTTCGGCGCGAATCATCGCGTGGAGGTCATGGAAATATATTCGGAAGAAATCGGAACCGCCCGAAAAACGACGATCGGCTGGCACGCACGGTTAAGAGAACAGCCAAAACAATAGCCGACATGTCGATAACCGAAAGTAGATTCAACAAAACACAAACTAGATAATGTGATTATGTCTTGATTTTTGCATCGATATCTCATGTTTTCTAATTGAAATGTCGAGAATTAATTGGCAACTAACAAAGTGTACACCCTGTGTATATGTTATATATGGATTGTTTGCAAATTTAGGCGTGAATGGGTATTCGTGCACAGCATGCAAAATACGATTGGCACACCTCCGAACCGATCAGCTGATCCAGGTCGTCATGCTTCTCATCGATTGAAAATAAACAAATCGGGGAATTCCTGCCCTTCTTATCAAACGTCAACACATTTGGTCGAATTTAAGATGAAGTTATCTGCAATGGCATTATTGACTTATGTAAATGGAAATTATTAGCAATATTTCAAACGCAGAGAGTGCATGAACCACCGATCGATCTATAAATTATAATAGCCCAATCGGGCTGAACTAGATCGATTGGTCTTCCTGGCATAGTGGTTGCTGCTGTAAGAGAGGGAACTCTAAATTTCTTAAATATTAAAATTTTGTTTGTTTTCAGATTTGTACAAGTTTATAATGAATATTACTAGTAAAAAAATATACCATTGTCTTTCATTAGTTTCAAAATAAATGAGAATTTTTTTTAATTGGTAGAAACAGCTGGTCGAAAGAACAATTTAGAGTACTCCCCTTATCCCAGATTCACTTTATAGTAGCTAATTACACTTAAGCATAAATTATTTATGTTTAAGCATAATTAACTTACGATCAGCGTAATACATTTGAATTACGCTTGAGTGTAATTGGGTTCATCAGCTATCTCACCTCTATGGGAGGAAGCCAAATTAACATTTAATAAATAATTGAGCTAAAGCCCCCCCCCCCCCCCCCCCCCAATCAAGGAATCTCTAATTACACTTAAGTGCAATAAGAATATTTCTTATCGCGCTTAAGTGCAATAAGAAGATTCCTTATTGCGCTTAGAGATTCCTTATTGCGCTTAAGTGCAATACGATATTCCTTTTTGTGCTTAAGTGCAATAAGATATTCCTTATTGTGCTAAGCGCAATTAGATATTTCCTTATTGAACTTAATCGCAATTATATCTTCCCTTATTATATCGCTTAAGCTCAATTATATCGCTTAAGCTCTATTATTTATTAAATGTTAATTTGGCTCCCCATATACCTCATGTATATTGGTATAACCTGATGTAGGTTACTGGCATTAGTAATGCGGTTGCATCCATTTCAGCTTGAGGGGAGTTCAATGAGAGTGTATATGAATTACGTTTAAGCGTACTTCATTTACGCTTAAGCGCGGAACTCATTTACACTTAAGCATAATTAATATGAATAATGCTTAAGCAAATACCTAACTCCAACTGATTTCCTCTGTCTGAATAATTGAGTCCATCTCATAGTATATGGGGGAGTCTAAACCGATGTTTGATTGATGTCTTATTGCCAGAGTAAATTTGAGTTTAGAGGAAATCGCATGGGAGACAGCCTTTTCAAATATATTATTTATTAGTGTAAATCAATTGCGCTCAAGCGTAAAAAATATGTGTCTAATAATATATTTGCGCTTTAGCATAAAATTGCCATAAATGTGATCTATTATATGGGAGGCCCTTTTCACATTTATTATTTATTTACGCTTAAGCGCAAATAACCTCTATCATTTGCAATTAAGCAAATAGATCATATTTGCGCTTAAGCGCAAATCATTTGCACTTAAGCGCAAATAAAAATCAATATGCAATGATCCCCCCTGAATTAATTTTACATGGCACAGGCCTAAACACATCACTAAAGTTGATATAGCCCCACCATATGAGGGAAACAATCCCCCAGAAACCCCAAGATCTGTTTTATGACCATGGAAATGATATAGATCTGTGTAGGATATGTCTCTTTTATAAAATATACTATATCTCTGGGATGGCGACACAAATTCTTGGGGACAGGGATGCTGATATTATGAAAATAGGGGTTTTCCCCCAACTTCAAGTCAATGAGTACACCATATGAGGGAAGCAAACCCCAGTAACCCCTAATTCCCTATTTATGGCCATGGAAATGGTATATATCTGTGCAGGAGATAATAAAATATACATGAGCTCTGGGAGTGAGGCACCAAATCTTGGGACACCAGGGACAGAGATGCTGATATGCATATGGAAATATGTTTTTTCTTCAACTTCGAGTCTGTATGGGGCTATTACTATGGGCCCATGCTAATATAATATGAGATGGACTCAATCATTCACATCAGAGGGATGTAATGGAGTGTTATGTATTTGCGCTTAAGCGCAAATAAATTGATAGACACATATTTGTGCTTAAGCGCAAATGATTTATGCTTAAGCACAAATATTTGCACTTAATGATTTATGCTTAAGCACAAATATTTGCGCTTAAGCGCAAATAAATAATAAATGTGAAAAGGGCCTCCCATACTATTTCCGCTAAAGCGCATATGATTTGTATTTAAGTATAAATGATTTGCTCTTAAGTGCAAATGATTTACACTTAAGCGTAAATGATTTGCGATTAAGCAGAATCAGAATAAATGTGAAAACGGCTTCTCGTATAATCGCTTAAGCATAATTCATTTATGATTAAGTGTAATTAATCTATCAATGAAAATAAATGACCAGTGAGCTTAAGCGTAAATCAATTACGCTTAAGCACACTTTAATCAATTACGCTTAAGCACACTAGTCATAATTCTATTACTCATAGGAGTAATGCTTTATCTACATCATTCGGTTAAGCGTAAGTGAAGTACGCTTTATATGTGTTCATTACACCTGAGTGTAATACATTACGCTTAATTGTAATTCACTTACGCTAATGTGCAATTAGCTAATACATGTGAAAAGGCTTTCCATTATAGTTATCATCCATCAGAATGAATAGTGCTTACTAAAGCTTGACAACAGAATTTGCCATTAAAAACATTTCATGGCCAATGAGCTAACAAATGTTCTGTACTGGCATATTGAATACCAATTATTTGTACTATTGTACAGGTATAATGTAATTAAACAGTTTTGAGTTACAAAAGTAAGACAACTCTTTCTGCACGGTACTGTGCTTGCGACCAGATTGATGTAAAAATTCGGTCAATGCGCTTACAATTTTCTATAAATAGTAACATTTTGGAATTATTACCTCTCGATCACTGTTCGATTATAATCTTTGCCACTAACTCGGCCAATGTTCTTCCGTTTGTGATTTCACGCAACAATTCCCTTTCTATTCCTTCCCTGTCGAATTGACTACCGATTGCGATGTCAATTTGTTTTTCGCTTTAATATTCTGATGTGCATGACGCTATTCCAGCGAACGGTCATCCTCCCTAGAAGCCATTTCTGAGAACGAAACCCGATTCAATCCCAATCGAGTCGGAAGTGCTCGGGCATTTCCGTGACTGCACAAGACAACGCATCGGTTTGTATTTTCGTGTTATTATGGTGAGATTAATCGGGACGATTGATGAATATAAATAGTTAGCCGAATGGCCGTATAATGTGTACAAACTGACTTCAGGATGGGGGATTTCGTGTATCTGAGTTATTTTATTCACTCTTCCCACAGAATGACGCAGGGAACTCAATTGTGAGGTTCAATTTACGTTTCACATCACTTTAAATCAAACTCTACCCTGACGAGTCACTACGGAAATCCCCCCGTCTTTTGTGGGCTGTGTACACTCTACTACACTGCTGTGTATTTTAAAAAGTACAATGTATTAATTATACCGGTAGCTCCCTTAACTTCCTCGCCTAATTGGGGCAAAACTTGCTTGAAAGACCATCTGTTCCCGACAAAACAGTGAAAAGCATGTGCGTTTTTGGCGGGAAAATGACAGTCCGTATTACGTAATCAGTCCTGAAATTAGCGTCGTCAAAAGCCGAAGTCACCATCAACATTGACATGACGAAATCGTCATCAAAGATTAAAATGCATTGGCATCCTTGAATATTCACATAAACCCGATTTTAACCCACTTTAAATAAACAACTGTCTGTTATGAATGACACAACAACTGGGTCACTGTGTCACCAACCAAACGCACTTTAAATAAACAACTGTCTGTTATGAATGACACAACAACTGGGTCACTGTGTCACCAACCAAACGCATCAGTGGGTCACGTGAATAAACTCTGTGTAACTATTTACGACAGACTCTCTTTGATGTTTTCCGACCAAGTAGCAGATACAATGTACCACTGATAGAAACAACTCGCACTGTATGCAAGTATTAAACACACATTTCTGATCATCTGATGTGCATACATGTACTGCATGTACGGATTATTTGATAACTTGCTGTTAATTACACTGAAAGTTGGCAGGTAATCAAATCTGCTATTTAAAACTTTCCGGGATTGAAACAAAATAAGTCGGAAATAGGTGACTTGAAACCACAATACAAGTTAGTGATTTTGGTAATATGGACAAGTTGTCACTGAAAAATAATGATCATCTGTGAAGAGAAATAAGAGGGGATGAAAATACAATAGGTTTTATTGAAATGGCAAGTATTTATTCCATAAAACGATCTCTGTCAACACCAACACCTGGAAAATTTCGTCGGCAGTGATGAATAGAATGGCATAAAATGTGTAACCTCAGGCCCAATCTACACCAGAGATATTCAGGGGAAGATTGGAACAAAACATGTTTATTCCTGCATATCCAAGAACAGTCAGTAACATTGTTCTGGTCACATGTAATTTGTAAATAAAGGTATCAGATGCTACTGTTGCATTGTGGGCTGGTATCTGCATGGACTACATGTATGTAAGAGGAATAACTCTAAACCCATGGCCATAGTCTAATACATTGAATTTTCACACTGGAGCACATACTAGAGCTAGAAAATATCTTTAACACCTAAATACATGACATAATAGTCCAGCAAGCTGCATAATATATTACCAATTAGCATGTATAAAAGCATGCCAATTTTATAATACATGTTAAAAGGGTGTACTACACTATTTTATCACTTTCAAATGGCCGGTTAAAAAAAAAAAAAAAGTGTAAAAAAAAAAAAAACCCTGCCTGCCTACCTGGAAAATTTTCCCCATGTTATCGGAAACAGACATGTTTTTTTTTTTGGCCTTACGGTAATATATGGTAGTATAAGTATAAAGTCAGGGAATTGTAATTGTATTTTTATTTTCAACAATTTGAAGGGTATAAGTAATGTAAGAGTGTTGTCAATTTGGCCCTTCATAAATATATATTGTAGATAGTTCTACGGTCATTTCATTTATCATTTCCTGTTTATAAATAAATATCTATATATATAAAAGAGTAGGATTTGCCTGTCTGTTCGCAATTTTTCTCCCAGATCCCTGGACCGATTTCAACCAAATCTGGATATATATAGTACACATAAAGCAAAGTCTGTGGATAATAATATGATGTACATGTTTTAATTCAGATAGTTAATAATAGCTTTGGTGAGGTGTATCTGGATAAGCCCAGAATAAATTTGTAACATTATAAATTATAGACCAATATAAATTTCTTCTGGCATACCGCCAAAAATAAATTATCTTTATTATCAAATTAAAAAGTTTTTTAGTTTCTTTTTCTTGTTTAGTTGAGTTTCTCTATATCCCCATGTTTGCAGATGACACAATGCATAATGGAGGTGCACAATGGGTGCACCATCTTGGAAATAAAATGAGTCTAGGTCTGCCATAGCAGATAAGGCCATGCAGATTGAGGTCCCCAGAGGGGTAGCATCACAATATTCACCCTCTGGGGGACCTCATTCTGAAAATGTCCAGCAACATATTTTGAGGCCTGGTGGTTCATGTCATAAACACTTTCCTAATGACTTTATCTTTTTGTTCATTGCAGTTTATAGATCTATGTATACTATTAGGCTGTGACTACTGTGAATCCATTAAAGGCATCGGACCAAAACGAGCGATTGAGCTGATACAGAAATATAAATGCTTGGAGGAAATAATTAAAAACCTTGACAAAAAAGTAAGTAGTGTTCAGCGTTATACATTAGATTATAATAATCTCAGGAAATAGGTTAAGATTTTGGATTAGGCAGTGTTCGCATTACATCATGTTGGGTAATTAGTCCTTTAGCGTCATCTGTTGCATGCGTTTTACCACTCACACAAATGCGTTGCGTTATAATTCAAAGTTTCTGTTTGCAGCTAATAGCTAATAAGGTATTGGAATAAATGTAGTATTGCCGACCTGTCTATATGCTACCGGTATATATAATAATATTGATGAATTGATCTGGCCATAATAACACGTCTAGTTGAAGAGGTCAGATTGCTGGATAACCGCGGGCATTAACCTAATCACAACCGGATAACCGCGACCATCATTACCCTAAGTACGAGATTGAATACACTGGTCACTACATCGGCAAAACGAGTGTTGATTACGCATCCCGGAAACGTCGATATACATGCGATCACAAACGAGATCTTGGTCGTACAATGCGGTCCCGTTACGGCGATCAAATAGTGGTAAATGTGTATAAATTAATTAAGTTTTGAGCCCAAACAAACTAAAATATAATATATATTATTAGTGCACAATAATTCCCACTTCCTGATGGTTTGTGATAGAGCAATCGTTTGTGGTCGCTAGTATATCGATGTTTACGGGAGTTCTGCATAAACAATGCTTGCTTGTCATGGATGTTAACAATGACATGTAGATGTGAACGAGTCATTTTGGGGTCATTAGGCCAAAAAACATGGCCGGCCAGCAGCCATCTTGGATTTTACTCTTTGTATGACTAAATCCTTTGGCACGGGCTACAGGTCGTACCTTAGGTCGGATCATTATGAGATTTGTCATGGCTGTTGACATTGACATCTAGATGGGGAACGAGTCATTTTGGGGTCATTCGGCAAAAAAACATGGCCACCAGCAGCCATCTTGGATTTCAAAATTAAATCCATTAGGCCTAAAAAAATAATATCTGTGTTTCCGCGAACGGGGTCCCAAAAATGTTGGGTCGGTAGGTAGGTAAACTTTTTATTTTATTTATTTATTTATTTTTTTTAACCTATTTTGGCGGGGCAACTTTTTGGCTAATATTTGTCTGCGATTCATGATCAATCAAGCAACATTACTCATTTGTTCAATTTGAGTTTGCATCAGTAGAGGCAGTCACAGTTTTTTTGTAATTTTTGCATGGCTCCCATGGCATGTGTTGATGCCAAATTGGATTTGAGTAGAAATTAAAACACTTAAGGTTGTTGTTACACATTTTATTCAGGCATGTTTTCCATAGGGCCTGGCTACCACTGGGGTTAGACCAGATGATGTACACACAGAGAATATTGGAGTAACTGTCTTGTAGCGGTCTCTCATGGACGACTTTATTTCACCCCCAAGCTCCCCGCATTGGACACATTGATCAGACTCTCCTAGGCCTGTGGCATAGTATTGTGTCTCGAGTGGGCTGTTGCATTGTAACCCCTGTCGAGTAACAATTTGTGTTGACATGCGCGCTATATGAAAGAAGTTGTGAGGAACGCGGTCAAGTTTATCGTGACGGCCTTTCGCTTTAGAAGTTTAATATAGGCCCGTGGCGACTGTTCCCTTATATACCACTTCTATAGCATAATCAATGTTCCAATACAGTGGATCGAAACAAACATTCGCATTTCATGGACATAACACGTCTATATATTAATAGAAGTGCAGTGAAATAGGGATCTCGTCGATTCGTCCCAACTTAGAAATTTACTTTGATTGATTCGTCCCATATAGGCTACTATGGTTGTTTCGTACCCCGAATAGAATTATACAACCAGCTAATAAATTTAATATCATAACTTTCCATTGTATTAACATGCTAAAATGTGTTCACTTATGAGTACTGACAGGTTGTTTTCACAACACGAAGACCACGGAGGGTCTCCCGTCTGAGTAGGCGTCATATTGTTTTTACAAGTCGACGCTCATGGGTGACCACTGGTCTCATGTGCCGATGACCACTGTTCAGTGACCAAACGGAATGTATTTGTAACAATAACAGTTCCGTAATCCGATTGTAATTAGGCCTACATGCAATCATTAACTCGAGATTGCCTGCACGGTGGGGATTCGCGATTGTCTCGAGGAACAATTTCCGATTACGGCATTCGCCCGCGACACTACGAAAATATAGCAGAGGTGTTTCGAAGGCCCATTGACAGCTAACGTAAACGAACGATCGGGCCCGATTGTGATTGGGTGATAATAATTATTATAATTGGGCCGTCCGACAATCGGTCAATCTCGTGCATTTTCGTGCAACGAGATCTCGCGATCAGCCGACCACATGACACCGTCTCCTGTCCGCCTGTAGACGCAGTATACATCGCGTTTCTGCGGCAAGGTACCCACTCAACGCACCACGTGATATCAATTTAAATTAAATTGGTAGTTTATATATTTTTTTATGTTTTGAAAACCCAATAAAATGGGGGCAGTCGGCGACTTTTTCGGCGGTCGGTCAGGTTAGTGGAAACACAGGTATTTTTTTTTTAGGGCTTAGCACGGGCTACAGGTCGTAGTGTTCGTCTGATCATTATGAAATTTGTCATTTGTGTATTTTTTTTATTTGCAATAAAATGGTCTCAATCGGCGACTTTTTTAACGGTCGGTCAGGTTAGTGGAAACACAGGTATTTTTTTTTTAGGGCTTAGCACGGGCTACAGGTCGTACTGTTCGTCTGATCATTATGAAATTTGTCATCGATGTTAATATTGACATGTAGATGGGAACGAGTCATTTTGGGGTCGTTCGGCCAAAAAACATGGCCGCCAGCAGCCATCTTGGATTTTACTCTTTACATGACTAAATCCTTTGACAAAGGCTACAGCACCTGGGACGGAATATACCAGTGTTTATCGCTGGTTCCAGCTACGAGTTATCTCGTAGGTAAATAAATATTACGTCTTAAATAAAATACAGTGTACTATTGTTTTATATATTCATTTACCATGTCTTATACACAATATGCTTTCACCTGTATAGCGCTCAACGCAGTACGCAGTCCTTCGATTTTGAAAAATGCAGACGCAAAGATTATTGTGCACGTGATCCTGGATCCAGGCGTGCACTTTTGGTTTGTGTAAACAAGTATATAATACACTCAAATAACATTGCTTAGTGCTATTTTAATAATATAAAACTTCAAACAAAATAAATAAGTTCCTTCCTCAGAATGTTTTGTACAGTGCCGACTCCAGGGAATATACACCCTGGCCAACTCCTGAATGGGATCGCATTGTTACTGATAAGTCATTAAGAGCAAGAGCAATTGTGCACCTCGAAATCGAAGGACTGATTCTACGTCATCTAAGTCATCAAAAGCGTAATCTTTATTTACCACTCATAGCTAGCAACAGGGATGAAACACTGGCCAATTCCGTCCCAGTTGCCAACTACGAGTTATCTCGTAGTAACTTTTCAGCATCATATAAGCCGATAATGGTCAAACCATCACTCATACATGCTATTGGCAAAACATACAATTAGGCTCCTGCGAATATTCGATATTCGATTCGAGATTCGATTCGAAAGTCAAATTCGATTCGAGTCGAAATTGCCAACTCGAAATTTTGAATATACTATGATGGACAAGTAGGCTGTTTCAGGACAAGTACACATGTCGATCTTAGCTGTTTGTGGCATTTAATTCCAGAAAATTATGTATATATGCACATTATAATTCTTATTGTACATAGCCAACAATTATCCACGATAGGACGACTAAATACGTCTGAATTATATAGCTTTAAAATGGTAGCAAAAGCTAGCAGATAGCCAATGGACCGGCGACGCAGTAAATTATAATAGCTATGAGACTGGGCTACCGATAGCGTTATCCATCGTCTTTTCGATTCTGCGTTATGTAATATGGGTGAGGCACTGTTCTCTTTTGAAGTTGACTTTCAGTTTCGGAGTTTTCTTTTACAATGGACAAAATGTCGTCCATCATTCATGTTTATTTTAAACATGATAAAGCTGCAGGCACGTGTGATGAATGCAACATGCATGGTGTATAAATCGCAAGCATCTGGGACAATGACCCATCTATGGAATCATCTGTTCAAGAAGCATCAACCAATACATGAAGAGGCTACACTGCGACTGTTGTTGCGTCTTCAATTTTATAACAACGGGTGTTTCCGAATGCCGATTTGCAATTTTGCATGTACATGCAAACTGTAGAAATTTTGTGTGAATTTAGTTTGATAATCCGTTTAGTGGTAATATATTAATCGTTGTGATGGCCGCATGGACGTTTTAATCTGCTTTGTTTTCTTGACAATTATAAATTGAAGTTAATAGTATATCAAACGACGGTTTATCGCCACATAAGTTCTGATGGAACTTCATGCATGTAGTTCATAGAACGTTTCACAAATAATCTAATCGTTGACAAAACATACCTAATTGAAAATGCAACACACAGATATGATTCGATTCGATATTCGATTCGATTTCGTGAATTCGATTCGATCAAAATATCCAATTCGCAGGACCCTACATACAATCCCATGATGGCATACAGGATGTTTTACATACATTGGTTTCAACATGCAAACTCTCGTTATTGGGCAATTATTAACGAAAATAAGAACAAAGCTTCTTCTCAATAAGGATGATTTGCTGAGTTTTATGATATTTCACATAACTATGAACCTGACCAATATATCTTGGATGTTGCCTGTTTATATATTAGTACATGTACTTTCTTTACTTGCAGAAATACACTATTCCAGAGAACTGGCTCTTTGAGGTGAGGTCCACAAGATTAATAGACTGAATTTGATCCAAATAATAATTAACGTCAATATCTTAAGAACCATAAATGAGCAATTCTGAGTGACGTTATTATCACCCTTGATGACCTATGATGTGGGATGGAAAAAGCTCTCCCGAGTGGCCAGATATATGGGACGGACACCAATTGTAACGACTGGTTATCTGTAACTAGGGGAGGGATTTTCTTTTTGACTGAGTCATTGAGCTATTGCCATGGCTTCCGTGATCCATCAACAATTTCCTTTAGCACACCCTACTTGCCATATCCTTCGTCCGATTGTCACCAGACTTCGTATGGATCTTTGGGGGGTGACCTCTAGATGGGAGCCATCGATTTTTTTCCGAGAAAAAAAAAAAAAACATGGCCCCCAGTAGCCATCTTGGATTTCAAATTTGAATCCATTAGCACACCCTGCAGCCTACACTTATTTCAGAATTGTTTTGAAATTTACAGGCATGTTAAGGATGACCTCTAGATGGGAGCTATCAAATTTTCAATGAAAAACATGTCCACCTGTGGCCATCTTGGATTCTACTATTTACATGTCTAAATCCTTCGGCACACCCTACAGGCCACATCCTTCATTCGATCATCAGCAATCTTCATATGGATCTTCGAGGTGACCTCTAGATGGGAGCCATTCATTTTTTCCCAAAATTTGTTAAAAACAAGGCCGCCAGCAGCCATCTTGGATTTTACTCATGGGATCACTAAATCCTTTGGCACACCCTACAGGCCACATCCCTCATCCAATCATCACCAAACTTCATATGGATCCTCAGGGTGACCTCTAGATGGGAGCTTACCACTTTTCTAAATTCTGTTTAAAAAAAATGGCTGTCAATGGCCATCTCGGATTTTACTCTCTGTATGAATAAATCTGTTGGGTGTTTAGTATTACATAGACATACCAACTGTCTGCATTCCTTATTGCCCCTCTCCAAGTTGAGCTTCATTGTCATTGACACTTTCATTTTCAGTGTGTATTACCTGAAAAAGTATGTGATAATTTGAACATTTTACATTAAGTGATCACAATTTGGTCAATGGGTCATTGGGGTGGGGGTAACCAAACTTAAATCTATAGATATATATGTCACTGGCGCACCCATTCCAGACAACCAGAGGCATGTGTGTGCCTGTCTGCCCTAATCTCACACATTAAACAGCATCTTAATGTAATTTTTCTCCCAACTCTGGTCATAATCAGTCTTTCCGTGTGATAACTTTATAGGTCTCACCTGGATGCCATTATATTGTGTATACGGATATTTAATATGACAAAATACAGGTTAAGTTAGAATTTGGGTTTCCACCCGCATATGTTCAAGAGAGTTATGGCCCCTTGATTAAATTACCAGGTGTGGGTTTGCCATGCGCTGGTGACATGTAGTTGGAATTCATTCACTAAAGTGTTGTCTGGTGGGTTACCTTGTTTTTAATTTATATAACTCCATTCTGACTGGTCTATAACTTATAGCGCTTAAAACGGACATGGGCACCATGAATCCAAACAAATTCACATATACATGTATAGATGCTGTTAATCCAATTAAGGTGTGCTAGGCTGTTATATCTATTATTTTTGTTACCTTTATCTTGACATTTGTAAACTGCCGAAAGGTAGACTGCTCTGGACATCATTAGTGAAGTTTCCACTACCGAAGTCCAAGACAGGGGTTCCTCTACTGTAGGGCCGCGATACGATAATCCCCCTGCTCATGAGTCATAAATTATGGGCATCACAAAACAAATTGCTCTTGTGCACCTGGAATTGAAAAGTATCATGCAAAAAGTTGCACGCCCCCCGATCTTGGTTAAGTTTACTCAATGAAGAAGTCATAGCATCAAAGGTTATACACTGGAGTGTTTTTTTTACCCGTAAACTATTATTTACATGCACATGCATCGGTTATAACTTACATTTCCCCATTAGGTGCACCAAAGTAAAATTGTGCACCTGGATCCAAAATCAGGCGCACATTAAACTGCGCACCAGCGTTCACCATCTGGGATTTTAAATCTGTGTCTAGGTCCCCCATAGCAGATGAATTTGGTGCTGTGCAGGGTAGCATCACTAAATTCACCCTCTGGGGACCCCATTCTGCAAATGTCCAGCACCATATTCTCAGGCCTGCTCATACTACAGTAATGCCCTAAATAATCGACTCCTTAACCAGAGCAGAATTATGGGTAATTTTTCAGGATTTAGTCAGAAATACATATATGGCTTGTTGCTCATTCATCGGAAAGCTCTCACTGAGAGCTTTCCGATGAATGGCAACAAGCCATATTTCCGACTAAATCCTGAAAAATTACCCATAATTCTGCTGTGGTTAAGGAATCAATTATTTAGGGCATTACTGTATAGTATACCTGGTTATTCTCTATTCGTGGTATTATCTCCCTTCAGGAAGCCAGGAGACTTTTCAAAGAACCTGAGACATCAGATCCCGAGGACATTGAGGTGAGATATATTTTTGGTATCCATCATTGAAATATGCATATGACTTTATGAATATACTAGTACAGGCGTATAAATTTACTCAAATTCTAGCAGGTTAAAGTTTTTTCCAAAATTCAAAATTGTGCTCAGTTGAAGACAATGTTTTTCGTAAGAAAAGAGACATAAACTATCAATTGGAAATAGTAAATCAAAATTAATGCTGAAACAGATTGTCGGATATCTGGTTGACCACAGGTTATTGTAGGCAACAAATTGAAGTATGGTTAACTGCAATTCTATGAACAAACGTTGTTAGCTCAACTTTACTTTGTAAAGTTTGAGCTATTGCCATGGCTTTGTCGTCCGTCGTCCATGTGTGCGTGTGTACGTAAGGCGTCAACAATGCAGGCTACAGGTCGTACGTTTGGTCGGATCATTATGAAATTTGTCATAGCTGTTGACATCAACATTTAGACCAGACTGATTAATTTTGGGGTCATTCGGAAAAAAAACATGGCCGCCAGTGGCCATCTTTGATTTCAAAATTAAATCCATTAGCACGGGCTACAGGCCGTACTGTTTGTCTGATCATCATTAAATTTGTCATGGATGTTAATAATGACATGTAGATGGGAACGAGTCATTTTGGGGTCATTCGGCAAAAAACATGGCCGCCAGCAGCCATCTTGGATTTTACTCTTTGTATGACTAAATCCTTTAGCACGGGCTACAGGTCGTACCTTTAGTCTGATCATCATAAAATTTGTCATGACTGTTGAAATTGGAATGTAGATGGGAACGAGTCATTTTGGGGTCATTCGGACATAAAATATGGCTGCCAGTGGCCATCTTGGATTTCAAAATTTAATCCATTAGCACCGGCCACAGGTCGTACTGTTTGTCTGATCGTCATGAAATTTGTCATGGATGATAATATTGACATGTAGATGGGAACGAGTAATTTTGGGGTTATTCGGCCAAAAAACATGGCCGCCAGCAGCCATCTTGGATTTTACTCTTTGTATGACTAAATTCTTTAGCACGGGCTTCAGGTCGTACCTTTAGTCTGATCATCATAAAATTTGTCATGGATGTTAACAATGACGTGTAGATGGGAACGAGTAATTTTGGGGTCATTCGGCCAAAAAACATGGTCGCCAGCAGCCATCTTGGATTTTACTCTTTGTATGACTAAATCCTTTAGCACGGGCTACAGGTTGTACCTTTAGTCTGATCATCATAAAATTTGTCATGGCTGTTGAAATTGGAATGTAGATGGGAACGAGTCATTTTGGGGTCATTCGGACAAAAAACATGGCCGCCAGTGGCCATCTTGGATTTCAAAATTTAATCCATTAGCACGGGCCACAGGTCGTACTGTTCGTCTGATCATCATGAAATTTGTCATGGATGTTAATATCGACTTGTAGATGGGAACGAGTAATTTTGGTGTCATTCGGCCAAAAAACATGGCCGCCAGCAGCCATCTTGGATTTTACTCTTTGTATGACTAAATTCTTTAGCACGGGCTACATGTCGTACCTTTAGTCTGATCATCATAAAATTTGTCATGAATGTTAATAATGACATGTAGATGGGAACGAGTAATTTTGGTGTCATTCGGCCAAAAAACATGGCCGCCAGCAGCCATCTTGGATTTTACTCTTTGTATGACTAAATTCTTTAGCACGGGCTACATGTCGTACCTTTAGTCTGATCATCATAAAATTTGTCATGGATGTTAACGATGACATGTAGATGGGAACGACTCATTTTGGGGTCATTCGGCTTGGATTTTACTTTTCTCTTCATGTATAGTATTAGACATTCAACTTTCCACATTCCTAATCGCTCCATTGACTGTAATACATTAAATTATTCCCTTTCCAAGTTGAGCTACAGTGTCATTGACACTTTCATTGAATTTAGATATCAATTCTGGAGGTGATCCCAGACCCATGTACCGAATATCGCTGAAATCGGTTAAAGTTTGTTTTAACACCTCTATGTTTTATTTTATTATGGTTTTTAGCTCACCTGAGACGAAGTCTCCGGTGGAGCTATAGTCATCACTCCTCGTCCGTCGTCCGTCCATCCGTCCGTCCTTCCGTCCATCCGTCCATCCGTCCATCCGTCCGTCAACAATTCTTTGAACATCTTCTAAAGTTCCATTGGACCGAATTGGTTCATATTTGGTGTGGATGTTCCCTAGGTGACTCTCATTCAGATTTGTTCAAATGAAGTCACTGGGTCAAATAGTTGCGAAAGCAGGGCCACAACTCTATTCCTTCATAGTAATTCTTATAACGACTTCTTTTCCAGAACCATAAGGCCTAATGGGTTCATATTTGGTGTGGATGTTCCCTAGGTGACTCACATCCAGATTTGTTCAAATGAGGTCACCAGGTTGATTAGTTGAGAAACCAGGGCCATAACTCTTTCCCTCCATAGTAATTCTTTTAAACATCTTCTTCTCAAATACCATCAGGCCAAATGGGTTCATATTTGGTATGAAGGATCATTGGTTGACTGGGGTTCAGATTTGTTCAAATGAGGTCACTGGGTCAAATGTGGGTGGGGCCAGGGACATAATTCAGAAAAAAAAAATTCAGATTAAACTCTTTAACCAAAAAAGAAAAGAATAGAAAAGAAATGATATATTAAAAAATAAAAGAATATTTAAAAAAACTGTGGAATTGTTTTTTTATTATTAGAATATTTAAAAAAAAAAAAAAAAAAGTGTATTTAACTCCATGGTCAATTTAATATATATATATATTGTTTAACATTTTTTGATAATTGAAAAACTAATGCCATTACATTTCTGTAGGTTGTGGCCCCTGGCCCTTCATTCAAGTGCACTGCTTCTGCCACCCTGGCCTGGTCTCAAAAATAAAATTTACTCAAATTCTTGACAGAATCATTAATAAGAAGCATTTACTTTGGCTGTAACTGTATATATGCTGGGTATGCCGACACAATCATGTCAATCTTGATATGTTTATAAACATTCCTGCAGATTTGCTAGATGTCATTAATTCCCAATCTCTCATGTATTGTTCATATCAGGACTAATGTCATTTGCAGAATGAGGTCCCCAGAGGGTGAATTTAGTGATGCTATCCCACACAGCGGCCTAGCATCACCAAATTCACCCTCTGGAGACCTCATTCTGCTTAGGCCTCATCTTCTGGGAAGTATCTATAGTATCAAATTAACATTGTTGTTAGTTACATTTCCCTTCTAGGAAGTTTCTATATCCCCTAATTTGCAGAAGATAAATTCCTAATTGAGGTGCCCAATGGGTGAACATCACCAACTTCAACTGGGGAACTTCAATCTTATCCTAGGTCTGCCATAGCAGTTGGGGGCCCTAGCAGAATGAGGTCCCCAGAGGGTGAATTTAGTGATGCTAGCCCGCTGTGCGGGATAGCATCACTAAATTCACCCTCTGGGGACCTCATTCTGCAAATGACAGACACACTTTCACACTATTTCAAGGCTTGATTGTATAATACATTGTGTTGCTTGAGGCCAGGCATGCACAATGTAGGAACATACACGCTTTTTGTGATGCTATCCCACACAGCGGGCTAGCATAACCAAATTCACCTTCTGGAGACCTCATTCTGCTTAGGCCTCATCTTCTGGGAAGTATCTACAGTATCAAATTTACATTGTTGTTAGTTAAATTTCCCTTCTAGGAAGTTTCTATATCCCCTAACTTGCAGAAGATAAAATTCATTAATGAGGTGCCCAATGGGTGAATATCACCAACTTCAACTGGGGAACTTAAATCTTATCCTTATCAGATTTGTGAAAATGGGATCACAAAGTCAAATAAGGGCAGAGCCAGAGACTTAACTATTTCACTGCATAGTAATTCTTAAAATATGTTTTGCAAGAACTATTTGGCTTATATAGAATGGAATGTTCTTCCTTGACTGCAATTCAGATTTGTTTTTAAATGGGGGGTGATCAGTAGTGTACAGTTGGCAATTTCAAGGTGGATTTTCACCAATCTACATACTTACAGTCTCTCTAGCCACATATCCTGTTTAAATCTACTTCTTTTAAAGTGATTATGAAAAGTGCTGACTGTTTTGGTCTCCAGAGTCCCAGTCTTATCAGTCTTTGCAGTCTGGTGAGCGACCCCACAGTCATTGACTGTCTTGTTTGAATAGTCTATTTAAACCTGAGCCTTTCCATGTCAATGTGCATTGATAGATCCTTGATGAAATCATTTAGCAAGCTGACCCATTGGTGTCATCCCTCATTATTAACTGATGGTGAACTCAAACCCCCTACCAATAGTTAAGTTAATACCTATTACATAATTGAAGCATTCTTAAAACCTGTTGTCCCATTATTTTGAAGAAAAATGACTACAGGAAAAAATATATGGGGGCCAGGAGAAATTGTGTTAGCCAGGCTGCTGAACCACCCACCACCCCCGCCTAGTGTTCAAAATTTGCAGAAACATGTTTTATTCCTTTCCAACCAGGCATAGACCAAGCACACTAAATTTATAAACATGTCCGGTGATAGTGATAGTGACGAGTTTTCTGAGGATGAATTCTTTGACAATTTTACTGTTTGTGTATTTTAAATTTTGTGTGAAGTTAGTAAATCTCCAGAAAACAGCATGTCTCTGATGATAAAGATCATAGTGGAGACTAAATTGATTTCTCCAACTCTAGCGTTAATGAACTGTCTGACCTGGATTCAGAGCATGGAAGTAAAATAAGTAATTACTCTAGTGGAGAATGTGACAGTGATTACCAGGATATGTGGAGTATATCAGTCATAGGTTATAGATATGCCCACACTGGGCGGTATGCCACAAGGGGCATGCTCTGGACGACAGTCCATCTCTTGTGTTTTCACACTCTAGGTTTAAAATTTGCAGTACTTGTACAAGGTTACTGCCTATTAATATAGTCTTCAATGCAATAATCGTGAAAAGCCACAATCTGATGCTCTTGTAAAATATGTATAGCTGCATTATTGACAAAAACATGACAACAAATTTATTTCCTATAATGCGACTTGACAATTAGCCCTGGAGAATTATATGATTGTTGATGGTTCTAAACTTGACTTAGCCTTTGGATAAGTTACTGGAATGACATGATAAATGCCGTTCTTATTTCAGATAAAATGGCAGGAACCTGATGAGGAGAAACTGGTGGAATACATGTGCACACAGAAAGGATTCAGGTATTAATTTAAAAGGCAAATAATTTTGAAGAGATAGGACAGTTTCTATATTAATATCGCAGTTATGATAATATAGAGTGGGCTAGTTCGTTTCAAATACTTTACATTTCTGAACTACAGTGCACAATTATGATCGTCGCCAAACTTCATGTGGATCTTCAGGGTGACCTCTAGATGGGAGCTAGCATCGCCAAATTCATCCTTAGGGATCTCATTCTGCACGGCCTCATCTGCTATGGTAGACCTAGACTCAAATTATGTTCCCATTGGGCACCTCCATTATGCATTGTGTCATCTGCCAATTTGGGGATAAAGAGAAACTAAACTAAATAAGATGAAGAAACTTTCTAAAGAAAGTAAAAAACATGTTAATTTCCAGAGAAGATGAGGCCTGATCAGAATGAGGTCCCCAAATGGTGAATTTAGTGATGCTAACCCGTTGTACGCAAATGTCCGGCACCATATTTTGAGGCATAGTCTATGCCCTCACATGTGCATGCAATTTCACATAGTTAAAATGACTATCGTACTGAGTTCAATGTCATATTCTGGAACCAGAAATCTTATAATTAATTTATCTACCAACAAGATATTCTGATAAAATTTCCAGGCGAACATGTCAAATAACATATCACATTTTATGACAGCTGTTGTTGAAATACGGTCACTACCAACAACACCTACTTTTTTTCTTGCAGTGAGGACAGAATTCGAAACGGAATTAAGAAGATCCAGAAAGCCAAGCATGGATCTGCACAGGGCAGATTAGATTCCTTCTTCAAAGTAATGACCAACACATCAACCACCACCAAGAGGAAGGTAATACTTTCGTTCGAAAACGGAAAAAGATGATATAGAGGATACCTGCGGTTCTCGATTGAATACCGGAAATACCTCATTCATGGCTACAGTGGAATATAACTATTCCCACGAGCAGTAATATAGTTATATTCCAATGTAGCCATGAATGAGGTAATTCTAGTACTCAATCAAGAACCACAGGTATTCTATTTATTACGTGTTTGACAAAATTGGCACGCATAAGTAATATATAATATTAAAGTAAAAATTCAGCCCTCGAACCCCTTGTTTTGGTCGATCAGCTGATCGGCGCCTACTGACAACTCACTGTCACTGATAAATTAATTCCTTTTTATGTTTACCCATACATAGTATGGTAAATATATTGTCGATGTCCGGATTGACCATTCGTCCGTCCGTCTGTCTGTCCGTAGACACTTTACACATGGTGCAATAACTCAAATATTTTCTATCTGATCGGAACCAAATTTTGTATATCAATTTATCAGTACAAAAGACAGATCGAGTTCGAATATGGGTTTGATCTGACTATTTTAACTGTTATGGCCCTTTTTCGAAAAAATATTCACTCTTAAAAAAAAAAATTAGATTGAACTCCTTACTCAATTTAACAAAAAATAAAAAAATAAATAAAAAAAATATATATAAGGCCAAAAAAAAAAGTGTTTTGATTCTCGGGCAATTTTTTAGCTCAACTTTACTTTGTAAAGTTTGAGCTATTGCCATGGCTTGGTATCCGTCGTCTGTGTGTGTGTGCGTGTATGCGTGTGTGCGTGTGTGATTCGTCAACAATTTCCTTTAGCACGGGCTACAGTTCGTACCTTTGGTCCGATTATTATGAAATTTGTCATGGATGTTGACATTGACATGTAGATGGGAACGAGTCATTTTGGGGTCATTCGGAAAAAAAACATGGCCACCATCGGCCATCTTTGATTTCAAAATTCAATCCACGGGCTACAGGCCGTACTGTTCGTCTTATTGTCATGAAATTTGTCATGGATGTTAATATTGACATGTAGATGGGAACGAGTAATTTTGGGGTCATTCAGGCCAAAAAACATGGCCGCCGGCAGCCATCTTAGATTTTACTCTTTGCATGACTAAATCCTTTGACACGGGCTACAGGTCGTACCTTTGGTCGGATCATCATAAAATTAGTCATGGATGTTAACAATGACATGTAGATGGGAACGAGTAATTTTGGGGTCAATCGGCCAAAAAACATGGCCGCCAGCAGCCATCTTTGATTTTACTCTTTGTATGACTAAATCCTTTAGCACGGGCTACATGTCGTACCTTTAGTCTGATCATCATGAAATTTGTCATGGCTGTTGAAATTGGAATGTAGATGGGAACGAGTCATTTTGGGGTAATTCGGACAAAATACATGGCCGCCAGCGGCCATCTTGGATTTCAAAATTTAATCCATTAGCACAGGCCACAGGTCGTACTGTTCGTCTGATCATCATGAAATTTGTCATGGATGTTAATATTGACATGTAGATGGGAACGAGTAATTTTGGGGTCATTCGGCCAAAAAACATGGCCGCCAGCAGCCATCTTGGATTTTACTCTTTGTATGACTAAATTCTTTAGCACGGGCTACAGGTCGTACCTTTAGTCTGATCATCATAAAATTTGTCATGGATATTAACAATGACATGTAGATGGGAACGAGTAATTTTGGGTCATTCGGCCAAAAAACATGGTCGCCAGCAGCCATCTTGGATTTTACTCTTTATACCCCCCGCAACGAAGTTAGGGGGGGTATACTGGAGTCAGCTTGTCCGTCCGTCGTCCGTCCGTCCGTGGACACAAATTTGTCCGGAGTTTTTCTCAGTCGTTTTTTGATCAATTTCCGTGAAACTTGGCACAGACATCAATCACCATGGGAACCTGTGCACCTGCGATTATGACGTCTGTCAGACTTTTTTTTTTGGAGTTATCCCCCCTTTTTCCGCCAAGGAGAAGCCCTCAACTGAACTATATGGATTACGTCTCCGGCCTTGTGTCAATCAGGAGGGTTAAAATTTTATTGCTGTGCCGACCCACTCACACCCGTGTCCAGATTAGTCTCGCATGAATACACCCGCATTCTATCTATTGTCTAGTCAGTTTTTATTCCTCCTCGCCAGGACAGGATCGTTTCTATTTTCTCAAGGTTGTATCTTTCTGTGTTGCGAGTTTATCGACTCAATATTTATTGTTGATATTACAAACTTGCAATTTATTGTACCCGATAGTTAATTAATATTTCTCACATCCGAAACGGGAACTTTTTTCGTTTCACTGTATCCGTAATTTGTTTCCGTGTTTTCTGTTTTCCTCAAGACGGCTTTATCTTCCAACAATTGGAATTAAGATGGCCATCTTGACAATGACTAAAGAAGCACATAGCTTACTTGTGGCAAAACCACATAGTGCATATTGTGCCGCACATACGGCGTGATGACTATCATGACTTACAATTGAGGACGCAATGTAGTACGGTATGCGATATCTCCTAATTTCGTGCTACACGTGTTTCACTTTACATAAGTTTCCGTCGACTCGCTTCGGTTATTTCGTAAGTTCCGTCGCTTTGTATCCTAATGTATACTGCCAAATCATACATGGCACTGCTCTGTTAATTCGCAGAAAGTTGCACAGGACAGCCATATCCTCCTTTGTAATAATTTACATGAATAAATACGAAAGATAGTACTTGTTATCACTATCAGATGACAATTCACATTTCTTTCGACAGCGATCTGTAACATTGTTTTAACGATCAATACCTGCGAATCTACGCCCGCCAGTATGTATGAGCGCGTGGTCTTGTTAGACACATGGCAAATGTAATAAAACATTACAGCGACTTCAAGGTATTTAGACAATTCTGCCTTGTCTATCACGATTAAATATCATATAACTCATTGTATCATCAGTACAATAGTTACTAACACTCCGTAACAGGGGGATGGTATTCGTTATCACATATGTAACCACACTTCAAATTGATGTGTTGTCTGTCGATCTAAATTTGTGTTGCATTCTTTACATCCATGTATGTACAGTTTGGGTTACTACGAAATATTGATCACCAACTGCAATGAAGTGAAAACTTTGTAGCCTGACACATAAAAGAAGAAAAGAATTGGCTCACTAACTTATATTTCCACATATATCAAAACGATATTCTGCCAAATAGCTTTCACTCGTGTATGATGCGCAGTTACATGCAACACATTTATATTGCGCAGAATATCAGAACGGACTGCATTTGTATTGTTACATGTCTAAAGCGAGCTTACATGCGCAGCGTTTATATTGCGCACATCTACTGCCAATATATTTCCGTATCGGCCAAGACATGGCTTTCGTCTATTGTCACATATCCACTGATTATGTGACAAAACGATTCGATACAATCATGACGAAAATGAAGGCATTCGTATCTTCACGTCCGCTGTAAGCGCACTTTCCTAAAGGAAACCGCCTAGTTCTTGCCTATGTGCATTCGGAACTCATCGTCCTCATATACGAGAAAAGACAGTATCTTACCTGTCATAGCAGGTAAGATCACGTGGCCAGGGGTATAACGTGATTTTATATTAACCTTACTTTATACTCAATAACCTAGGTTGTATTGTGTTATGTATATTAACCTTGCTTTGTTATAACTAACAGCATGTCTTGCAGTCGAACATGATTCGAATTTGATGGCCACACACCGTGCAGGTTGCTCATTCACGGGTGTATTACTTGTTATAGTTGGGTAAGGGCATATTAGTCAATGATTACCTACTTTGAGCAACCGTACCAGTCTTTACCTCGGGCAGGACCAGTTCTGGCCCCCCAGGTCCTGCTACGGCAGTGTGAACCAATGGTAGGCGGGTGCTGCAAGTGGTTGATTCGGGAAACCAATCTTCACGGGCGATTGCTCCGGCACCTTTCTCTCAGGTGCCTAATGGTAGTGGCAATACGATTATTAAATTTCGAAAAAATTCACATCGATATACTATTATTCCACATAGAGTGAAATTTCCATCAGTATTTTGATTTCGGCCTGGATTCCTGCCACGATGATCTGTTTATTGGGCACCTGGGAGTAGCCTTTGGCGGCTGTTCTGGGTGGGGAAGACTCGTTGTCACGTGACGCTCTTGCTCTCATAGTCTAGACATAGCGCACCAGCCAAATGGCCTTCTGACTCTTCCCCATGGTGCAGTGGCCCACATCATTACAAGATGGGGTCCAGTCGATCCCCTGGAATCGTAATACCTTCGGGATACATCCGGGCCTGCTCCTCCGCCGTCATGTGATCATAGTGGTATGTCATCGACATTTATTCCAGTTTGGTCAGGACCACCTGCATTTGGGGGATTCCATGGAAGGGGCTTCCTCTGATCAAATGGCTCATCAGAACTTATTCCCTCTGGCCTTGGGGGCGCAGCTTGATGATGCCCCAGAATTTGAGGGGGTGACCTTGGACAGGACATAGCTACTTATCCCAAATGCAAGAGCATTTGTCTTGCGTCGAACCATTTCAGAGTAGGCCTCTTCCACAGTCTGGTATCCCAACCTGATGCAGCCAATTCTGTTGGCTGGCGTCGATCTTGACATGCTTCTCTGCATCGCGTGGCGTCGGCAGGTTTGACGACGATGAGCAAGAATCGCGGGTCGACAGTGGGTCACCAGGCACACTGTCGGACGACGATTCTGATGTTCCGCTGGTAAGTGATTTTGTACAGGATGAGGATACCGGTTGATATCTTATATTGCTTCATTTAATTCAACAATTTGCGAGTATTTATCTCAGTCAGGAAAGATCCAGCACTGTAGCCTTTGGAGGATGTTCTGGGTGGGGAAGTGAAGAGTTGTTGCGTGCCTCCAAAAGCTGCTCCAGCCTTCTGCCTCTTCCCCACGGTGCGGTGGCCCACATCTCCACAGATGGGGTCCAGTCACTCCCCTGGAATCGTACACCTTCGGGATACCTCTAGGCCACTCCTCCACCGGTAGGATGAATGTTCTGGGTGGGGAAGACTTGTTGTTGCGTGCCTCCAAGTGCTGCACCAACCAACCTTCTAACTCTTCCCCATGGTGCAGGGGCCCACATCTCCACAAGATGGGGCCCAATCCCCTGGAATCGTAATACCTTAGGGATACCTCCAGGCCACTCCTTCCCCGGTAGGAAAGAAAGGCTGAATGATCTGGGTGGGGAAGACTTGTTGCGTGCCTCCAAGAGCTGCACCAACCAGCCTTCTATCTCTTCCCCACGGTGCAGTGGCCCACATCTCCACACGATGGGGTCCAATCTCCTGGAATCGTAATACCTTCGGGATACCTCCAGGCCACTCCTTCACCGGTCATTTTGCAATTTTGATCATTCTGCTACATTTGATCATTTCGAAATGTACCCGACACTCGTTATGTGCGCCATCATAGATCACTGATGCTTCTATGCTTGTTCATCAAGTCCTCAGTGGTGTTCTCTAATCCCATATATACTGGTATGCAATGATACCTTGGATCATGATGGCGTTCCCTGCTCTCTACATTATACGAGGCTGGAGTACAGATGTGTGGCATGATATAATGAAACCTCATACCTCGCTATGATTTTTCCGCCAAGGAGAAGCCCTCAACTGAACTATATGGATTACGTCTCCGGCCTTGTGTCAATCAGGAGGGTTAAAATTTTATTGCTGTGCCGACCCCACTCACATCCGTGTCCAGATTAGTCTCGCATGAATACACCCGCATTCTATCTATTGTCTAGTCAGTTTTTATTCCTCCTCGCCAGGACAGGATCGTTTCTATTTTCTCAAGGTTGTATCTTTCTGTGTTGCGAGTTTATCGACTCAATATTTATTGTTGATATTACAAACTTGCAATTTATTGTACCCGATAGTTAATTAATATTTCTCACATCCGAAACGGGAACTTTTTTCGTTTCACTGTATCCGTAATTTGTTTCCGTGTTTTCTGTTTTCCTCAAGACGGCTTTATCTTCCAACAATTGGAATTAAGATGGCCATCTTGACAATGACTAAAGAAGCACATAGCTTACTTGTGGCAAAACCACATAGTGCATATTGTGCCACACATACGGCGTGATGACTATCATGACTTACAATTGAGGACGCAATGTAGTACGGTATGCGATGTCTCCTAATTTCGTGCTACACGTGTTTCACTTTCCATAAGTTTCCGTCGACTCGCTTCGGTTATTTCGTAAGTTCCGTTGCTTGTATCCTAATGTATACTGCCAAATCATACATGGCACTGCTCTGTTAATTCGCAGAAAGTTGCACAGGACAGCCATATCCTCCTTTGTAATAATTTACATGAATAAATACGAAGATAGTACTTGTTATCACTATCAGATGACAATTCACATTTCTTTCGACTGAGCGATCTGTAATATTGTTTTAACGATCAATACCTGCGAATCTACGCCCGCCAGTATGTATGAGCGCGTGGTCTTGTTAGACACATGACAAATGTAATAACACATTACATCGATTTCAAGGTATTTAGAAAATTCTACCTTGTCTATCACGATTAAATATCATATAACTCATTGTATCATCAGTACAATAGTTACTAACACTCCGTAACAGGGGGATGGTATTCGTTATCACATATATAACCACACTTCGAATTGATGTGTTGTCTGACGTTCTAAATATTGTGTTGCATTCTTTACATCCATGTATGTACAGTTTGGGTTCCTACGAATTATTGTTCACCAACTGCAATGAAGTGAAAACTTTGTGGCCTGACACTAAGCCATCTTACCGTAGGCTCTAATATGCCTCGGCGTGGGCGAGCTTGCAATGATGTATTGCACGCCGTAATAGTTCCATACATTGTACATGACAATCATATCATATCAGGGCCTCATGTATGCTGTCAGGACTGACTACTAGTATGCTTACATATGGTGCACAGTTTTCATCCCAATACTGACATACTTTGCAGTTTCATCAGTGAATGATAACGGCAAACAGCGAAATAGAAAGAATACATATTGTCACGTGCTCCAGATTCACTGCCAATAGTCTTTCCAGTAGAGACCATCACTTGGCTCACTAACTTCTATTTCCACATATATCAAAACGATATTCTGCCACATAGCTTTCACTCGTGTATGATGCGCAGTTACATGCAACACATTTATATTGCGCAGAATATCAGAAAGGACTGCATTTGTATTGTTACATGTCTAAAGCGAGCTTACATGCGCAGCGTTTATATTGCGCACATCTACTGCCAATATATTTCCGAAACCGGCCATGACATGGCTCTTCGTCTATGGCGGCTGTTCTGGGTGGGGAAGACTCGTTGTCACGTGACGCTCTTGCTCTCATAGACATAGCGCACCAGCCAAATGGCCTTCTGACTCTTCCCCATGGTGCAGTGGCCCACATCATTACAAGATGGGGTCCAGTCGATCCCCTGGAATAGTAATACCTTCGGGATACATCCGGGCCTGCTCCTCCGCAGTCATGTGATCATAGTGGTATATCATCGACATATCCACTGATTATGTGACAAAACGATTCGATACAATCATGACGAAAATACAGGCATTCGTATCTTCACGTCCGCTGTAAGCGCACTTTCCTAACGGAAACCGCCTAGTTCTTGCCTATGTGCATTCGGAACTCATCGTCCTCATATACGAGAAAAGACAGTATCTTACCTGTCATAGCAGGTAAGATCACGTGGCCAGGGGTATAACGTGATTTTATATTAACCTTACTTTATACTCAATAACCTAGGTTGTATTGTGTTATGTATATTAACCTTGCTTTGTTATAACTAACAGCATGTCTTGCAGTCGAACATGATTCGAATTTGATGGCCACACACCGTGCAGGTTGCTCATTCACGGGTGTATTACTTGTTATAGTTGGGTAAGGGCATATTAGTCAATGATTACCTACTTTGAGCAACCGTACCAGTCTTTACCTCGGGCAGGACCAGTTCTGGCCCCCCAGGTCCTGCTACGGCAGTTGAACCAATGGTAGGCGGGTGCTGCAAGTGGTTGATTCGGGAAACCAATCTTCACGGGCGATTGCTCCGGCACCTTTCTCTCAGGTGCCTAATGGTAGTGGCAATACGATTATTAAATTTCGAAAAATTCACATCGCTATACTATTATTCCACATAGAGTGAAATTTCCATCAGTATTTTGATTTCGGCCTGGATTCCTGCCACGAAGATCTGTTTATTGGGCACCTGGGAGTAGCCTTTGGCGGCTGTTCTGGGTGGGGAAGACTCGTTGTCACGTGACGCATATGCTCTGATAGACATAGCGCACCAGCCAAATGGCCTTCTGACTCTTCCCCATGGTGCAGTGGCCCACATCATTACAAGATGGGGTCCAGTCGATCCCCTGGAATCGTAATACCTTCGGGATACATCCGGGCCTGCTCCTCCGCCGTCATGCGATCATAGTGGTATGTCATCGACATTTATTCCAGTTTGGTCAGGACCACCTGCATTTGGGGGATTCCATGGAAGGGGCTTCCTCTGATCAAATGGCTCATCAGAACTTATTCCCTCTGGCCTTGGGGGCGCAGCTTGATGATGCCCCAGAATTTGAGGGGGTGACCTTGGACAGGCCATAGCTACTTATCCCAAATGCAAGAGCATTTGTCTTGCGTCGAACCATTTCAGAGTAGGCCTCTTCCACAGTCTGGTATCCCAACCTGATGCAGCCAATTCTGTTGGCTGGCGTCGATCTTGACATGCTTCTCTGCATCGCGTGGCGTCGGCAGGTTTGACGACGATGAGCAAGAATCGCGGGTCGACAGTGGGTCGTCAGGCACACTGTCGGACGAGGATTCTTTTTAAAAGAAGAAGAAGAAAGAAGAAAAAGAAAAAGAGAAGAAAGAAGATGGGTGGGGAAGACTCGTTGTCACGTGACGCTCTTGCTCTCATAGTCTAGACATAGCGCACCAGCCGAATGGCCTTCTGACTCTTCCCCATGGTGCAGTGGCCCACATCATTACAAGATGGGGTCCAGTCGATCCCCTGGAATCGTAATACCTTCGGGATACATCCAGGCCACTCCTTCACCGGTAGGAAAGAAAGGCTGAATGATCTGGGTGGGGAAGACTTGTTGTTGCGTGCCTCCAAGTGCTGCACCAACCAACCTTCTAACTCTTCCCCATGGTGCAGGGGCCCACATCTCCACAAGATGGGGTCCAATCCCCTGGAATCGTAATACCTTAGGGATACCTCCAGGCCACTCCTTCACCGGTAGGAAAGAAAGGCTGAATGATCTGGGTGGGGAAGTCTTGTTGCGTGCCTCCAAGAGCTGCACCAACCAGCCTTCTATCTCTTCCCCACGGTGCAGTGGCCCACTTCTCCACACGATGGGGTCCAATCTCCTGGAATCGTAATACCTTCGGGATACCTCCAGGCCACTCCTTCACCGGTCATTTTGCAATTTTGTTCATTCTGCTACATTTGATCATTTCAAAATGTACCCGACACTCGTTATGTGCGCCATCATAGATCACTGATCCTTCTATGCTTGTTCATCAAGTCCGCAGTGGTGTTCTCTAATCCCATATATACTGGTATGCAATGATACCTTGGATCATGATGGCGTTCCCTGCTCTCTACATTATACGAGGCTGGAGTACAGATGTGTGGCATGATATAATGAAACCTCATACCTCGCTATGATATCTGCAGCATATCATTTTTATATCTGGTTTGTGTATCACAGGGAGCAATTTACTTTCGATATCTGATTAGCAAATAATCTCACATTGACATGATTAGATAGCATTTTTATAACATCATACATGTATAAAGAAATTCCTCGCTATTACCGGTATCCACATTTCAGTGGCAAATCGCGATGCGATTCCAGTTAATTTGCTCCCTGGTGTATCATAAGCATTCTGATATCTTATGGCCTACACAATGGCTGCATGTGCCATCAGTTCATAATGTGAACTGTCGAGAGAGCGAAGAAGATAACACAGAGAATAGGATGCCGCAAAGTTATACTTGCTCGGTTGTCTCGCTAGCATGAATTATATGGCACTACCTGGGATGTTTATTCCAAAAACAAGGGGGGCGGGCGGTACACATTTGAGCAATGTCGTAATCTGAATTGGGAGCTCTTTCACGTAACATAATCATATCTGATTCATGACTAAATCACATTTACATGAATCATGTTTCGGAAGAGTACATTCCCATCGAATTTGGATATTAATTAACTTTATTGCTCGTGCCTCCTCCTGGGCTTGCATTCTAATCCATATAGTTCAGTTGAGGGCTTCTCCTTGGCGGAAAAATATAATATTTAAAAATAATATTACTTTTTCCTTAAGGGAAGCCCGAAACTGAACTATCATAGATCCCTCCCATGGTGGTGCCATTCCCAACCCCGCGACTCGCAAATCTCATGATTAAGTCGGAAATAAAAAAACTGACTAGACAATAGATAGAATGCGGGTGTATTCATGCGAGACTAATCTGGACACGGATGTGAGTGGGGTCGGCACAGCAATAAAATTTTAACCCTCCTGATTGACACAAGGCCGGAGACGTAATCCATATAGTTCAGTTTCGGGCTTCCCTTAAGGAAAAAGTAATATTATTTTTAAATATTATATATCTGCTGCATATCATTTTTATATCTGGTTTGTGTATCACAGGGAGCAATTTACTTTCGATATCTGATTAGCAAATAATCTCACATTGACATGCTTAGATAGCATTTTTATAACATCATACATGTATAAAAAATTCCTCGCTATTACCGGTATCCACATTTCAGTGGCAAATCGCGATGCGATTCCAGTTAATTTGCTCCCTGGTGTATCATAAGCATTCTGATATCTTATGGCCTACACAATGGCTGCATGTGACATCAGTTCAACTTCATAATGTGAACTGTCGAGAGAGCGAAGAAGATAACAAAGAGAATAGGATGCAGCAAAGTTATACTTGCTCGGTTGTCTCGCTAGCATGAATTCTATGGCACTACCTGGGATGTTTATTCCAAAAACAAGGGGGGGGGGGTACACATTTGAGCAATGTCGTAATCTGAATTGGGAGCTCTTTCACGTAACATAATCATATCTGATTCATGACTAAATCACATTTACATGAATCCTGTTTCGGAAGAGTACATTCCCATCGAATTTGGATATTAATTAACTTTATTGCTCGTGCCTCCTCCTGGGCTTGCATTCTAATCCATATAGTTCAGTTGAGGGCTTCTCCTTGGCGGAAAAATATAATATTTATAAATAATATTACTTTTTCCTTAAGGGAAGCCCGAAACTGAACTATCATAGATCCCTCCCATGGTGGTGCCATTCCCAACCCCGCGACTCGCAAATCTCATGATTAAGTCGGAAATAAAAAACTGACTAGACAATAGATAGAATGCGGGTGTATTCATGCGAGACTAATCTGGACACGGGTGTGAGTGGGTCGGCACAGCAATAAAATTTTAACCCTCCTGATTGACACAAGGCCGGAGACGTAATCCATATAGTTCAGTTTCGGGCTTCCCTTAAGGAAAAAGTAATATTATTTATAAATATTATATTTTTCGACTTAGAAATTTTTCGCAGCATGTATACTTTTGTCCGAGCTTTTATTCCTACATTTTTTGGTCAATTTTTTTAAAACGTGGCACAGATATTTAGTACCATTGGAACTTGTGCATCTGCGATTATGACATCTGTCCGACATTTTTTGGTGGAGTTATCCCCCTTTTTCAACTTAGAAACTTTTTTTGCAACATGCATAATTTTGTCCGAGCTTTTATTCCTACATTTTTCGGTCAATGTTTTTTAATCTTGGCACTGATATTTAGTACCATGGGAACCTGTGCACCTGCAATTATGACGTCTGTCCGACATTTTTTGTGTGGAGTTATTCCCCATTTTCGACTTAGAATTATTTTTTTCGCAACATACATAATTTTTTCCAAGCTTTTATTCCTACAATTTTCGGTCAATAGGTTTAAGATTAGGGTTATGGTTGTACACCTGCAATGGGAACTGTTATTTTATTATTTTAACTAAATGTTTACTGACATGTCAAACATCTTAGTATTTTTTAAAAAGGGGGGTATCCGTAGTCCCATTGGGACAGTCACACCTCTAGTTGTATGACTAAATCCTTTAGCACGGGCTACAGGTCCTACTTTTAGTCTGATCATCATAAAATTTGTCAAGAATGTTAATAATGACATGTAGATGGGAACGAGTCATTTTGGGGTCATTTGGCCAAAAAACATGGCCGCCAGCAGCCATCTTGGATTTTACTCTTTGTATGACTAAATTCTTTAGCACGGGCTACAGGTCGTACCTTTAGTCTGATCATCATAAAATTTGTCATGGATATTAACAATGACATGTAGATGGGAACGAGTCATTTTGGGGTCATTTGGCCAAAAAACATGGCCGCCAGCAGCCATCTTGGATTTTACTCTTTGTATGACTAAATTCTTTAGCACGGGCTACAGGTCGTACCTTTAGTCTGATCATCATAAAATTTGTCAAGAATGTTAATAATGACATGTAGATGGGAACGAGTCATTTTGGGGTCATTTGGCCAAAAAACATGGCCGCCAGCAGCCATCTTGGATTTTACTCTTTGTATGACTAAATCCTTTAGCACGGACTACAGGTCGTACCTTTAGTCTGATCATCATAAAATTTGTCATGAATGTTTATAATGACATGTAGATGGGAACGAGTCATATTTCCTACAGAGACACGTTACACACTGAACTATATGGTTTACCTCGCTTGCGTGTTTGTCCAGACGTATATAAGGAACCTCTTTCCGTTAATAATGATCAAAAACGGTACGGAATATCTTGAGTACGAATTTTGAAATTAAATTTTTTAACCGGAAGTGACCTTCTGTCAGTCTCGTGTCACGTGTCACTTACCTACAAATGAGATTGTGCAGGTAAGATAGATCTTTTTTCTCGTTATACGTGGTCCTAGTCGGACGTATTAAGGGAAGTCCTCAAAAAACATAACTTTTTTCAACAAAAATAAATAGTTATCATGTCTTGTTTAGTCTGCAACGCGGCAAAAGCGGAATTTGATGATCACATTCCGTGTGTTCGGTGCGCAGGTTGCGCACCCGATAACCGTTGCAAAATTTGCAAAAGCTGGGTACGTTCACGGTTTTTCTTCGTGGACGGTCTTGCTTCTTCAAAATTAATTTGTCCGGATCAAGTCTCGGGTAGGAACAGCTCACGCTCCCCAGATTACGCCTCGGCGGTTAAATCAACTATTGGGGGAGTGACCGGTGGAGATGCAGGGGTACTTGGGACCCCCAGGACATTTTGTCCCCCACCGGCACAAGCGGTTCTGTGTGCTGAAGTTGCCAAATCGCGTGCGAACGTAACGACACCGGCGGAAAAGCCTACGGCAACTTCGGCGCAGGGCAGTGGCACTACCCATCGAGGTAGCGAGTCCGGTCCCCTTGGTCACGATCTATATAAAGACACGGCCTTGCCTACCTCTCAGCCGTCTTGGGGTTATGGTTCAATGGCCTCTACCCAACAACCTGCTTGGACAGGACATTCAGCTTGGTCGGGACCACCTGCATGGGGGGGGTCTCACCCCGGTCCGATGGCTCCACCCCCTTTCGGTTATTCAACCCCGTTTTGGCCATGGGGTTCTCCTTGTCCACCCTGGACTCCGAATTGGAACTCAGGTTCTCAGCCTTCCACTCAGGTAGTTGGCAGTAACTTAAATCCCCATGCCGAGGAGTTTACCCCTCGATCGAGCCATCGCCAGGGTGGGCCTTCCTCCACTGTTTTGTCGTCCATTTCGGACTCTGCAGGTCGTTCCTACGCTAGGGCAGAGAGCGACACGATATCCTTACACCCCAAGGCGTCTGAGGCTTTTGATGACGACGCGTCTGCGCAAGATACGTCAGACTGTGGGTCCTTCCAGTCTTCGCAGTCTGGCATCGGTACGGTAGAGGCTTTAGATCGTGATTTCCAATCTACTGTAGATCTGATCTCCAAGCTTCTTCCTTCCGAATTATGTCCTACTCCACAACATGTTAAAAAACCTCGTATCACCTCCAGTGTTGACGGCATGCTAGGCGAGCCCTCTGTGTCTGAGAGAAAGTCGGTACCACAATCTCCGTTAGTAGCTTCAACGTTCAACCATTATAATGACCTGCTCAGTGAAGCAAATACTCATTGGGGTGATAAACTGCCAATTACCGGAAATAAAACTGCTACCGGGTTTGACAGGCAGTGGTATAATTCGGAAGGAGCTCCCATTCCATTAGAAAAACTAGCACAGTTAGATAAGGATGCCGCCTCTATCGGCGCATCCCTTCCACGAGATGTTTCTTTTACTCTAAAACAATATCAGAATCTTCAAATGGCAAATAAGGATGTCATCAAGGCTCTTTCATTAGCTGATCTCTCCTCGTCTGCAATTTATATGGGAGCTCACCCGGATAGGGTTGGAGATATAAAGGATCTCTCGAAAGTTCTCTCTAGATGCATATCTCATGCCATGTCTAGCACGGTACTTATACATCACAACCTGGAGGTGCTACTGCGGTCAGCATCTCTACAGCATAGCCAGGTTCTAAGACCACATCATAAAGATATGCTTGTAAAGGAACCTGTGGGTAGCAAGAGTTTGTTCAACAACAAATTAGCAGATCTACGCGAAACACTCGCTACTGAGGCACAGTATGGCGCCCCAAAAAGCTTCACTGCTGCCAAGGCTCAAGCCACGCATAAGCGCAGAAAGAGTTTCGCGCTTACAGGAGAGCGCAAGAGAGTGAGACTCTCGGGTCCGCCAGTGTCAGCTAACCCACCGTTGTCAGCTAACCCACCGTTGTCATATAACCTTCCATATCCTCCTTCCTCTCAACCACTACCAGTGGCACAGCGCCAGTATGAGCTTCAAGCTAATGCTCATAAAATGGTTGACAATGCTCGACAAGCTTCAGGATATTCTGCCTCCCAATACACTCCTACCTACACTCCTACCGAGAGGTCAGGTAAAGGTTACTTCACTGCCCGAGCTAGAGGATCGAGGTCTAGAACCCGTTCCTCTCAGCGTCGTTTTTGACGCCCTACATCCACAGCCTGTAGTAAGTCCGGTGGTCGGGGGGCGAATTTCACTTCATGCCGAGGCATGGCAGCCATTGTTTCACAAGAACCCATGGCTGGAAAACATAGTCTCCAGGGGTCTCTTTCTGGTTTTCGAGTCCCCCCCTCCACTAACAACTTATCCCACACCGACCACAGTGCCACGCGACAAAATCAAGGCACATTTGTTGGATCAAGTCATTTCAGAACTAGTCACAAAACAGGCTGTGGAAGAAGTTTACAACCAGAACAGTCCCGGGTTTTATTCAAGGCTGTTCCTGGTCAAGAAACCAAACGGAAAATTCCGTCCAGTGATAGATCTGTCTGCTTTGAACCGGTTTCTCAATCCTCCCCACTTTTCTATGGATACGGCAAAGACAGTCAGAGCGGCGACCCTACCTCACTCTTATGGAGTGAGCGTCGACTTACAGGACGCTTACAGTCATCTGTTGATTCAACAGGCTTCTCGACGGTACCTCCGCTTCTCTTATCGGAAAAAGATATACCAATATCGAACTGTTCCGTTCGGACTAAATCTCAGCCCTTGGGCATTTTGTCGTACGATGGAGTCTGTCCTCGCTTTTTTCAGGAAAACAGCGTCTTCTGTCGTCATGGGGTATCTAGACGATCTATATCTAAACCACAACAACCCATCAATTTTAGAAAACGACCTGCAATCCCTAGTTCACCTTTTGGGTGCACTGGGATTTCTTGTCAACTGGGAGAAGTCCAGTCTGCTCCCTTCTCAGACCTTTATACATCTAGGGATGTTTTTTCAAACAAACATGGATCTGGTCTCACTACCACTCCAGAGAGCCGAAACAGTTCGGACTCAGGCTCTTTGGACGCTCCGCCAAAACTCAGTCACAGCACGCAGCTTCATGAGGTTATTGGGGCTGGCAAATGCCGCCAGCGAATTAATTCATCTCGGTCGTGCTCGTCTGCGGCCGCTACAACTGCATCTCCTTGCACACTGGCATATGGCTCACGATCATTTGGAGACACAGATTCCGGTCACCGGGCAAATTGCTCTCCACATTGCCCAGTGGACATGTCTGCCATGGTTACAATCAGGAATTCCACTCAACAAAGTGTTCCCTACCCTCACCCTGACAACCGACTCCAGCTCTCAGGGTTGGGGCGGGGTGTTGCTTCCGGCACATCAGACGGTTTCGGGCATATGGCCGAGTCATCTGTCCTCATCTCACATCAAAATCAAAGAAATGATGGCAGTGATCTGTTCAATACACCATTGGCAACTTCTGTTAACGGGTCAAACTGTTCTTGTTCTGTCAGACAACTCCACAGTGGTCAGCTATATCAGGAAGCAAGGGGGGACCCACTCAACTCAGTTGTGTGCCCTGACTCTTCAACTGTTCCAGTGGTGTCAGGATCATCAAATCCTACTACAAATTCGTCATATACCGGGGTCTCTCAATGTAATAGCCGACAGCCTGTCCCGACGGGGAAAATTAATTACGACCGAATGGTCTCTCAATCCACAGATTTTTCACCGTCTCTGTCTCTTATGGGGGCAGCCGGAGATCGACCTATTCGCAACTCGCTTCAATGCGAAGTTAACAAATTTCATCTCTCCTTGTCCCGATCCACTGGCATCAGCAGTGGATGCACTGTCTGTCTCTTGGAACGACATCTTTGCGTATGCATACCCTCCAGCTTCCCTGGTACCTCATGTACTTCGGAAAATAGGGTCATCACGGTGCAAAGTGCTCCTCGTATGTCCCCTCGATCCGACGCGTTCGTGGACAACAATGTTGCGTCCATTGCTTCTGGTCCCTCCAGTCAGACTACCGACAAAACACATCGACCTCATCGGTCAAGGCGTTCCTTTGGTTCCGCACCCTCATCCAGCCGGGCTCCTCTTACACGCTTGGCTTTTATCCGGTCCCGTCTCAGGAAACGGGGTTTTTCCCGATCAGTCGTGGAGAGCCTTACTAAGTCAAGGAGGGTGTCCACTATGAAGCTCTATCATGCTCGTTGGAATATTTATACTACATGGTGTGTTTCCACTGGTGCTGATTTTTCTAATCCCTCTCGCAGGTCAATCACACAATTTTTGCAATTTTTGTTCGACGATAAGAATCTCTCCCCAGCTACAATTAAGGGATATCGGTCGATGTTGTCCCGGACATTCAGTCATGACGGTTTAACATGGATTGGAAAGTGCCAGGTGTTGTCAGACCTACTTTCTAGCTTTTCTCTATCAAGGCCTCGTAGCCGTTCCTTTTCACCTCAATGGAATTTGGGATGGGTTTTGACCTTTCTTGGGGGGGCTGCATTTGAACCATTGAATCTCTGCTCTTACACCAACCTCACTTTAAAAACAGTGTTTCTCTTAGCGTTCGCATCAGCTAGACGTGTGAGCGAACTCCATGCCCTGTCAGTGAAGGATGAATTTCTACGGATATCATCAACGGCTGCAGAGCTTCTTCCTTGTCCAGGGTTTTTAGCTAAGACTCAGCTTCCAACTAAATATCCCTCAGTCATTCGAATTCCAGCACTGCCCCCTGATAGCGACTCTCATCTTTGTCCCGTTCGAGCCCTCAGAATTTACATTCGTCGATCAAAGGTCAGAAGGCGAGGTCAGTCTCGTCTCTTCCTTTCTCTCGCCACCCGCTTCAGAGACATTTCAAAACGAGCGATTTCACGCTGGATAAAACGTGTCATACTTATGGCCTATGAGGAAATTGCTCCTCATCACAGACATTTGCTCAATATCCGAGCGCACGAGGTTAGGGCAATTTCTGCTTCTTGGGCATATCAGAACTCTGTGGCTCTTCGTGATATCATGTCGGCCGCATATTGGTCTCAACCTTCCACATTCTCTTCCTTCTACCTTCGAGATCTCCAATCTCAGTCAGATTCAATCTACCGCTTAGGTCCGCTTGTTGCTGCTCAACAAGTGGTTTCTCATTAGATTAATTTGTTTTTAATTCATCATGCACCATCTCCTACCAGGTTCTTTTGTTTTCTTTAGGATTAGTTTATATTAGTTTCTATTCTCAGTCTCGTGGCCACCTCCTGGGCTTGCATTCTACCATATAGTTCAGTGTGTAACGTGTCTCTGTAGGAAATATCCTATTTTCATAGGTATAATATATATTTCCTATAGTAGACACTTACACACTGAACTCTCAGGGCCCTCCCAGCCCACCCCGCGCACTCGTACAACCGTCATCAAGATGCACCGAGAAAAAGATCTATCTTACCTGCACAATCTCATTTGTAGGTAAGTGACACGTGACACGAGACTGACAGAAGGTCACTTCCGGTTAAAAAATTTAATTTCAAAATTCGTACTCAAGATATTCCGTACCGTTTTTGATCATTATTAACGGAAAGAGGTTCCTTATATACGTCTGGACAAACACGCAAGCGAGGTAAACCATATAGTTCAGTGTGTAAGTGTCTACTATAGGAAATATATATTATACCTATGAAAATAGGATTTTGGGGTCATTCGGCCAAAAAACATGGCCACCAGCAGCCATCTTGGATTTTACTCTTTGTATCACTAAATCCTTTAGCATGGGCTACAGGTCGTACCTTTAGTCTGATTATCATAAAATTTGATCATAAAATTTGTCATGGCATGGCTGTTGAAATTGGAATGTAAATGGGAATGAGTCATTTTGGGGTCATTCGGACAAAAAACATGGCCGCCAGCAGCCATCTTGGATTTCAAAATTTAATCCATTAGCATGGGCCACAGGTCGTACTGTTCGTCTGATCATCATGAAATTTGTCATGGATGTTAATATTGACATGTAGATGGGAACGACTAATTTTGGGGTCATTTGGCCAAAAAACATGGTCGCCAGCAGCCATCTTGGATTTTACTCTTTGTATGACTAAATTCTTTAGCATGGGCTACATGTCTTACCTTTAGTCTGATAATCATAAAATTTGTCATGAATGTTAATAAAGACATGTAGATGGGAACGAGTCATTTTTTGGGTCATTCGGCTAAAAAACATGGCCGCCAGCAGCCCTCTTGGATTTTACTCTTTGTATGACTAAATTCTTTAGCATGGGCTACAGGGCGTACCTTTAGTCTGATCGTCATAAAATTTGTCATGGATGTTAATAATGACATGTAGATTGGAACGACTCATTTTGGGGTCATTCGGCGGAAAATATGTCCGCCAGCAGCCATCTTGGGTTTAACTTTTCTCTTCATGTCTATAAACTAGTATTAGACATTCATCTTTCCACATTCCTAATTGCTCCATTGACTGTAATACATTAAATTATTCCCTTTCCAAGTTGAGCTACAGTGTCATTGACACTTTCATTTTGAGAATCGATGAGGGAGCGAGGGTTTTATTTTTATTTTTTATTTTCGTTATGGGGATAATGCTCATAGTTTAAAGCATGGGTTATACTTCCCCAGGTTAAGAAAATGTAAGGAGAACATTGTTTTGATATAATTTTATAAACTAATGTATTCCACTATAAAGAATGACCATAATAAGATCGTTCTCAACGTTGTAGATGGACCAGTCTACTAACGTTTTATCACCTGTTGTCACATTTAATGGGAAGATAATATTTGCGTTTCTAATATTGTTTCGTAACAAGCATGTTTAATAACAACAAACAGAGCTAAATATCCGGTTCAATTACTCAAATAAAAATACGGATCTTGAATACAATCGAAACGAAAAGATATATATAGTGATCTTCATAGAAAGTCTAGAATGACTTATTCTGCCGTATCTGAATAAGTATTATGTATCTCAATACATGCCAGCCATAACAACTTCAAATATTAAACCATCGACGTATATTGTGTAGATCGATGATTAAACCAGCATACACATCGCCAATACGCACCATATTTCTTTCCGGTTTGCGTTCTCGAAATGGTAAATCTCAGAATTGTTTCCCTTTTACCGTTTACCTTTTCGAATTGATAAAATACCGAAATATTTGAACACATTTGTTTGGAGCGACATTAAACCCAATTCATCTGAAAAAAAGTTTCAACAATACACACCACATGATATTAACAGGAGACTAGAACGTCTGTTCTGCATTGCACAGCTGAGTATATCACTTTACAGCTGGTCTGAGGTCATTATAAATGTTATTGGTTTAATAGAGATGCCAGCTTAAACATAAACAATGCCTGTGATTTGTTGACAGCTCTGCTATATAATTGATATTAATGGGTCAGCAGTGAGGTGTCTTATTTTGATGGCTGTTGTTGGTAGAATTTGTACATTATCATTGTAAACTTAAATTGGACTCTCTTAACCCTAGTATTCCATGTCCAGGTCACCTCAAGGCTGTGGTGTAGCAGCATTACAGATCCTCTACCAGTGCATTCTCTTATATAAATGCGAGTGACCCATAAATTCCAATAATTTGTGTTATGTACATTTGTCTATAATAGTACAACAGTATACTCTATAATTCAACATAAAAACTCTCATTTATGATTCCAATCATAGTAATTTACTATTGCCAAGGGATGGGTTAACATCTGCCAATCGTAATCGGACTCTCGTTGAGAACAAGCATTCACACGGAAAAATAGTCCTGGATAGTCCCTCCCAAAATGACACCAATCGATATGATATAAAATTGCTTAAAGGCACGGGTGGCGTTTGTTTCAGAAATATTCATATTTATTCAAATCGCCATCAACAGAAGGATTATTAAAATATATATAGTTTGGTTCATAAGCCAAACATAATCAGCGCGTAAATAGTATATTGTCGTCAAGACATACGATGGTGCACGTAAATAAGAGCCTGCTCGCGTTACAGAAGTTGTGCTTCTGTTTACATAACACAGCGCAATTCTATTGGTTAAGCACACACAAATTATATAAACGCTCTTTATTATTTCCATATCAGGAAAACAGTAACAAATAACGCTGTTTACCATATCCGGATCTAAACAAAAGCCAGGAAACGTAACATTTTTTGCTTTTGTTTACATAACAAAGGGAAAAAGATTGACAATAACATACTGTTTATGCCATATTTCTGATTGGTATAAGAACAATGTCTGTCTATGTTTTACTATTCTTTCTGTTTATGGCGGTTTTTGACGGAGGCGAATATTTTAACAGCATACTCACCGCCAACGCCGCCCGTATCTTTAAATCAAAGAATAATTATTTCAAGTTTGAAGAATAATTCACAATATTTAGTACCACTAGTAAGTTTCAATTTTCGTTGGATCATCGACATCGGATCAAGACAAATCATTATTCATGGTCCAACTATTATTTGCCAATACTCGATCTCTTAATTTCTAAATGCTTTTGTTAGAAAAAGAAACACAGACAAGAATTTTAATCATTGTCATTATATTTTCTCCATTTGTCCCAACAAAGTGGCCCAAGACTATTATTGTTCGACAATTCAATGTCTACCATGAAGCCGTTATGTCACCATAATTCATTGGAAGTGACGTTGCTAATGTAAATAATATCGTGGCAATGCAAAGTACAGTTGTGGGGGGAAAATTCTTGTTAAGCTGACAGAAAAGTGCAAATAGTACATTTAAGAAATAAATACACGGTGTATCGGTGTGTATGGTCAAGTTGTACCACAAAAAAACTGATTGTAGGACGACGCGTAGCGGAGTCCTACAATCAGTTTTTTGTGGTACAACTTGACCATACACACCGATACACCGTGTATTTATTTCTTTTGTAATACGACTGAAAGTTTATGGTCACAATTCGACTGAATAGTCAACGAAATACTGCGCTTTTTCGGTCTCAGGTGAGAAAACATTTTGTGGTGTAATTCGTATTGGGCGTACTCGATTCTTTGCACGGAGTACTCTAGTAATTTGTTTGCGTAAATAATCGTTGTGATTGGCTAAAAAACGATGTGTTTTCAGCGGCGCCCGTGCCTTTCATGTAAATTGTACAGGAAATACGATTGCTGTCATTTCTGTGTTGAACGTTGTTGGGACAACATGAATATTATCATCGACTATGGACCATTTTCCTTACACAAAGCGATCTAAATGATCTAGTTTACTAAACTAATCTTATTCCCCTTATGTACTGGTGAACAAGCGCTTTCATTTTCAACTTGATTCCGAAATATCGAATATGATCGAGATTCGAATCGACGAATGCACAGCCCGGCCCCATGGATTTATTTTGTCATTTAATATACTTATTAAGTGACTTTCTTTGGTCGTAACATATATCAGTATATAATAACATCATTTGGACCATATTCATTGGCAACCAAACTGGTTTCAAGCGAAAAATCGCTAGAAAATTCGCAAGATTGTCAAGATGTAGCAAAATAATTCAAAGGGTTACGGGTGCGGGTGTACTCCGTTGATGCCCCGTTTGCGCGGAGTTAGAAAAGACGGGAAAAGTCGCGTGCGGCGATCTGAATAAACCGATTTTTTTCGTGGTACAATTGAATTGTACCACAAAACTGGAACGAGATAGCCATGGTAACTCGGGCCACTGGCCAATCAGGACATGGCTTTTAAGCATAGTTAGGCAGGGTCGTATTACAATTGGAATTCTTGTACCAGTCAAACCGGCCGGCATTCTCATTTTGACATTACCCTGTTCATATACACTGACTTGTTCTGAAATATAACACTCAGCAGATAGATGATTAGCAGGTTGGAAGCAATGAAGGAATAGAATAAAGGCGCAATGTTTTAGTTCTAAATATCAAGCTAAATTATAATAAACATAGATAAGATGATTTGAAAAAAATGGAGTGATATATATTTATTTTACGACATGAAGATAGAATCAGTGGGTATGATTAAATTATCGGCGGTCATTTTTCGTAACCAGTGGACTCCAAAGCATGTGTTCTAGCGATGTCGGGTTTGATCACTTCCTCAGTTCATCTAACTGTGTCTGCAGGTTGGAGCTAGCGTGCAACGTGTAGAGCCGGGTGGGCTCGTTCAGAATCCGGAGCATTTCAGTAAAAACTAAATGAAGTTTACTCTATATTCTAAATGGAACACATCGACCCTGCACGTTGAATGTTAGCTCCGGCCTACAGACATACTGACATCCAACTTTTAGCGTTAGATCGGTCCGAGTGTGTATTCTCGCTAGAAATCAAATAAAGTTGTCAACTATTTAAATTTCTTAGTACTGTCCCAACAAAATTGAGAAGTAAACATCTTTATACCTTTATACATATGGAATATGTCCTGTGGTATGACAGAAGGGGAAAAATTGGCTGGGGGAATGGGACCCTTAAAGGGACCCCCTCCCCTACTAGCGGAAAGCCTGCATATTCACACTACACACATATACATGTACAAATATAATACAATGAAGTATATATTGAACACTGTATGTGATGAGATAATAAGGATATTTGCAGCCTTGACACTTCACTGGCGCAAAGGTGATCATAATGGAATTTTTTTTTTTTCAATCAATCAAATTTGGCCGTAAATGACTAAAGGTTCATAACACGAAACCAACCAACTCAAACAATCTGTGTCTGCCGCTGCAAGTCTTTAACTCATCCATGCATGTGTTCACACTGAAGGCAGTTTGATAACTGAATTAACGTGTGACCATATTATTATTTGTCCGCCGACATTCTGTCAGAGGATTAAAGTAATGAGCCTTTTTGTGTTAGGTCTGACTCAAATTTGGTGGAGTTATTGCCCTTTTTCGACATAGAATTGTACATCCTGGGACACATCTTTTGTCCGAGTCTGTATTCTTCCATTTTCAATTTAAAAAAAACTTAGCACAGATGTCAACTATCATGGGAACCTGCACACCTGCGATTTTGAATTTGGTCAGACTCGTTTTGGCTGAGTTATTAACATTTTTCAACAGAAACTTACATCCTGGGACACATCTTTTGTCCGAGCCTGTATTCCGTCATTTTCAAGTCAATTTTTAAAAAACTTGGTACAGATGTCAACCAGCATCTGAATCTTCACACCTGCGATTTTCAGTTATTGCCATTTTTCAACATAGAAATGTTTTATTTTTTTTATTTTAGCGTTATTGACCCTTTCTCGACACATTGAAGCTGTGCAACATATTTAGTAAATATGCACTTTGTATCATATTTGTGTAATCAATTCCTCCTACAGTTTGTAGTATAGGGAGCTGAAACCCATAAATAAAACCCTTCAAACCTGTCACCTTCATTGGGGGACATTTTTGTCAGCAACCTTTTATTTGTATTAGATTTCTATTTTTTCCAAGATTAATGGTAGCTCCAAAAGATTGAAAATCAGTTCTAATGTCCGCTATCTTAACTTTAGACTATGAAATGTTGGAATCAGATTTGAGCATGTTGTGTGGCGACGGAATGACAGTATTTTTCGCAAGCGCGATAACTCTTACTCTATTGTTTTAACTCGTGAAGTTTGCCATGTGTTTGGGTATAGACTGGAGTCTTAAGCGGCATTACACATGTATTTGATTAATTCTGCACAAATTTCACGAAATGAAATGAAATAAATGGCGTAAGCAATATTCAAAATATAAATGAATCTCCGGACGGATTTCGAATCGAATCAGTTGGACAAAACGAATTGAATCAAATCTCGAACCTTCTCGGAGTCTACTGTGACCATCATCAACTTCAACTGGGGGAAATGCTATCTGATCCTAGGTTTCCAAGAAGATGAGGCCTAAGCAGAAGGAGGTCCCCAGAGGGTGAATTAGGTGATGCTAGCCCACTGTGCGGGATAGCATCACTAAATTCACCCTCTGGGGACCTCATTCTGCAAATGACAGACACACTATTTCCAGACTTGAATTCAGACCTTTCACGATGGTCTATCTCTTTCTGGTAAGACTTCCAACAACAATAGTTTCTGTCAAGCTCTTTTTGAAAACACATTTTCTCTGCTATTTCCAGTCTTTTAAAAGAAATATTTACAATCAAACATTTTGTAATGTTCTAAAAATAGTTTCCTGTCCAAGTTTGTGAACAAATATTTCGGAAAAATATATTTTCTAGCGACACAACCTTTTCTTGACTCAAAATTATTGTTTTATACCCAGGAATAAATACAGAAAGTTACGGGAAGAGATCCACTATCTCACTTTATAGAGCCGATTATGCCAATATCGTAACAAAGTTCCCAATTTAGTTGTAACTTGTCTAATATGAAACCTTTTGTCATTTTCAGGCAGATGAAGCTAAAGGAAGTCAAAAGAAGAAAGCAAAAGGAGCAGCATATAAAAGGGCAAAATAAAATTGCATTTGTTTATTAAACTGTGACTGGAGCTTCAAGAAATTTTGCGAAAACTCTGTGCCAATGCATTCTCCCATAGAGAGCCTCGCATATATAAGAGAATACATTGGCCTAATAAATTTCACCTTGACCTTGTAAGCCAGTGTATTTTCTTATATATGTGAGGCTTCCTGAGGGAAACTCGCATATAAAAGAGATTGCACTGGCACAAGATCTTCAATGCTGCACCAGAGCAGCTCCCGCATGAAAGGGTTAAGATAGGGATCTGCGAATATTCGAGATTCGATTCGATGTCGATATTGGCACCCGATTTCGAGACCGACACCGAATCTGTCCGCTCATTCGGATATTTTCGAATCGTTGTTACTTTGGTGTAGTCTCTTTTTTTTTGCGTCTAAATAACACCTGCCAAATGAACTGAACTCACAAAAATTTAAGCACAAGGTTGCCAAGTTAGCCATTGTAGATAATTTTGAATGTATGCCATTCAGAATCGACGTGCATTATGCAAATTAGGCCTATGACTAATTGTGCTTCGATCGCCACCCGTGACGGTGAAATCGCCGCATATATTTGTAATCTGTATCAACAGAATGTAAATTTTTCTACATGGTGCGTGATCGCTAGATGTGGAACTCAATTGATTACCTTATGTTTAGAACTTCAGATTATATGAATAAGATGCAATGTCAGCCGCCGTTACGAGCAACAAAACATAGATTGTAATGAAAAGAAACGGTGAGAAACCTTAGAACAATCGGTCTATTACGTTCTTGAATGGACGCCATCAAGATGTGCGACCAGTTATCTGCGACACTGCCGGCAGAATTCCTATAAATTTCCTACTTTCAGTTTTTGTTTCCCAGGAAATTGAGCGCGTTGCACCAAGTTTTGATCCGTTGAATCTTGTTGATAACATCTAACTCATGTAATTTGTGTCTGTTTTCTGGGACCCCCCTCCGTGAAAACAACTACTGTGAATATGTGATGTAGGTGTTTGATCTATTGTGGGGTGAACAGTTTAACAGATAACTACCACGTCCACTTGTGTCAAATCTTTATTTAATATCTTTATTAAATAATGTTGACAAGTGACTTCCATACCACGGGGTTTGTGATACGTTGATCGAACTGTCCAAGTTTCTTACTGTCACTTCTTATGTCATGTTCGCCATGACACAGCTAGATAGAAATTCAATGCAACATATCCCAAACACTCCATGAGACGGCTTGCCTATGTCGTGATTTTCCTGAAAACCTAAGTTCCAACGGATGTTTAAGGAGTTTAACATTGTTCTTTTGCATCTAGTTAATTTTGCAATTTTTTGCCGTGAGACACCGAAATACACACCGGTGAACAATGTCAATCACTAGCTGATTCGATTCGAGATTCGTTTCGATGTCGATATCAGGAAGGAGATTCGATATCGGGATTCGATTCGATGCAAAATCCCCAATTCGCAAATCCCTAGGTTACGAATATCAATTATCCAGTTGCCAAACTGGATAACTGGATTTTATAAAAAATAAAGTGAAGAAGTCAAAATAAAGTGAACAAGCCAAAATAAAATTCCATCAGTCATTTCCTGACGTCAGACATGCTTACTCTGAGAAGTAAAATCACCTAGTATTGCTCCGTAGAGCCATTCATTTGTAGATGAGAAGCAAAAATTTCTTATCAAATGACGACATGTAATGACTGCCATATATTGTCGGTAATTTTTTTATGTGGCGAGTTATACTTTATTCTGAAATAGACAACAAAGATTTAATGTCTCAAACAAAATGTCAAAGAAGTAGAACCTCGCCCATGCACTCATCTTCCTGTCATTGCGATGGTGAAACCCTAAATTATTATCTCGGATTGATTCTTAAGCTTTGATTATATTGGTCACTCCTTGTATCTTAGTCAATATAAAGATGGTAATATGCACATCATAGAACGATCACGCCATTAGGGGTTAAATGTAAAGAATCTTCCAAACGATGTAAAATTAGCCATAAGCTTATGTTATGTTAACAACTTCAGTGCACAAATTGTCCTGTGCAAATCCAAACAGTTTAGGTGTGAAATGTAGGCAACAGCATGGGATGTATCATGGTGCGAATCACCTTATAATTGTGGTCCAGATAGACACACACAAAATCCTGGTACGAAATTCCATATGGTTTGCTAATCCCCACAGGAAATCACGTAATATTTTCTTAAAAAGTTCTTAAAAAGTGTACCGCTCAACCATAATAATAATACAGTATTGTAAATTATCTGTGATCTCACATGTCTTTGTTACCCAGACATGATGTGACGCTCTGTGCTTCACATCAAGTTGGGGTAGTCAATACCTGATAAATCAAAGTGATTGACTAAACAATTAGAACACTGAGCTAATACAGTGGCAAAAATATTTGCGATCTCACTCATATTGCACAGCATCTTTTGAGCACTCATCACGTTCCCTGTGTTTTATATGGTCACCATGACATGACTCTACCATATCACATGTCACGTCACGTTTAACCCTTTCATGACTGGAGCTTCATGAAATTTTGGGAAAACGCTGTACCATTGTATTCTCTTATATATGCGAGTCTCCCATAGGGAGCCTCGCACATATAACAGAATACATTGGCTTAACAATATTTACCTTGACCTTGTAATCCATTGCAGTCTATTATATATGTGAGGCTCCCAATAGGAGATTCGCATATTTAAGAGAATGCACTGGTACAGGATCTTTAATGCTGCGCCAGTGCAGCTCCCATCATGAAATGGTTAAAGGCTTTTGCATTTCTGACAAGAAAGATCTTTGTTTCCGCTAACCAGCTGAAAACATTTTGGGTTAGTAGGCTTATTTTGTTAATTTTTAATAATACGGTCCTCAAAGCTAACCCTTCAAATATCAACACCTATCTTTTATTAAAATGGCAGTTTTTTGTTAAAGACATATTATGGACTTGTTCGGGTGGGTGAAATTGATAAGTTAGTACTCGGGCACTATGGCATAATGCCAACATGGGGAATGTAACATTCTACTAATATCGCCAATAATTTCTAAGAAATAAACCATACCACTCCATAGAAAACATCGTCTGGACTACCCTCAATTGTAAATATTTACATCTTGATTCGGGACACAATTATTGCCGATAAACTAACACAAATGATTTCTCCATCGAGAGACATTGCATTTAATTAAAAAATAAGAATGACGGTATGTGTTGTCAATTTGGATTAATATTCGTATAAAACAACTACTTTGAGCAAGATTATACAGTCAGGATTATTTTCTATTTGATCACCCTACCGAAGTGTTTCACATCACTTTAAGTGTGCTAAAAAAAACTGCCATTGAAATTTACAGATCTCAATGAAATAGGGTCGGTTGGGTTAGTGAAACACAGGTTATTTTTAGGCCAAATTGTAATTCATTTCATGTGTATTTTGTTACCATATATTTCCTCTCATAAATCATTCAACACATTGTATTATATCATCTGTAAAAAACTTTCATTAGATGCTATCAGTCCTTGACCTCAAGAACTAATTGACATGATGGAAATTTTAGTAGGAATAATTCCATTAAATATTTTCACCCATTATGCCCAAGTTATAGAGAAAATTGATCAAGCCTCATCACCTGTAGGCATATTTCTATAATTAACAATCTTAGGGATCATCAAACAATTCTTTTTTGTTTTTTGTTTTTTGTTTACACATTTGCTATCATAAAAGTAAATAATAAATGATTCATCAGAATATTAATAGGTATACTTGAGGTCACATTGTAATTTATATTTTATTCAATGTAGATCCGAAGACTGTCTTGCCAATCCTGAATTATAACAGATTTTCATACACCCATACACTGGTTGGAACACTAAATACATTATTAAATGACGATATTGTCAATTGTTGTAAATGTCTGCAATTGTTTTATTAAATATGTCATTACGTTATCAAGTGTTTCTGTTGGTTTCCTCAGTTCAAGTTATCAGTCACATCTTATCAGTTAAAGGGAATCTTAATCGTTCAGTAATTAGATACAACCTATTATTGGGCCTCAGAGAAAATCAATTTTGTTTCTTTTTTTTCTTTGGTGTAAAGTTAGTCATCCCTTCCTGTTGTAGTAGTAAATAAGAGCTGATAAATTTACATGACTCGATTGCACAGACTGGGGGAAAGGATACCCACATACTACAGGTTTCGTCCATTAATTCTCAACAGAGTTATGACCCTTGTTATACCCCCACTTTCGAAGAAAATGGGGTGTATACTGGATTGACTGTGTCTGTCCGTCCGTCTGTCACGCTTTCTCTGTCAGTGTGTCCATCCATCCGTCAGTCCGACCTCATAACTCGAACAACTATGAACCGATTTCAATAATTTTTGGTATGCAAGCTCCTTAGGACTGCCTCTCCGCGTGATGCTAATTGTGGTTCGGTCCGACTTAATTTGTTTAAGTTACGCCTCATTTTTGACTTAGAAAATTCTGTCCCAATTAATAACTTTAACAAATATGAACCGATTTCAATAAATTTTGGTATACAGGGCCGTTAATGTAAAAGCTTCTTGTGACACCATATCGATATTATTAGTCCGAATTTTTCTTTAAAGTTAAAAATCTTTTTTGTTGGGTTTACGGATAATGCGGGTTGAATTTGCCATGGTGGGGGTATGCTAGCACTCGAGTGCACACCTCTTGTTTGACTTGGAAATTTGTGAATTTTGTGCCCGTCTGAACATATCACCTTGTGACATGGGTGTTTATTACCGGAATTGGTTATCCTTTGGTACACTGATTGTGTCGTGGCCATGTGACTTGTTTAAATTTAATGGTATGAAGCTCAAAATGTAGCGTGTAATTGACAGGTACATGTATTAAAATACTATGCGTCACACAAAGCAGTCACACAAGCAGTTTGTGAATTGCTTGCTCCAAGATTCTGGTATAAATCCCACAAAGATCCCCCAGCATCTTGATAACATCCGATATATCTGCCTACCACTCCCTGGAATATAGAGAAAATGCATGTAAAAAGACACCAACAGTTTATTCCTTCATTGACGGAAGCTGCGCTAGTGAAGACATTAACAATCATGTGTCAGTGCATTTTCTTATATATGCGAGTCTCCCATGGGGAGCCTCGCATATATAAGAGAATGCACTGGCTTACAAGGTCAATATTGTTAGGCCAATGTATGATCTTGCGGATCGCTATGGGAGACTGGCATATATATATATAAGAGAATGCAATTTTTCAGGAATTAATCTCCAGTCATGAAATCGTTAAAGTATGTCAAACTGGCCATGGCTCATTTGACACTCCCAACTTTGTGATCAATCAATTCACGAACTATCGATCTACAGGCTACGAGTTCTGGAATAAAATGCTAAATTCATAGCTCTTTGTTTTCACCATATTCAGGGGGAGTATGCAGAAATATTCCAGATACATGGATTAGTAGAGCGGACGAACTAAAAAAGCTCAATAGAGGTAGAAGTTTAGTCCATCGGCACCACACACGTGCTAGTGATACAACAATTTAAAGGTTATGACATTATGCATAGGATCTGGTGTGAAATATACAAAAAGATGATTTTGAGAGGTTTAACCCTTTACCCAACAGAACGGCCCTGTGCCAATGCATTCTCTTATATATGCGAGTCGACCATAGGTCGCCTCGCATATATAAGAGAATGCATTGGCTTAACACATTAAAAATTATAAAATTGTTAAAGAATGTAAGAAAAAATGGTAAAAAGTGTTAAAAAAAGATTTTTTTTAGGCCAATGCATTCTCTTATATATGCGAGGCGACCTATGGTCGACTCGCATATATAAGAGAATGCATTGGCACAGGGCATAACTGTAACTATCACAATGTGGTCAAGGAGCCGGTTCCAATGATATCCATATTTGTATGGTTCTATTGAGACAGACCGAAGATATTTTAGGCTGTTGAAGCTTTATTTGGCCGTTTGGTTGGTTAAGGGGCAAAATTCCCTCTTTTTTTTTAAATGTGACCGAGTGACATAACAGTTGAGAAACACAATTTTTTTTTTACGCCAAGATGTTGTATTCTACATACTTCTAGATATCTGATATTATAATATCTTGATTTCGTTGAAATTTACCAAGATTTCTGAGATTTATTGTAAAATTAGACCCAAAAACGCAAATATAAAAAAAATAATTTGGCTCTCTTAATAAGCAATAGATAAATATTGCTTTGACCTGCAATCTTGAATATAATCTAGTAAACTGCGAAGATATATACCGTACATGTATATGACAACAGGTTGTTTATGCCAACCTAAAAATGATAAGTGCTGTGTTATGTAAGATTGTTTCGCCCCTCGTCCCAAAATTCAGCAAAAAGTCTTTTGGGGAAATTCGGCAGAACGAAATAAAAAATCAGAGAATTTGGGATATTTTCCTACTAAGATATAGCAGTCTACATACTTATAGATACCAGTATGGTAACTCCATGATTTTGTTAATTTTTAATTGTTTTGCCCCTCTTAATGGGCGATAATTCAATATTGCTTTGACGATGGATCTCCTAAATAGCCTGGAAATTTGTGGAAATGTACACGGCATATATATGCTCATAGGCTAATTATGTCATCCTTTGTCATAGGTGCTGTGTTGTGTAAGATTGTGTCACCCATCACCACAAAATTCAGCAAAAAAGTCAGATATAGATGGCAAGATTCCTGGTGAAAGTAGACCGAAAAATCGTACATTTTAAACTTTTTTGCCCCTCTATATACCTCTCTATATATGGGTGATAATTTAGGGATTTCTTTGTGATCGCCTCCGTCTGGGCAGAATATACAGTGTCTGGACAAACTGTTCGATCGGTCCAGAAACATGACTATATTAGCAAGGTCAAATTGGACCCACCCATAATATTCCCTGGATCAAACTAGGCCTATATACCAAATTTGAGTCGGATCGGTCGAGCTCCAGAAATTTCAGTCGGATATGAGCGAGGTCAATGTCAAGGACACAGTCGCACGTGAAATTGGACCCGCCCATATTGTTCCCGGGATCAAAGTAGGGCTACATACCAAATTTGAGTCGGATCGGTCGAGCAGTTTTCTAGTCTATAAACACATACACACACACAGACAGACATGATATAAAAAAATATATAATAGATAACGGTTGACGAGTATTATCATCCACTGTCGCAGTTACTGTTTATGGGTACCATTACCTCAATAATACAGGACATCGCGAATACACGGAATATTACTATATATACGCCCAAACAGTATACATATACCTTCTCGATGTGAAACGATGAATAGTTATTTGAGTTGAAGCAAATGCACCATTGCATACCAATACAATACGTATATTCCTAAACAACTGAAGCTATCATGCGAAGCAAACATACACAATGATGTAATATCTTCAACTGAAGTAACTCTCCAACGATTCAGCTTGATAAGGTATGTGTATAAATGCATATAGGAATATTCCGTGGTTGTCTGTTATAATAAATAAACAATATTGTTCTATCGCCTTAAGTAAGGCAAAAAAAATGAAAAATTGCGGGGTTTTTGTCAATTTTAACAATAAATCTAAAAAATCTTGCGATCTATCAACGAAATCGTAACACTATCATAATAAATATCTGGAGATATGTAGATTACAATAGGCGCATTGAAGTAATTGAATATACAACTGTGAATACGGTGTATATATGTGGGTCCCAAACACAAACCAGCCACTTGCATAACATGGAACAGAAAAGAGCGTTTCGTGATAGTTTATTCCTGACATGGTAGCAATATTTAAAGAGCGTTTATCTTACTTCTGGCGAAACGTTGATTTTGGCAAGTGTTTTTCAGATCATAAAAAGCCGGTATGTCAAAAGTTCGTTTATCTATCGACCTATCGTGTCCGTCCCTCCAAATTACGTATACACACATTTGTCCGTTTAATCATCTCAAAATCATCTGTTGCATAATTTGGATATTTCACACCGGGTCCTATCTGGTGCCGAATGTCATAACCTTCAAAATGATGTATCACAAGTCTGTGTGTGGTGCCGATGGATTGAACGCCGCTGTGTGTGTGAGGGGGTGAGGGTGTGTGTGTGTGTGTGTGTGCGCGCGCGAGGGGTGCGTTTATGTGTGTGCCCTTATTATCGACAAGAGAACACTATGCATCACCAGGTTGGACACTCATGAGTATTATAATGTAGACTCTTACAACACCAAGTTCCCTGAAGTACCTACGTAGGTACTGTATATACTGGTACTGTAAAACGATAAATAAAGGCGATTCGAGGCGGCCAGTTTGTTCACTTCACTTTGATAATTTATCGTGCACCACATGATCGACACACGTTATCGTCGCACCCAATCAGCTTGGAGCCAACGAGTTGGTACTCTGTGGAACCAAATATATAGGTTCTACAGCCAAATAATAACATGGGCACTAATGGACGTTAGCACAGTTAGGCACATCAGGGCTAATGGGTACTCCAGATGACATATATGGATTGTTGTTTCTAAGAGCGTTCGGACACGCAGACCAGGTTTGCAGCTATTGAGTTGGCTGATTCTTTACTAAACTCCAAGCAACAATTCATATAATTTCATAACATATGCACATATAGCTATAGTATTGAGTCTCGACTCTACCTGCGATATGGCATATAATCCAGACAGTGGCTATCTAGGTCTTATTCTTTCTAAGTACTTCTGCTAGTCGATATTCAACTCACCGAGCAGCCTGTTCTCCAGAAAATTCGCACATTATCTGCTTATAATAGAGCCTGATTTAGGTAGATTATCTGCTTAGAATCGCCTAATTTTGAGTAGATAATGTGCTGAAAATAAGAGCGTTTTAGTCACATTATCGACGGATAATGAGGTGATTCTAAGCATATTGTGTGCATACAATGACACAAATAAGTCCACCCACGACTTTTAATGTGTTTTCATTGTGGTCCGCGCCATAAAACGAAATAGCGGATATGACTCCATTATCTGCGTATTTCAGAATCAAATAATCACATTATATAATATACACCTATTTAACATTATAAATCGATTAAGTGCTTATTTGCGCGAGGATATGTTGCACTGAGCATGTACTGTTTTTCCGATTAGCAGTCATATACACGGCAATATACATTAAACATAACCAATTTGGACTGACATATTGTGACATGTGCATATCATTAAAAATTATAACAAAATATTCAACATATCTTTGCTCAAATACGCACATAATATGAAATAAGTACATGTGATTTTTGAATCTGAAATAAGCAAATAATTGACTCATAGCCATTATTTTGTTTTATGGCGCGGGCCACAGTGAAAACTTATGTTAAAGACGCACATCTGAAAAGTCGTGAGTAGGCTTATTTGTGTCAGTGTCCGCACATATTCTGCTTAGAATCACCTCATTATGAGTCGATAATATGACTAAAACGCTCTCATTTTCAGCACATTAACGACTCAAAGGTAAATAGAATATAAGCAGATTATCTACCTAAAAAAGTTTTATTTTAAGCAAACAATGTGCGGTTTTCGGTAGAACAGGCTGAAAATCTAACAGTATCCATTCATCGTCCATTCTATGTGATACATAGGGGTGTACATGCTCAAGAAACTGTTCAGTGTAAATCGCACGCTAACTGTGAGTTAAAAGCAAGTTCGTTCGCAAAAGGCATCATCAATGACAAAAATTTAAACACACATAAAAACAGTGTGTTCTACAAATAATGAAGACTGCATGTTTCTCAAATGTTATCAATGCCGAAATAAAATAGATAACATCTTCATACATGCACATGTCGCAGACACATCTGAGATAAGCAAAGATGAGTGGGTAACAAAAAACACCCACTCTTATATTGGAAAAGACAAGTCAAGTTACTGTGAAGGAAAAAGCCATGTGCCCAATAAAACAACCTTAGAAACAATTTCTCACAGATATACATATCTTACTGGCGCATCAGTACCGAATGGTCAAGAATGCACAATTAAATCTGAAACCGAATGAGTATGGGAGGCCAAATTCACTTTTAATAATTAATTTCGCTTAAGCTCCATTATTTGTGCTTAAGCACAATTATTTGTGCTTAAGCTCCATTATTTGCGCTTAAAGGCACGTGCGGCCTTAATTGTCGAAAATATTCATATTTGTTCCAAACACCGTAAACAGATAAAACATTAAAACGCATACAGTTCCGTTCATATCTAACAGTATCCATTCATCGTTCACCAGACTTCGTCCATTCTATGTGATACATAGGGGTGTACATGCTCAAGAAACTGTTCAGTGACAAAAATTTAAACACACATAAAAACAGTGTGTTCTACAAATAATGAAGACTGCATGTTTCTCAAATGTTATCAATGCCGAAATAATATCTTCATACATGCACATGTCGCAGACACATCTGAGATAAGCAAAGATGAGTGGGTAACAAAAAACACCCACTCGCCTATTGTCGTTTCTTAAAGCGACACATGACAACTTATTAACTTACACTCACTGGACATTGGTCATCGGAGGTATAGGTGAAATGGCGGACGATGAAGCGGACAACGAAACTGTGATCTCTACATCTATAGATATACCAGTACCGGTACCGAAGGTTACGGAAATGCGGGATTACTCACTGAAAATTGACAAAGTTGCGAAAAAGAAATCGAAGCGAATGTCTGTTTATTTCGATAATGTAGAAGTCAAAAACAAAGGAAGATGTGTCACAATCGATTTGGATACCAGGAAATTCGAAGCATACAGGTATGGTGTGACAGAAATATATTGGGATTTTGTTAAGCTGAAGGAGAAAAACGGATCAATTTGGCGTGTTTCCTGCGACAAAAAAGGTGTTGAAGTTGAGGACATTGTTAAAGTTCCAACCAGAAGTAAGTCGTGTATGCTAACTATTCATATATTCAGAACCCCAAACAAATGATGTTGCAAGGACCCAAACCTAACATAATTTGGTGGCTGACTAATATTCTGCCTAATATATACAGCATTGGATTTAAATCTGTTTTTGACGGAGACATTCATAGTGTTGTTAGCGCTGTGTATAAACGAGGAAAATGTCCCGCCTTGAAGCATGCAAAATATCAAGAAGCTGGATTGATAATTGATGCTCTTGATCTGGAACAACCGTCAGCGTCTGGGTGTTCTGAAAGTAATGTTACTGGAGAAATATCAGATGTTAATGATCAGCACGTGTCGTTACTTATTGATAAACATACATCTGACATCACAAAGACTGTATCTTTTGCAACACCACATCGCACACACATTCGTACGGGACAAAAGGCAAGGAAGCTATGCAGCATCACAAGGGGAGATTATATAACTACATCTACGTTAAAATCATCAGTCGATGAGCTGCACGTGTTGGTTGAAGAGAATAAACTGGAGCAGAAGGAACAACGAGAGTCAATAGATGATATGAAAGCTTTGATCAGCAGCCTTCTCGAAGAACAAGCCAGAGAATTTCGTGGAGCAACGCAAGAGCTTAAGATGGAGTTGGAAAACATTAGGATAGAGAACACAACACTGAGAAAGGAAGTAGAAATGCTTAGGGTAGTGAAACATAATCTTCAAGCGACATCGGGAGCAAAAGGCACACTACATATTGACAATTGTTTAGCCAAGCCGAAGGTTCTAACACCTGATAAACAAACTGAGGATGCTACCGACGAAATTCTAGTATCGACTGAGAACAGGTTCAGTTTAATTTCAAACCAGGATATTACGTTGGAGTCCATACCATGTGTAATATATGATGATGATGATGATGATGATGGTGATGAGGAATGCAGCTCCGATATTGTTGACAATACTCAGAATAACTTTGTTGATGTCAATGAACGGCAGGCGAATGATGATGTGGTTCCGGTTCATTTGATACTCGGAGATTCGGTGATCAGAGGGATAATACCAGAACGGATGTCTGTCGGGAATGAGGAAGTTAAATGTGTTGTAAGACCAGGACAAAGACTTAAGGGTCTTAGGAGATGGTTCGAAGATGACAATGCTTGTAAATATGGAAATGTACACCAAGTTACTATACATGTCGGCATTAACAGCTGTCGGCACAATATAGAAACAACAGACAGCGATCTGGAGGACTTTCATACTGAAGTTAGAAGGGCGCTACCAACTGCAGCTATCAGAACTTCGTCCGTGTTGCCAACATTGCATTCAGACCGCATTAACAGGATGATTGAGAAAACAAATGAAAAATATTACGGATTCTGTTTGGAACATGGCTTCACATTCATAGACAATACTCCTTCATTCGTCAACTCGCGAGACAATGAGGTCAGATACAATGTGTATCGTGATAATTGGCACCCAAATTTTATTGGAACGAAAGTACTGGCTAAGAGCATAAAATATGCTCGTCGTGACATTATGTTTGGAGGAGATTGGAAAAGTATCAGTGTAGTGTGCCCGAGAGATAGTAGATTGAGGGGATATTCTAACAGACAGCAGTCATCATATAGCCATGGATATGGACATCGTCTAAATTCATTGAATTACCAGCATGGGCCAAATGTTGCTGGTCCAAATAGTGAGATGCGTAAAAATTCGTTAAGGAATGAAATTAATCATATGTTTAGAGAGCAATTTTCATATTTCAGCGAAAGCTTGATGAAAAGATTCGGGAATAGCATGTAATGCTTTCGCACCACAATACTTACTTACATGTATTATTATTGTTGTATATTGATGTTTAATGTAAAAATCTATTCAATCCCAATCAAGCTTAACTATGCTAATATGAAATATATACCACTATCGATTTATCAAATGCTCGATACACATGTAAATAGATCGAAGCGGGTGTTTTATCTCCGATGACCTAGTCCAATTTAATGATACCAATTTAAATATGTCAAATGATGTAATATCAACAATTCACTCTTTAACACACAATGTATGTTACACCGCGTTGAATGCACAAGGCATTGTTAACAAAATTAATGATTCTGATTTCATACGGCAATTAGATCGATATGATTTCATAACTATTTCAGAAACTTGGCATCAAGACCCCGGGAATATAAGTTTAACTGGCTATCAATGTATTGATTTGAGCAGAAATACAAAAGATAACGAGAAAGGTGGAATAGCATTTTATTTTAGATCAAAGTATGCGAAGTTTGTTACACGTGTTCATAACATTCACGATATTGCGTTATGGGTAGAGTTTAACGGAGAAATATTTGGTCAAAAGTCTGATGTCATTTTCGTTTCTGTTTATCTGCCCCCACAAAATTCTACTTATTGGAAAACAAGAGATGGTTACGATTTCGTCTTTAGAGATATCGAGATAGAACTCCGCAAATATGACCCAACATCGCTTATCATTCTGGGTGGAGACTTTAATGCACGGACAGGCGGAGGGCCGGATTATGTCGCGTTTGATGAGGACAGGTTCACAACATCATCTGAAAGTTATGTCTTAGATAGTGCGAAAGACAGGGCTAGTTTAGACAAAGAAACAAATTCGTTTGGACTTAATTTGCTAAAACTATGTAAATCGGCGTCCATGAGAATAGTGAATGGTCGCAAACCTGGTGATTCTTTTGGAAATTATACGAGTTTTCAGTATAATGGTGCGAGTTTAGTGGATTACGTGATTATTTCAGACAGATATTTATCCGATGTGAGTTACTTTTGTGTTAAACAACCTACTGAATATTCAGATCACTGTCAACTAGCAATACATATGAACATAAAGTCACAAGATGTCAATAAAACTGCATTTAAATATTATTATACGAAACCGCACGGTGTGGCTAAATGGTCTCGAGATAGTGATGCTAAAGTAAAACAGGCTCTGGCAGATGCTGATATGCAACACCGCTTATTGAAATTTAGATCAAACGTATACGCACGCGATAAGAACGGAATAGAACAAGCTGTGCGTGATTATGATAATATCGTGAATTCTGTTAATGCCACCGCAACTCAATTTGTTAAAAGTAAAAATAAACAAATGCAAAGGAAACGTAAATGGTTTGATGCAAAATGCAAAGAATTGAAAAAACATATGAAGCACGCGGGTAAAGAAATGAAGCGATACCCTCGCAATGCAGATCTTCGAAATGAGTTTTTCGCAGCTAAAAAAACTTATAAAAGAGAAACAAAAAAGAAATCAAAATTGTATTATCAGGAAATATCGGAAAACCTGGATGATATTGAGACAAGTGACCCTTCGGAATATTGGCGTATAATTAATGGTCTTAGACCACGAAAAGTTGAAATGAATTATTTGCACCCTGATGAATGTGTAGATTTTTTTAAAGAACTTTTATGTAAAGAAATAATTCCACGAGACGAAAATGACCGTGTGCTGGGAACGCCGCGCATAGATATAGATCAAAATATTACCGACGAAGAGATAACATCGGAAGAAATACTAAAATGCCTTAAGCTCTTGAAAAATAGGAAATCTTCTGAAAATGGAAATATTTCAAATGAATTTCTTAAATCAGTAGTACCGGAGATAATAGATGAGACAACAAAACTGTTCAATCTAGTGTTATGTTCCGGACATTACCCTAAACATTGGAGTTTTTCACTCATAAAGACGCTCTATAAAAAGGGAGATCGACATGATCCGAATAATTATCGCCCGATTGCTCTGACAAATAACCTAGGTAAACTTTTCAACAAAATAATTAACACCAGGATAAATAACCACCTCGAGGAGAATGATCTGATCAGTGACAATCAGTTTGGTTTTCGGACGAATCGTAGTACAATTGATAGTGCATTTGTTTTAAATACCATTGTGAAGAAATACAAGCAGAAAAATAAGCCCATTTATGCTGCATTCATTGATTTCAAAAAAGCGTTCGACTCAGTAGATAGATCGTTAATGTTACACAAAATACGTGATTATGGAATTTCTGGTAAAATAAATCAGTGTATACGTTCAATGTATCAAGCAAGCTACATAAGTGTGAAAACAGAGACAGGCGTTGGACCACAACTTCTATCAACTATTGGAGTAAGACAAGGCTGTTCAATTTCACCCACGCTGTTTAAAATGTATATTGATGACCTAAGGTATTCATTTGACTCGACTTGTAATCCCGTTATTCTAAATAATCGGCTGATCAGTCATCTTTTATTCGCATATGACCTTGTAATAATATCGGAAACGAAAGAAGGTTTACAGAAATGCTTGAATAACTTGGAAAATTATGCAACAGATAATAGTCTCACTGTTAATGTAAATAAAACAAAATGCATGGTTTTTAGATCTCGCAAGTCAAAATATGAACCGAAATTCATATTTCGATCGAAGCCACTGGAAATGGTTGGGGATTATATGTATTTGGGTCTAAAATTCAGTGCAACTGGCAAAACGTTAAAATCGCAGGAGCATTTGAGTGCAAAGGCATTAAAATCAATGTTTTTCCTAACACAATCTATTCCATCAAGACTTCAGCTAACGACCCCTACAAAATGCAAGTTGTTTGATAAACTAATAAAACCAGTAATGTTGTATGGTTGTGAAGTATGGCTGGGAGATGTGCCGAATCTGCATACTGATTCTTTACCTTGCGAGCAGGTTCAATTGAAATTCTGCAAAAATGTACTTTGTATAAATAGAAAAGCGTCGAACCATGCTTCTCGTGCAGAACTGGGTAGATTCCCCGTATTTCATGACGCGGTTTTAAAGAGTTTCAGATATAGGAATAAAATTTCTAAGTCAAAGCGTCATACATTAGTTTATGCGGCCTACGTTGAATCAACTAATTCGAAATTATCCACGGAATCGTGGAATGTATTACTACTGAAGCTTGGAATCGATATTGCCGAAGACAGTGGAATTCAAGAACAAGAACTGATAAAAAAGCTGAAAATAGATCACATTAACTGTTTTGTGAAGGACGTTTTTGATGATACGAGATCAATCGGTGGTAATAAACTAAGAACGTATCGCATTTTCAAACGCAGATATGAGGTGGAACCGTATATTACCAATACCAAATCTGCTGACGCGAGAACTCTCTTTACAAGGTTACGCGTAAGTAATCACAAGCTTGAGATTGAGAAGGGAAGACACAAACAGCCCCCGTCAGATATAGAGGATAGAATATGTCCTGTCTGTAGGACAAACTCGGTTGAGACCGAATCACATTTTGTTATGAATTGTTCGGCATACGAAAACATTCGCATCAGTTGTTTCGCAGCAATAGGCGAGTATAAAACCGATTTCCACAGAATGGGTAGGGTTCTCTATTCCGAAGGTTCGCTATTCCGAAGGTTCACTAATCCGAAGGTTCACTAATCCGAAGGTTCACTATTCCGAAGGTTCGCTATTCCGAAGGTTTTCTATTATGGGAGTTTTTAGCCAGAAATGAATCAAAATTTGCCCCCCCCCCCCCGTTCATTTATACACCCCAATCTAATATCTAATTTGTCCCAGATGTCGGTTATTAATAGCAAGAAGACAGTATCAGTTTATCATTTTAATATTATAGAAAGTTGAAAACACAATGACTGAAATAAACTACGAGTTAGAGATGCATTCTACCCGAACTGGCAATCTGTACTTGAAAGAAACATCAACATTAAAATCAATACAAAGTCAGAATTGCAGTCAGGACCATTCAGCGGTATTCTGCTATACAGTAAGTTATAGCGTTCCAGTATTGATTGACCGTAAGAGCCCCACTGTTATAGTCCGCCTTTAGCATTTGGGACATTATATTAATCAAAATAACTCATATGTAAATCATTTATAAATCAGATGATTTATTGAAGTTATGTCTACGTAAAATAACACTTCCTAAAACGACATATATGTTGTTTTAGTCCTCAGCCGATAGACGACATATATGTCGTTCTACTCGCCAAATATAAAAGGGTTAAATCTCAAGGAAACCCACGAAAACAAAAATCACATTAATTTGTTTAATGTTTTAAGTTATTTCCTTCATAAAAAGAGTCTTCGTACTAAAGAACCCTCTCAATACTTTAGAATATAGAATTAACTTTTAAAACAACAAAAACCTTCGGAATAGCGAACCTTCGGAATAGTGAACCTTCGGATTAGTGAACCTTCGGATTATAGTGAACCTTCGGAATAGCGAACCTTCGGAATAGAGACATGTTCCCCCACAGAATGACAGAAGACAATAAATTTAATTATATAATGGAAAATAGGCACATTGATACCATAAATATCATATGCGACATGATCCGGTCCTTCTTTGAAAAACGGCAGATTTTATCAAGTGCATAATAATTATAAGAACAACTTGTGAGTGAGTATACTGAATATAAATTTTGACTTAGTCGGGTTTTGTTTAATTCATGCTATTATTGTATATGTATGTTTTATATTATATGTTATATGCTTGCAACTGCCCACTGAGGTGTTATTGCAATAAAATCTTGTATCTTGTTTATACCACGACCATCGCGAAAACAGCATGTTATAATAAAGACCTACTATATTTTACCGAAGCAAGAGCCTGATTGTGTTACAGAAGACAGCACAAATGGCATAAACGCTCTTTATTAGTTCCATATCAGGTATTCACCAACAAAGAACGCTCTTTATGTTTACCATCATAATATAAACAAACACCAGAAAAGTTACTTTTTATGCTTTTGTTTACATAACAATGGTCAAACATATTACCATAACATACTGTTTATGCAATATTTCTTATTTGTATACGTACAAAGTCTATCCACATTTTGATGTTCTTTCTGTTTGTGGCGGTTTTTGACGGGTGGATATATTTTCACAGGATACCCACCGCCATTGTACCAAAACCATTGTATAACACCCTGTTGATATTGGCAGGGTCCACCACACATTAATAAGTTCAAACATGGGGAAGCCTATTTTATTTTTGAGGGACAGGCTATATCGATGGGGAATGAAGTGTACATATTTGAGCTTAAGCACAAATATTTGCGATTAAGCTCAAATAATTATGCTTAAGCGCAATGTTTTACACTTAAGCATACATAATTGTGCTTAATCGAAAATAATTGTGCTTAAGCACAAATAATTGCGCTTAGGCGCAAATATTAAAAGTGAACTTGGCCTCCCATAAATGTGTGCATGCTACAGATATATTTTAGTGAGAGCTACGATTGGAAGCGGCTACAGAAATACAACTTCTGGGGAAGCAGACAGCAAGTTTCTCTGCATACCTGTGTTGACATCCTGAGAACATCTGATGGTGAAGTGACAAAAGTGTTCACAAAATCGTATTGTACCATTTCTGGTTATGTTTCCCATTGTGCTCAGTCTGTGTGGGCACATCTCAGCTCAGTAGTGAGAGACCTGAAATGTCTTGGCATAGATACCATACACATTGTGTCTGATGGAACAACATCGCAGTATCGAAACAAAAGTAACTTTTTCTTCTTTCGAAAATTCCTTCAAAATTAGAACTACAATTTGTAACATAAAACTTTCTTGAAGCCGAACATGGGAAACAGGCAGCTGATTGAATATAGGCCGCCCTAAAGTCAAAGGCAGATTCTCACACAGGAGAGACATATCGGATGCAAAAGAGTTCTTATCACTGGATGACAAATTGAATGTGAAGATGATTTTTGAACAACTGATAACATCGCACAAATGTCACCTTATTTAGAACATGAATGCAATTTAGAACCCACAAAGGATACTCTGGAGATTCACCAGATTTGGTATGCGAATGACAAACCAGGGGAATTTTATTTTACCATCGTAAGCTCTCTTGCTTTTGCAACCCTGGCATAGTTAAGTGCAATTGTCATTTCAGAAAGTTGTCTAATATTGAAACATAATGATACCATCGGTAATCATACAACACACATGGATGTGTCTGATGTTGTTACTATGGAATCGGGTAGAAGTGATTCTGACAATGTTATTGAGAATCCTTCGACAAGTCATGTAACATAACCTGAGATTGAACAGTGTTATGCTGTATACTTCACTTCTGGTACCAGAAATATACCGATGTTTTATATTGGTAGATGTCTCGAAATCGATGTGCCCAATAGTCAGACAACATTGAAGTTTTAAAACATAACTTTGTTAAAAAATCAGTTTGACTGGCCACGAATGTTTGACGTGTGAGGTACCTACAAATTTGCTTTTCAGAAAGATTTCATTCTCTGGACCACCTCCGTCATTTTGGATGACGATAACAGGCTGATATTTTTGAAGCAGTTAAACAAGTTCGCAGATGTCAAGGGTGTAAATACAAATTTATAGCTTGCTGCTCATCTACAGTGCATGAATATAAGATGCAACGCATGTTTATACATACGTTCTACCAGTTGTGCATAATATCACTATTATTTCTCAAGGATATGTAGAACAATCTTTAAAACGTGGTGGAGCTAGAATGTAATATGTAAGATGCCCATTGATTAGAGATAAAATTATGACATTTTAGTGAACAAGTTGGGTGAACGATTTGGTAATGGCATTCACAACATTAGTTGCTTGGCCAAATTAGAAACAGAAAGAGACGTCCTGGTGAATCAATTGCTTCATTTGCGGACGAATTAAGTCTTCTCGCGAGTAGAGCATATAGTGATCTTAGTACAGAGGTCCAAGAAGCTTTTGCGCTAAACCAACTTTACATATCAGTAACTGCAGATGAAAATATGAATGTACGAGAATGGGATGTCGCTCAATTCTAGATATGGTACCTATAGTAGAACACAGTATAGTTGAAGCTATATTTGGTGATCAAGATATGAAGAGGCCTATGCCATGATTTGGTGATCAAGATATGAAGAGGCCTATGCCATGATTGACCACTAAACCGGATTAAAATGAAAGTAAATATACTGATGATTTGCTAAAAGAAATTGTATCAATCTTAAAGCATGGAGATGGGTTCAGAAAGCCAAATAATGGCCTGAACGAGGTTCAACCCACAATCCAATACCATCCCAGATGCAAACAATGGCTGTTTTATCTGTTCTTCGCCAAACCATAGGTAGAAAGCCATGTCCAGATAGAAACAAAGAGGAAGTTAGGTTTGACAATAAATCATTCAGTTATGTTCAAACTCAATCAAAGGGCAGTAGCTCTATAATTATCAAACAGGAAAATGCCAAACCAATGTGCCAAAAGGCCCAAGCTTGTTGGAAGAGAAATCGGGGCCTATCAAAACAAATCAAGGGGAGAGAATAGGACACATAAACCAACATATTCTCGCGCAAATACGCACATAATCGACCTATAATTTGAAATAGGTGCATGTGATTATCTGATTATGAAATAAGCAAATGGAGTCAAGTCCGTTATTTCGTTTTATGGCGCGGGCCACAGTGAAAACGCACGTTGAAGAGCGTACACCTTACGTCGTGAGTTGCTTATATGCGTCATTGTGCGCACATAATCTGCTTAGAATAGCCTCATTGTGGGTCGATAATGTGACTAAAATGCTCTAATTTTCAGCATATTATCGACTCAAAACGATACTATTCTCAGCAGATCATCAACCTAAAACAAGTTATATCGTAAGCAGATAATGTGCGGATTTCGGGGAAACAGGCTGCATAAACGATAGTGATTCTATATTAAAGGCATTGTTAATGGAGAAATATTTGAATTACTGTTAGCGGCGCAACAACACACAGGCCGGATTCGTCATCTCCGGTTTAAACCTCCGAGTTTAAACCTGGTTTAAACCTACATTGGCGGTCCAGCCAAACCGGGTCTAAGGGGGCGTTTTTGTCATTCAGTTACCAACTAATTGACAACTCGATTTGGTCATATGAGCATACAGTCAAACTACCCTCTTACCTATCGGACCAAAAGACAAGCCGATGTAATGGTTATTGACTTGTCATAAATCATCGCGAACGCGTGCACGATTTATTTATTGAGAAATGAGTATCGCTCATGGACCATTAATCCGATCTCTTTGTGGGTTTAAATCAATTTGACAAAGGGCATGTTTCTCAACACGAGCTTCACGCGCTGTTTATCACTTTGTTTGTGATTGATTTTCTACAAGATGCTTTACCCGCAAAGACAAAATATGGTGTATCTACATGTATATATTAAAGGATATAGAAGCTGTATATATGTTTGTCCGTTAGTCTGTTCTAAAAATGATTTAAAAATAAGAATAATTTAATTTGAAATAAAATGAAAAAATTGTGTTGTTAAATTGAGCAAGGAGTTGTATCTAACAAGACACAATATTTAAAATTTGTTTGTTTTCAATATAATTAAAAAAAATGATCAAATGATCAAAATGTGCGCAAATGTGACGCAGGTTCCTGTCGCACGAAGGGGCCGCAGGACCCTCTGACGCTGCATGAATAAAGGCTCCATAATCGTGTCAATCCTGGACCAAGAGGTCAGTTAAGTAAAAGCAATTTGCTTATGAGTACACACCAGAAGCGGCATCTGAACTGTTTAAAGTGGGCAACTATATAGAGGCACAGCATTTAATAAAGAAATATATTACATCCGTTGCTTTTTTTCAATGTAAAATATTTTCCATCATGCAGAAAATCCAAAAGTTCCCAGGTTTTGAACTGGTGGAATATTATGGAAATTTATGAGCGGAGCCAGAGTAGAGCTTTGTGGCATGATCTACATACAAATAAGTTATCAAATTTGACTCATATAGCAATATAAGTTTAGGATTGCAAACTATGTGTATAGCATATATGGTCATGCAGTAGCATGGTGTTGGTGCAAAATTAAAACGTTGAACCATTCAAATGAATTCGTAGAAACACCAGTATTTGTGATTGCCACAAGCCAAAAAAAAAAAACACAAGATAGTTGTAAAATCATACTGAAGGAACGTGTCAATATCTGAGCAAAGCTCGCATGGGAATGAATCAACTGTGACATGATAACACCAGTCAGCAACCGCCACTTGGACACGCCCTCACTCGAGATAATTTACAGCTCCACCCTTTGATTGATTGTCTGACAATTCTAAACCGCGATGAAGAAAAGACGGATTCGTCATCTCAAGTTTAGCCTCGAGAGAGCAGGTTTAGCTGGACCACCTAATTAGATGGTTTAGTTGTCGGTTTAAGCTTATAAAACGCAAATAAAACATCGAAATTGACAAAAACTTATCCCCACACGCTTTATAGGTGTGTGCTTCTCGTTTATAATTTTCCAATCAAAATAAGGTCGCTGTCGAAATTATTGATTTTTGCAATCAATAAAACGAGGCGGTCCGCATTAGGAAAGTACGATTAATTTTCTCGACGATACAGAGACACTACTGCTAAACCACTGGTCTGGCTGGACCAGGTTTAAACCAGAGATGACGAATGCGTCACTTAGACCTGCGGTCGCGGGTTTAAACCACGGATTTTGCTGACTCACGGCGGTTTAAACCTAGAGGTTTACGTAGACCAGGTTTAAACCTGAGATGACGAATCGGCCCCTATTGTTTCCCATCAACGAGTTACAGGCTGGAACCTACAAATGCGTCCAACTAGGGACATAATCCATAATGTAAATGGGGAAGCCATTAAATGACATGGAATTGTTTCAATTGAGTTAGACTTCAGTAATGAAAGTTATACACACGACGTGCGAGTATGTGAAATCACACCCGATAGCATACTAGGACAAGATTTCCCAATGAAACACGCGAGTAAGATAGACTACGAGTCTCGTGGTCTGCATATATAGGCAGGAGTTCAGAACCAATGACGTGTCGAGTGGATATACGGCAAAAAGTGTTGGTGCCAGCACGTATAGTTTTCAGTATACCAATATGTATACCGAAACTGACCAGCTTGAATATCCATGGAAGCTGACCATCTTGAATGTACATATGCGATTGTTGATTGGGACAAACGCACCAGATAAATATATTCAAGTCATAAACATGGACGACAAAGCAGTACAGTTGTGTCCAAAAACAGTGATAGCTAAGCGGAACATGTGAATCATATTCACAAGGGGTGACACACATCGAGTTGCAAGGATGTCTAAAGTCGCCACCAATGGAAATGACTTGCCAAGCTAGTAATTTGAAATGTTTGAGAAGGGCTCTGAGAATCGTACACCGAATGAACAAATACAATTTCGAAATATATTGGTTACGTACCAAAATGTATTCTCTAAATCTGCAGAGGACTTGGGCGCACTGAGACGCTGGAGATGCTAAACCAGTCCGTCATCAACCACGGTGATTGCCCATATGAACAAGAGGTGTTCAAACACAAATTATTAATAAGATAGATGCTTGATCAAGGGATAATAAATGAACGCAATTCACCATGGGCTAGCCCCATACTTCTTGCCGGATTCGCCATCTCAGGTTTAAACCTGGTCTACGTAAACCTCTAGGTTTAAACCGCAGGTCTAAGAGACGCATTCGTCATCTCTGGTTTAAACCTGGTCCAGCCAGACCAGTGGTTTAGCAGTAGTGTCTCTGTATCGTCGAGATAATTAAACGTACTTTCCTAATGCGGACCGCCTAATTTTATTGATTGCGAAAATCAATAATTACGACAGCGGTCATATTTTGATTGGAAATTTATAAGCGAGAAGCAGTCACACATATAAAGCGTATTTTTTGTCAATTTCAATATTGTTTTTGCGTTTTATAAGCTTAAACCGGCAACTAAACCATCTAATTCGGCGGTCCAGCAAAACCAGCTTTATCGAGGCTAAACATGAGATGACGAATCCGTCTTTTCTTCATCGCGGTTTAGAATTGTCAAACAATTAATCAAAGGGTGGAGCTGTAAATAATCTCGAGTGAGGGCGTGTCTAAGTGGTGACTGCCGACTGGTGTTATCATGTCACAGGGAGCTGTAAATAATCTCGAGTGAGGGCGTGTCTAACTGGTGACTGCCGACTGGTGTTATCATGTCACAGTTGATTCATTCGCACGCGAGCTTTGCTCAGATATGGACATGTTCCTAAATATATGAGTTTTACAACTATCTCGTGGTGTTTTTGTTTGGCTTGTGGCAATCACAAATACTGGTGTTTTCTACGAATTCATTTGAATGGTTCAACGTTTTAATTTGACACCAAAACGATGCTACTGCATGACCAGATATGCTATACACATAGTTTGCGATCCTAAACTTATTTTGCTATATGAGTCAAATTTGATAACTTATTTTGATGTAGATCATGCTACGCCCATAATATTCTACCAGTTCAAAACCTGGGAACCTTTTTGATTTTCTGCATGACGGGAAATTTATGACATTGAAAAAAAATCAACGCATGTAATATATTTCTTTATTAAAAGCTGTCCCTCTGCATGGTTGCCCACTTCTAACAGTTCATATGGTGTGCACTCATAAGCAAATTGCCTTTACTTGACTGGCCTCTTGGTCCATGATTGACTCGATTATGGAGACTTGATTCAGCGCCAGAGGGGCTTTGCGCACATTTTGATCATTTGAACATTTTAATAATAATAAAAAAATTACTTAAATTAGAAACAAACAAATGTTAATTTAAATTTCTAATTTTGTTTCTTTTTAGATTCAACTCCTTGCTCAATTTAACACAATTATTTCATTTCGTTTATATTATATTTTATTTATTTTTAAAACCTAACGCCGTTATACCACACGAATCACCACACCTAATTTAAATTGAAATCGGTCCATGGGTATTGGAGAACAGTTGTGAACAGACAAACGGACATACAGATAGGCAGCTCCTATACCCTTTAATATATACAGATATACACGTAAATACACCAAATTTTGTCTTTGCGGGTGAAGCATCTTGCATATATTTATCACAATCAAAGTGATGAACAGAGCGTGAAACTCGTGTTGCGAGACATACCCTTTGTTAAATTGATTTAAACACAGATTGAGATCGGATTAATAGTCAATGAGCGATACTTGTTTCTCAATGAATAAATCTATTGAGCGTGCACGCGGTCACGATAATTTATGACTTGTCAATAACCATTATATCGGCCTATCTTTTGATCCGATTGGTAAGAGGGTAGTTTGATTGCATAATCGTATCACCGAATCGAGTTGTCAATTAGCTGGCAACTAAACGACTAAAACGCCACCTTAGACCCGGTTTGGCTGGACCTCCAATGTAGGTTTAAACCAAGGTTTAAACTCGGAGGTTTAAACCAGAGATGACGAATTGGGGCCTTGTGTCTAGGCCTAATAAAGCCCCGAGATTTTGTTTGTTTTACATTACGAGATTGTTAACCAATCCATAGAGTCTGATTGTATATGGGCACTAGCTAACTCTAAGCTAAACAATTTAGTTGACATTTTTACTAGCTTTTGTCTTTTCCACTGGAGGTCAGTACACTTCTGAAGTTATCCCATTTGGCCTGGTCAATTCACTCTCTTCATTCGAGCGGCTTCTGACGTTATCCCACTTGGCCTAGTCAATTCACGTTCTTCATTCGAGCGGCTTCTGAAGTTATCCCATTTGGCCTGGTCAATTCACTTTCTTCATTCGAGCGGCTTCTGAAGTTATCCCATTTGACCTGGTCAATTCACTTTCTTCATTCGGGCGGCTTATGGAACACGTGTTGCGAGCTTTACAGTGGGACGAGTACATTTTATACGTTGATGTAGATGTCTACCATGCAGTTCTGTAGATCAAGGGCTTAAGAGGCTTGAACATTTATTTAGCCGCTTGAAGAAAGCTAATTTAAACTACAACCATCAAAGTCTACATTTTTCCAGAAACCAGTCATATTTTTGGGCCATATAGGGTAGGTCGGAAATGGCATAGATAGATAAAGAAGACAGCAGTTGTAGCCAACTCCAACAAAAGTTAAATAATTAAGATCATACCTGGGACTATGTTCCTATTACAGGCGATTCGTGAAAGGCTTTTCCTCTATTACAAAACCATTGCACAAATTATGCGAGAAGGGCGTTAGTTTTATGTGGACGAATGCGTGCAATGAAGCGTTCATTGAGCTTAAAGGGCTCTGACTTCATCGGAAGTCTCAGCATATCCAATTACAATATATATTGGATTCCGATTCGCCTGATTCAGCGGTCGGCTCTGTTGTCCCAGTACAGTTATCAGACGGCAGGGAAAGGGCGATATCGTACATGGGTAAGACAATGAACAAACATCAACAGAAGTACTGTGTGAACAGGAAATAACTACTGGCAGTAGTTACTTCAATGCGGAATTTTAGCTCTTACCTGTATGGTCAGAATGTCGGTGTAAGAACTGATAACGCCGCCGTCAGTTGGTTAAAGAGCTTGAAAAAAAGGAAAGGACCATTTAGTTTACAAAATGCGTTAGTGATGTCCTATATATGATTAAGCGTATTTTGAAGAAATGTTGTATCTTTGATTGATTTATTTATTTTTGATATAAAGACATACATGTATATTGTTTTAACAGGTTACAAATATAATGAATTACAAGCAAATAAAAAGGAGTTTTTAACATAATTTCAGTTGTTAGGCTATATAAGAAATCACAAATTTTGAAGCAAAAATGAGGCTGTAAAGAAGTCAAAGTGAATACCAATGGTATGATGGCTGAAATTTAGAAAAATCGTAGAGTACATGCACGGCTAGATATCGGGGATGGCACAAAAAGCACTCGAAGACTTAATTCCATTGTGGTCCCCTGATATGCTACCGGCCACGAGGCAGACAATATAGTTACTTAGAAATTCTCCATTTTAATACTAAAAAATATTGGTAATCACATCAATGTTAATATGTTAATATTATACATTGATAATGCCATCATCAATATGGATAATATAATTTATCATCATAAGTGCGTACATTTACAAGTAATCTTCTGATTGTGAATGTGTTTATTTTAAAAGAAATGTTCTTTTCACCGACCAGGTGGATGAGACGCCTGGCAGATCCATATTACATAACAAGTCTGTCAATCGTCCCACTCACCGGGTCTATGAATACTGACAGAGATGAGTAATTGATTGGCAAAATTTTGGTCACAGTTTCAATTCAGTAGTACAGAAAGGGATCTTCCTCTCGGTCCTTCAGTTTAGATAAGAGATGTTTTTTATGCAAAATTTCCGGTACTTGATGTAGATGGGTAGATGTACAGTTTTGTCAAGTCTATTCCAGAGTCTTATTCCTGTGTAGAAAAAAGACTTTTTCCCATAACAACTTACATGAGGGAGGATGAATTTCAGTTTACCTGACCGGGTTTCAGATTGATCAGCCTCATTGTCCGAAACATTTATATCCCCTTCTTTATTTGATCGTTTGAAATGTTCATTACTGGGGCTTGCTTATCTGAGATCTTCATAACAATTGTCAATTTCCTAAAGTTAACTCTTTCACATACCGGCAGCCAATTTACTTTTAGAAATGCCGAATAGCCAATATGTGTCCTACAATTTAGATCTAAAATGTATCTTACTAGCCTATTCTGGGTTGTTTGTAATCGGATCTTTGTTCTCTGCGTTAGACTAGTGTACCAAAAGCTTGAACTATAGTCAAAATAACATTGAATGAGGGCCAAGGATAGAGTTCTTTTGCAGTATTGGTTCAGGTAAGATGCCTTTCTGTACAAGAATTTCAACTCAGAGTTTGCCTTCTGCATTATGTGTGCTGCCATTAGCTCACCATTAAGATGGTGGTCTGAAATGGCTCCGATATATGTTACGGAGTCACTGGATCTGATGGTCACGCCATCACAGCAAACACTCAGCTGGGATTTATTTTTCAATTTATGTGGTGATCCGAACAGAATTGATTCTGTTTTTCCCAGGTGTAAAGATAGTTTATTATCCACCAGCCAAGCGCTCAGTTTGCTCAGTTCTACGCTGAGAGTTTGTTCAACGATGTGCACATCAGATCCAGCGACAATAAGGGCAGAGTCATCTGCATATAAGAGGAGTTGGCAAGACACAGCCATGGAAGCATCGTTAACATACAGTAAAAACAGTAGAGGACCTAAAATAGACCCATGTGGCACGCCACATGAAATATCTTCAAAACCGGATAATGTACCATTTACATCAACAGCTTGAGATATCCCATTCAGGTAGCTGTGGAACCAAAGAAGTGCGCTTTCATCCAAATCGATAAAGTTTTTGCAATAAAATTTCATGATCCACTGTATCAAAAGCCTTTTGAAGGTCTATCAGGACCATACCTGTAAGGCTACCCTTGTCCATCTCACTACGAATTTTATCTGTGAGGTATAACAGACATGTATCTGTTGAAAACCCTGACCTAAAACCAGATTGGTAGCCATATAATAAATTTTGTTTTTGTAAATATTCCTCAAGTTGTTTGTATTCAATTCTTTCTATTATTTTTTAGGTTAAATTCAGTACGGAGACAGGTCTGTAATTTCCAGGCTGTGTCTTCTCCCCCTTCTTATAGATTGGTACGACCCTAGCTCTTTTGAGCTCTTCTGTGACATGCCCATTGTGAATAGAAAGATTCACTATATGGGTGAGTGGAGATGTATCCCATCGCCAATTTCTGGGGCTTCAAAAGCTTCACAAGAGAGACCCAATCTAATATGTAGCACTTTAACACCACTCAAATAATTACGGATAGAATCTGTTGAGTCAAATGATCTACTAAGAAATTGCGTATAGCACTGCAGTATTTCCTTTGTAGCGGGTAAATACGCAGAAATTGAAAAATATTCACAGAATGACACAAACGCCTTCCATTGAATGTAATGATTTTTATTAGTGCCTTCGGCAAAGGCATGTCTCACTGATCGCTGTGCATCCCTCCTCAACTGTTTAATCTCTAGCCCTAACAGGGGGGGGGTGAACAAATTTCTTCCGGCACGTATGCCGGGGTGGGTGGGTGGTCAAAGCCACCAACAAGCAATTTTTTCCGCAACTAAAAAAAAAAATTCCTGCTTGTTTTTTGTGTTTTGGCAATGAGTTGGGCTTCAAAACCACTTTGAATCAGTTTGAATGAGAGAAATAATGTAATTCTAACTGGTAAACTGACTGCAGGCAGTTATCGTGTTGTATTTTGTTGCAAATTTTGAAATCCAAGATGGCCGCTGGCAGCCATGTTTTTTTGGCCGAATGACCTCAAAATGACTCATTCATATTTACATGTCCATGTTAACATCCATGATAAATAGTATGCACAGAAATTCATATACAGCTGTTTACAGTGAATTTCTCCCCGCAAATCTCTGTTTTAGTGTTAAAAGTGGGGGTGGGTGTCAAAAAATGGTCGGGAAAAACTGCCGAAAACGGAAAAAAAATTGGCGTTGGGGGTGGGTGGGTACAAAAAATGATCGAAACACTGATCGAAAGGGAAAAAATGCCATACGTGCCTGAAATTTTTTTCCGACCCCCCCCCCCCCCCCCCCCTGGCCCTAAAAAGAAAATCACCAATCATGCACAAATTTGAATAACTCATCAGATGGTTGAATCTCAACCATACTTTTACCTTTTGTGTACTCCACAAAGGCCCTCTGATTTTTTGAACTTTCGTCCCACCTTGAGAGAATATCAGCCCCTCTGTTATCAACAACCCCCATGACATGAACTGTACGAATTTCAAATTGATGCACTGCAGCTAAATAGCAAATTTCCCTCAAGCAGGCCTGCAAATATTGATTTTTGGAAGACCCCTTGTTAATAACTGCCACGGTTGTGGCATTATCACATTTACAAATAATTCTCTTACCAGTTAACGTATGTGCCCAGATTCTCAAACATACCACAACTGTCAGCATTTCTAACTCATTGATATGCAATGATTTCTCCATGATGTCTGTCGGAAATTCTTTATGAAAATATTGATCACCACAGATACCCCCACATGCAACCATTGTGGCATCTGACTCGATATACAAAATACCATCATACTTTTCAGAGCATGACAAAAATGTTAAAATTGAAGTCTCCGGTGCTCGTAATGTAGCAACATATGGCATATTAAGTTTGTATGATCGTTATATGGATAAATGAAAACTAAAAAAAAAGGTCAGCAGACCAGTGTCGCCCGAAACCGTGGCAAGTCGATGCCGCTTTGTTAAAGAAATTAAAAATAATGTTGAAATTTTCTAGTCGAAAACGGTTAATAACTCCGTAAAAAAAAAAAAATCCGTCTTCTATATACATGTTGCACATCTACAATATGTGGGTAACAATACTCGGAAGTTTCAAATATCTACGATCAAAACTGTATGAGGAGTTCATGAAGGTACCCTCATACAGAACATTATAAAAAATGTTGAAATTTTCTAAGTCGAAGAGGGTTAACAACTCTGTCAAAAAATTATTGTTCCGTCATCTATATACATGTTGCACATCTTCAATATATGGGCAACAATATTCTGAAGTTTCAAATCTCTGGGATGAAATCTGTAGGAGATGATTACACCATGAAGGTACTCAAAAGTGTGATGGACGAACGGATGGAGCCCGTTTCAAAAATTCGAATTGAAAAACGAGACCCGTCCATTTAAGGAAATCTGGGCCATATTGGCTCTATTTAACCTACTTTTTTCATCGACACGACTCACCAGATTCACGCTCTTTTTAATGTGTCTTCGCTCCGCTCAACGTGTATTCTTTCCACAATTCTGGTGTCTTTCGTCAAAGACAAACCAGCTGTAGATGTTTATTTTTAACATAAAAACACAACAACATAATTCTCTACATACTTTGACAGGAGGTATAAAATAGGTTGACACATAGGCCTACACGAGATAATGATATGTATACCGGTTTCACTGATATAGTCTGAAAATACATTCCATGGTCGCAGCCAATTTCCAACTGTTTAAAATTGTTCGCACACAAGTGAAATAAACGCTCTTTATGTCTACCATATCAGGAATAACGTAACACAGAACGCTCTTTTCTATTCCATGTCGTGCAAATAGCTGTTTTTGTTTGGCACCCAAAACCTCGTGTTCTGAGCACAGGTCTCTAAGTTGAATTGTTGTGACTTCAATGCGTCTTTCTGTGACATTATGCTCGCAGAAAGGTCGACCTATTCCGATACCGGGAACAATTCAAAAGCGAATATTATTAGGTGTATTTTGGAGCGCAAACCACCCAAGTGGCTTTTAGATGTTACGGTGGTAGAGGGGTAATGTGGCAAGAGCTGTGCATACTCTACTTCACCTCAGAATTTGCAGTCACGTTATATTCAATTAATTACCGGGTCTCTTTCGGGTGGTTTCTATAACACCAAAGTGGGTGGAACATCTAATATATATTTTGGAACTTCTGTCTGCGTCTTATAGACTCGAAAACTGTTGGACCGATCCGACTCAAATTTGGTATGTAGGCCTACATTGATCCTGGGAAGTCGGGCACATCTGCTAGTCTTCATATTATATAAGTCAAATTGCACATACGGGGTGGGTGGAGTCGATTTGAGATTATAGATAAGCGCCCTACGAGTATACCATTGATCGAGGTCAAGGACGAGTATAGCTCTTGTGACATTACCCCTCTACCTGTTCCGAAATACACGACACACTGTTGAAATGGATAGGAAGTTTTCTCAGTGACAAGAGGTAACACGTTCGAGTTAATTCCGCAACTTCAGACTGGAAAAATAGGATTCTGTCCTCGGGTCTGACCAGATATCAATCAATATTTATGATATACTTGCGAAGCAACTTGTTTATGTGAAATCTTCGCCGACGACACCAAACTCACAGCCAACCTACTAATAGAGGACAAGCAACAATACATCAATTCCGTTTGTGATTGGTCTTTAACGTGCAACTCAGCTTCCATTCGTCAAAAATACATACCATACACTTACAATTCAACGACCCTAAACATCTTTTCCAGATGTTCGTGCAATGCCAAATTATATCATCCAGTTCTGAGCGCGAGTTGGGCGTCACCATTAACGACAAATTGAAATTTGACAGTCAAGTTAATAACGTAGTCGCAAAAGCGAACAAAATTATTGGAGTTCACTCAAATTTACTGCAACATATTCAGAAATGTTTAATGTGCAATGTTCCTGTAAATTATTACTGTATTTCTGCTTGGAAGCGTCACATTTCATTGCACTTTCAGATAAACTTGAAAACGTTCAACAAATTCCATGAGATGGGTTTAGAAAAACATCTTGAAGACCATATATTACCTTTAATGGTTTATTGCGGATGACTTGATCATATACGAAGTGACAAACAATCATACATCAACAAACATACAATACATGCAAGACAAAGATGACAAACATGCTAGACATATACATATACATACGGAACACATGCAATACCACTGACACACATGCAACTAATTTATCACATCAAACAAGCATATGAATGCACATGCACTGAGATCAAATCAAATAAGGAAACAGATTCAAGTCAAGTGTTTGTTTCCTACTTGCCCTAAATATAGAGCGTTCAATAAAACTACTTCATAGGATTTAATTTAACTGTTCTCATTTTGTGTTAAACAATTAAGATTACTTCTTGAAAACAATTTACTACATGTTGTCAGAACATAGCTTAAATATTTAAAAGCAGTCAAGTTTTAGTTTAGATTTATACCTTTTTTGAACCGCTGTAAATTTTCTTGAATCACTGTAAAATTCTCAAACGATGGAGACATATATTCTACAGCAATAAACATGCTACTGAAATAACTGTTATTTCCTACTATTCTAATTCTTAAGAGGGTGGGTGGGTAAATTTTATAACATTTATTGCTGCCACTTCGTAAGGCAGATCAAGACAAAGTAATTTTATTATAGCAATTTAGCGAGCGCGCCAAAATTGTAACTCACATTGTTAGCCAATGAAAATAGATAACACATATAATGACGTCATGCAACCATGCCTATTATTAGAAAGCATAACCGATGTAATAGACTTATTTATAGATCACAATGACGTCACGCCAACATGCATATTCATGAGAAGGCGCCACCAATGTAATAGTCTTTTTTATAGAGTTATCTCGCTTAGATTAATATGAACCCTAGTCACGGAATTACTCGATTTGTAGACAAATAGAATCAATTCCATGAGATGGGTTTAGAAAAACATCTTGAAGACCATATATTACCTTTAACGGTTTATTGCGGATGACTTGATCATATACGAAGTGACAAACAATCATACATCAACAAACATACAATACATGCATGACAAACATGCAAGACATATACATATACATACGGAACACATGCAATACCACTGACACACATGCAACTAATTTATCACATCAAACAAGCATATGAATGCACATGCACTGAGATCAAATCAAATAAGGAAACAGATTCAAGTCAAGTGTTTGTTTCCTACTTGCCCTAAATATAGAGCGTTCAATAAAACTACTTCATGGGATTTAATTTAACTGTTCTCATTTTGTGTTAAACAATTGAGATTACTTCTTGAAAACCATTTACTACATGTTGTCAGAACATAGCTTAAATATTTAAAAGCAGTCAAGTTTTAGTTTAGATTTATACCTTTTTTGAACCGCCAAGCCATAGGCCACCAAAAAAGGAAAGATCAGGAGGAAAAAACTGAAACATTAAACATGAAGTTGGGAGCAAATTCGGGCCCCTCTCTCTTCAAATGACCTATGATCGCAATGCCATCAAATGATCACATGCCTCAGCAATTAACTACCAATCTGATAACTAAACAAACGAACCATAAAAGTAATGCCACAAACAGACCAATAGTCGCAATGCCACTATTAAAGTTATCATGCCACCACTTTCCTAGTCGATACTTTTAAAGTACTATGTATATAAATTGATTTATATCACCATCCATATACTGAAAACTATAATTATAAAATAGTATCCGAATTATAACAGAAATGACACAAACAGACCCACAGTCGCGCTGCCACTGCTCAAGTCACTGTCAAGCCTTCTATATTCCGTATATTACATTATATTGATGTTGCTAACTTTAGGAAATTAAGTTAATCTATTCACCACTTGAATCATAAGAGATCTCATCCTCCTTGTCCCTTCATAATTCAAATGCAACTTATCCCCTGCATACAAATCTAGAATTGGAGCTCCTTTGGCAATAAATACTCTATATGTTTTCAAAAATTCTATACGATATTCTTGGCACAAGTCATTTCACAGATATTACTTTTGTACCCAGCTCTAATATGTCTGTAGGCCTAGGTATTATTGATGACATGATGATTTTTGCCCTAGAAACCTTCTTTGAACATTTTATTAGAGATTCAAAGGCTTTTCTAATATCTTCTTCTGATGATTCTACTATGTTATTGGTTCCAACGTGATATATTATGTGAGAGTAGGATGATAATTTGTTACCATACAACTTCCCTGACTTCACCAGGAATGCCATCTTTGAGATATTGATTCCTCTAAATGCTAGGACGTCTAGTGATTTCACGTCAGATACATACTTGCCTATTGAGTCTGTTACCAAAAGAGCTCTAATATCATTGAATCTGTCAGCTGAAATTATAAATATACTGTATTATAATCAAATAACTGCACACATGTGGTTACGCATCTGTTTGGCTATTAAAATTTTATCCTCTATTGTGTAATGTAAATACCGCTTATATGCATCGCTCTTCCAATCACCCATCAACTGAATCAACTCTCCTGGAACTTGTGATTGAAATGCCCAAGTGGCCCCACCCCTTCTGAACGCGTGTGTTGAATAAAGGGAAGGTTCCATACCAGTCCTTGAAATCATTTTCCTAAGGAATGATTGAAACTGTTGATAGGTGATTGGTTGACCAGAGGGATGCATAAATGCCGGATTGGTGAGTTTCCCTGGAACTAGTTTTAACATGTTCTTATATGCAGATACTGGACAAATTCTAGACTCTGGGATAGATAGCACTGGCATTCTTAAAATTCTTTGACCAAATTGAATTGTTTTCGTCCACTTTATAATAACCAGAAGAACGCTATCTGATTGCAATATGTCTCCTCGTGTCAGCTGATGCGTTGAATTGAATTTCTTAGCTGATTCCGGCGCTAAATTAGATTTGCGAAGCATTAGAACAAATGCCAGGAGAAACATTGCCCAGAAAGTAGCTTCAATTGGATTTCCATAGTCCAGATATTGAGAAATATCTACTAATATCTCAGGTGTAATTGGCTCAGATTGCTTTATACAATGTGGTTTTAATCTGGCAATTCCTTTTAGCGTAAGTTTAATTTCTGGCCACTCAAATAATTACGGATAGAATCTGTTGAGTCAAATGATCTACTAAGAAATTGCGTATAGCACTGCAGTATTTCCTTTGTAGCGGGTAAATACGCAGAAATTGAAAAATATTCACAGAATGACACAAACGCCTTCCATTGAATGTAATGATTTTTATTTGTGGCTTCGGCAAAGGCATGTCTCACTGATCGCTGTGCATCCCTCCTCAACTGTTTAATCTCTAGCCCTAAAAAGAAAATCACCAATCATGCAAAAATTTGAATAACTCATCAGATGGTTGAATCTCAACCATACTTTTACCTTTTGTGTACTCCACAAAGGCCCTCTGATTTTTTGAACTTTCGTCCCACCTTGAGAGAATATCAGCCCCTCTGTTATCAACCCCCATGACATGAACTGTACGAATTTCAAATTGATGCACTGCAGCTAAATAGCAAATTTCCCTCAAGCAGGCCTGCAAATATTGATTTTTGGAAGACCCCTTGTTAATAACTGCCACGGTTGTGGCATTATCACATTTACAAATAATTCTCTTACCAGTTAACGTATGTGCCCAGATTCTCAAACATACCACAACTGTCAGCATTTCTAACTCATTGATATGCAATGATTTCTCCATGATGTCTGTCGGAAATTCTTTATGCAAATATTGATCACCACAGATACCCCCACATGCAACCAATGTGGCATCTGACTCGACAAATTCATCTGGATGTGACCAATATTCCCACGGCATCATGGAAACACCATTGAATGTCACCAGAAATCTGTCCCACCATTCCAAATCTTTTTTAACATAATCTGGAATACACAAACTACCATGTTTGCCACCTTTACAACTGTTGAAAGTTCTCAACCAAGTCAAAATTCGGGACACAAAAATGCGACCAGGTCGCACACAACTTGCTACAAAATGTAGTTTTCCCAAAAGTGACTGGACATCTCTCAAGGTGGCACTTTTCTTGTTCAACCATGATTTAACCAGTTGTCGTATTTCAATCAGTCTATCCTCTGTTATTTCATTGCACTTTCAGATAAACTTGAAAACGTTCAACAGATGGCGACGCGCCTGGTGAAAAGTATACGGACGTAAACTTATGAAACTCGAATGGTAATCTCTTGACATCAATCAAATATAGGATGTTGCCATCAGATGTGACTAAGACATTCAAAAATCGACATGTAACATGTTTGCCGCCAAGTTTTTCCAGAAGAGCACTTGTAAACGCAGCGACTCATTGTCGTGCGTGGGAGATCCACATAAACCAAATTCAACGGATGCCAATTTAAGTATGCCGATTGGAATTCCTACCAAATGAAGTAGAATCACCAATCTTGCTTTTCAAGGAGATGCTTGATCTCCACTTCTACGGTAGGAGTTACGAATATGACCTTCGGGACAATTATACGAAAAACTGACAAACCATGCACTCAGAGCGATGCTAAGTTCGGTAAAGATACCATTGTTGCCTTCCTACATTCTTAATTACATCGTATACTGTATATGGCGTGTGCTTGGCTGTTGACGTTATTGCCATTTTCCAGTGGGAAAATATAACAGGAATATCACAAGAACCATAGAACTGACTCAGTTAAAAGGCTACTATCGTTCACAATCGTGGAACATCATACACTTTGAAACTTCGAGATACAGCTTTTCCGATGCACCAATCTCTGAGATCAAGTTATGTATAATGGCCTACTGCTAGTGTGCTGAAGAAGGTCCGTAGTACTTTTACGTACGTAATAGTTACGGACGTCATAGCAGCGAACAGATTAACAGTTGAGAAGGAATATTGTCTGTTTGTTGTAGAGAAAAGTATTGAGATATTGTCCCACATGCAAGTAGGTGATAAGCCTGTGTAAAATATTTCGGATGCTTTTTCCCATGGTACCGCCATAATTCTTTGGCATTGTATTTTTCACTCGTTAAGTATCGTAGGCTGTAAAACCACTCGTCTCCTGAAATTAATTTAAATTCCATTAGGAGATATAAGTATAATATCCACGTCATAGTTAGATGTCAGCTGTTTGGTAACACACTGCATCTTATTTTTTTGATTGTTGGACTAGGATTTCTGACTGATTGGTTGATGTATTATTTCGTTTCAGCCGCTACTATGTGTCTGCATTATTCGCAATGAACAAATGCCGGTTCGTGTAACTTGTTAACCGGGTATTGCGACCACTCTATTGTTAACATGCATTTTATCTTATTGAAGAGATTCCACCTCACACTTTAATATAAACTTCGCTGTTAATAAGTGTATTAATCATGAATATTGTTTGACATATTTAAATTTCAAGTATTATCATTAACATTTGAACAGATATTTTCCTGCCTGTTGTATAGAAATGTATTAAAATAGTATGCCCACATGCAAGTAGGTGATAAAGCCTCTGTCAAATATTTCGGATACTTTTTGGTATTAAATGTTTGTATCATATGGTACCGCCATAATGAAACGATGGTTTCCCCATCATTGTTTCTTACAGCATCCTGTCTTGCAAGATCGAAAAGACCGCTCCACATAAACCTTTCACACATTCTCTGGCATGGTAAGTTTCTTGATCATCGTGTGCTGAAACCCCACTCGTCCTCTGAAATTAACTTAAATTTCCTTGTGAAAGTAGCCCATTATAATGAGAAAAACTGACAAACCAGAGCGAACCTGAAGTTCGACTAAAGAGTATCATTGTTGCCTCCCTATTCCATCGTATAATGGAACCAAACATGGTATTTATATCATATCTCCGCGCTAAGTAAAGACTAAGGCATACTGATAAAGTCTTGTCCTTGTTATAAATACTACTAAATACTACATAATCACATTCATTTTTGGCGCTAGGAATGCACTCCACATCTGGACACGCTTAATATGTTATGTTGAGAATGCCGCGTCGTCGTAGAAATGAGAATTAAACATTGGATGTTTGTCGGCATTTCAAAGAGACTGGGTGTAAGGCTACTCTAGACATCATCTATCGTCGCCTCAAATGGTCTAATATTACCAGTTACGTCCCTTAATGGAATGCCTACATTCCCAGAAGTTAACAGACTCATTTTGGGTATTTGATATCAAATACATAATAAGATTTGAAGGCCAAGTCCAAGCCTTCGAAAATTATGTCTACTTCCAGGAATTCCTCATGAATAGTAACATCTTCAAATGTTCTAAGCTGGTTCCCACCTGCAAATATATAAACACATACACGAAGATGAGCAGCACATAGCCAACATTGACACATTCCCAGATTTTTGTCTTATGAGATTTTCTGGAATTACATTGAATATTTAATTGTTGATAAACTTCAATGATGTCTTTCGGGCCTTTGAATTTGGGTCTAATATAGGCACCGCCGACCCTATTTTCTCTTATATGTTACCGGAAACAAACAATTTGTTTTGGCTTTATCTAGATTTTCAATTGATATAAAAAAAAGTTAGGTTCTATATATATTTTTATTGTCACGTGACGGATTTAAATCAATATCACGAAGAACTTGACAGGGAAAAACATCCGAACTACGCAAACTTTATGATTAGACATCGTTTGTCAGTGATCATTTCAGGTCTGCCAAAACACTTGTTATTTTATATCTCTGGGACAAAAAGATTCACAAGTTGGAAAATAACATGTACAATATAACATTTACAAACTTCAATTGGATGAATACTTGATTACAATAAATATATAAACGTAATGTCACTTCTGTTGAGATGTAATTTAACAATAGCTATAACCAGGTCATCGGAACAATAGATTCTGTTGTTACAAAGTCATCGTAGTTATGCAGACGTTTGTTTAAAAATAATGTATCTGTTTAGCTTTTGCATATTTTTTCTTAATAAATGATCAATTACGATTGCTTTCATTCAGCTATTCCCAGAATTGTGATGGCCTTCATGCTGGTCAAGTAACCAACCCGCCATCCGAGGGAGGGATAAAATGACAGGGGAAATGGGTTATTGAAATACTCGAACGTTCTTGGGTATGAATAGGTCATTGCTATTGGGTCTGGATTACTATGTGACCACACCATCTCGTAAACACCAGAGGGAACCTTTCTCAAATAATTGTCTTTTGGCTATAACTCTGATTTTGGGATAATGTGTGTCTTCCTATGTTATCGACCTTCAATAGGTGCATTGTTGACATTAATATATAAGATGTAACCACGAAAAATAAGAAGTCCTTGACACTGTTGAAAGAGTCAGACACATCCTGTTTAATATTTCTGTGATTGAAGGTATCTTTCCGATGACAAAATATTCCCTTTTCCGTTGTCTTTCCATCAAAAAATATTTCATGTTTGTTTTAAACAGAAAATGCTTCAAATTTATATTTCATGTTTGTTTTAAACAGAAAATGCTTCAAATTTTTTCACAGAGCACGATCATTCGTATGCGCAATCAAATCCGATCAAATATAGCCGTCTGATGTGTCATACTTAATGTACATTGGACGTTGTGGTATTTTTCCCACAACCTATTTTACAATATCTCCCAAAATCCCATTGCAGTGATCTCTAATAGGAACACATACCTTTTACTTGAGTGACCAAGTCTGGTCAGTTCTCCAGAACTGAGTCAAATATATGTTGCCTGCGCTGGTTCTTCAGCTGTGTTCATCATCAAGAGAACACAGATTCATACATCATAGAAAAGATCCAAGTGACAACTAATGTTTTCCAGCCAACGTCCCACCCATGTGAGGTCAGGTGATTAGATTCATGGGAAATATTGTGCCACGCCAGTCATGTGATTAATCCCTACTACTGAATACTACATTATCGCATTCATTTTCGGCGTTATGAATGCACTCCCTATCTGGAAACTGTTATGTTATGTTGAGAATGCCTCGTAGTCGTAGAAATGAGAATTAAGCGACATATATAGAAACGTAGATCTCATAGGATTTTCGTCAGCATTTCAAAGATGCTTGGTGTAAGCCTACTCTGGACATCTATCATCGCCTTAAATGGTCTTATATTACAGGTTATGTCCCTTAAAGGCACGTGCGGCCTTAATTGTCGAAAATATTCATATTTGTTCCAACCACCGTAAACAGAAAAACATTAAAACGCACACAGTTCCGTTCATATATGCCATGACCATCGCATAAACAGCATGTTATCATAAAGACCTACTATATTTTACCTAAGCAAGAGCCTGATTGTGTTACAGAAGACAGCACAATGCTACTGGCTAATCACACACAAATGGCATAAACGCTCTTTATTAGTTCCATATCAGGTATTCACTAACAAAGAACGCTCTTTATGTTTACCATCATAATATAAACAAACACCAGAAAAGTAACTTTTTATGCTTTTGTTTACATAACAATGGTCAAACATAAGACCATAACATACTGTTTATGCGATATTTCTTATTTGTATACGTACAAAGTCTGTCTACATTTTGATGTTCGTTCTGTTTGTGGCGGTTTTTGACGGGTGGATATATTTTCACAGGATACCCACCGCCAAGGCCAACCGTGTCTTTAATGGACATAACTTGTAATACAAATAATGACCATGAGGTTAACAGACTCATTTGGGTAGTTGATATCAAATACATAAGACTTTATGGCCAAGTCCAAGCCTTCGAAAACTATCTGCTTCCAGGAATTCCTCATGAATAGTAACATATTTGTGATAGTTGAATTCTTGATCCCAACACTTAAATGCGGTTGACGAGTTTTTACTGTCTTCAAATGTCCTAAGCTGGCTCCCACCTGCAAATATATAAACATATGCACGAAGTTGAGCAGCAAATAGCCAACATTGACACATTCCCAGAGTTGGCGTCTTATTTAAATTTTCTGGAATTACATTGAATATTTAATTTTTTCTCTTTTTATAAACTTCAATGTCTTTCGGGCTTTTGAATTTGGGAAAATGACATGTTTTACAATATAAAATTTACAAACTTCAATTGGATGAATACTTGATTACAATAAATATATAAATGTAATCTCACTTCTGTTGAGATGTAATTAATTAATCAATAACTATAACCATGTCATCAGAGCAATATATTCTGTTACAAAGTCATCATAATTATGCAGACTATTGTTTGAAAATAATGTATCTGTTAAGCTTTTTCATATTTTTTCTTAATAAGTGATCAATTAAGATCGCTATCATTCAGCTATTCCCAGAATGGTGATGGCCTTCATGCTGGTCAGACAGTGATATCTAATATGTTACTAGTACATTTTACTTAAGTGACCAAGTCTGGCCAGTTCTCCAGAACTGAGTCAAGTATATGTTGCCAGCGCTGGTTCTTCAGCTGTGTTCATCATCAAGCGAATACAAGTCCATACATCATAGAAGAGATCCAAGTTACAATTAATGTTTTCCAGCCAATGTCGCACCCATGTGAGATGAGGGGATTAACTGAACCAAGTCAGCCACAAACTGATTGCTGACACACAATGACTGGAATAAAATGGCTTAGACTAGCTGATTCTGATGGGGAGGATTATTCCTAGAGACACTACAATTTGTTGAAAATGTGTGCTTACTGTACTTCTACAAAATACAGGTGTGGAACAGCGGACTGTCTTGTCTACCATATCTTGAAACAAATGAATCCATAGGCCTTAACTGTAGCGGAGTCCAATTCAAATCTTGTAACATTTGTTACAATTGTGACACCATTTCTTGCAATATATGATAAATTGCAGTTTCGTGGAAGCACTTCTGCAGCAAGACCATTTCTGTGCAGCTTCTTCGCAATGCACATTTCAATTATCGTCTGGTGTTGCACATTTTTCATTTCAACTTGTTTTGACATATAGATTTACGATCAAATTGTATTGTAGAAAATAACCACATTTTCTGTCCCAATTCTTAGTAAATAATTTGACAAAAAATGTATTTGTTGTAAACACAAGCTGTCTGTTATCTTTGGCTCAAAATGATTTACACAAATGTCTGGTGTTGCACAATTTTCAGTTAAACTTGTTTTGAAATATAGATTTACGATCAAATATATGTGTATTCTAGAAAATAACCACATGTTCTGTCCCAATTCTTAGTAAATAATTTGGCAAAAAATGTATTAGTTGTAAACACAAGCTGTCGTCTGTTGTCAGTCTCTGGCTCAAAATGATTTACACAAAATGTTCAGAGAATGGAAACACCATCGGCCATTTTATGTGTTCGAATGCACCACTTTAAACTTAATTTCTGGTTGGCATGTGTTGAAACTCCGTAAATCGATGCAACTCGTCCATTACATGCTCACACGGGAAAAAACTCGTCTATAAAACTGATCTGAGGTATATCTTCGGTTTGAGTATATATAAATATACGTGGTTTCTTTCCGTTGGCCTCTCAAAAGGCTAAAAGGCACAGTAACTCGAGCGTTTCTTCCTTGATCTATTTGGAATCGACGAGTACTGTTTTGTGAGACGGTTCCGTTCCGGCCGTTGTACGGTTGCAGACATACAATTTTCCGTAACTACACACGCAAAATGTTTCATTCTTCCATTCCTGAGCTTTTGGCCGATAATTATTGTTGGACCGACATGTAGCTAGGCTACTCTGTCTGGTTGTGGTACCATGAAATGACAAAAACTTAATTCTCAATAGATGAATTTATTCATTATGGTGGCCTTGATTTTCACACACAATATTAACAGATAAAACAACTTGATTTCACATGGATCATTAATTGTTAATCACAATTCATGGATGATTGTATCCGTGAGATGCAGCGCTGAGTGGTAGCATATGTATTAGCTGCAGGATATGTGAAATAACGGAATTTTCAATGGAATAACAAAAACAGGGGTGGATGGCATGGATGACTTTATGAGCGACGTCCCATAAGAGATATGGATCAACGATCCAATAAAAGTAGACCTGTTAATCCAGCGGAATTTGATGGACGTCCTCTAACCTGCACGGCATGTGGTATGTATCGTCACTTTTTGAAATCCTGCCCCGATAGTTGTGAGAACATTTCTAACAAAGTAACATAGTTGATCACGATAAAGGAGAGAATGTTGTTTTGTTCACTGGATTCAATAAATCAGAAGTTGCGCAATTGGGAATGGAAGCTCAAAATTGTGTTACTTTAGACGGTGCATGTAGCAGTACAGTGTGTGGAAAATCGTGGATGGAAACATTATAGACTCTGAATTCCAATGCTAAAAATAACGTGAGTTGTTACCCCGGGGAAAAGATAATTAAATTCGGTGTTGGAACCAAACTTCAATTATTAGCAGAGTATGATATACCAGCAGTGTTGGCAGGATGTCACATCACTATTAAAACGTAGCAGAAGTGCTACGAAGAGAGTAGTGATGGGCGGTTAACCGAGAAAACAACTCGGTTTCGGTTTTTAACAATAAACCGAAAACCGACCGACGCGATTCTGCTCAAACCGACATTACGGTTTTTTTTTTATGTTTATTTTTCACTTAAATCGACTTATTATACCTCCCCAGGTACTTATTAGTTGATATTGTTATCAAATTATCGGCCTCTCTGGTCAATATTATATCGGAATGTGTCCATTTCGTCTCAGATATGTGTTGTTATAATATCGTAGGCGACTGTTTTTGTTCTTTTTCAAAACATGGCCGAACAAAATGAAAATAACGAAGGACAGGGTTCAACAAAAAGCCCTGTCTGGAGTTATTTTACGCGTTTAACTGGAGACGACTCCAAAACATGTCGCTGTTTGATATGTAATAGAATCGTCGTATCCGAGCACGCAAATACAAGCAACCTGGCCAGACATGTTGAAACGAATCATAAGTCTGAGTACCAAAAGCTCAGACAGGCAATCGGGGAACGAGGCCAACGAGCTGCAGCCAGGTCCAGTGCAAAGCCAAAGCGAACAGCATCCGTGAGTATTTTGCGAAGTACTTCGTTTGAATCGAGAGACAAGTTAACAATAATTCACCCATCAAACATGAACCCATATACATGAACTAATGTTGAACTAGAATTCCATTTTCGAATAATTATTTTGACACTTAGACACTAGAACCAATGCAACTCTTGCGACGTAAATGCGTGTGATTCTTTCAAACACAACCCCATGTCGCACTCGAGATCTATTTTTAGAACGCAACACATTGGTGGAAAAAAATACGTCGTGTTGGTGATGGGGCCCATTGGGGGGTGCACGGTGGGCGTTACTTAATATTAATTTTAGTCATTGTCGGCAACAGTAATGGCTGTGTTTTAAGCGTTTATATTTATCTCAGTCAATTCCGACTGTAGTATCTGTGTACTCGGCACTTACCTGGACACATGTATTTGCAGAATGAGATATTAATCATAGAGTAGGCCTAAACATATATAGAATGTAGTAGATATCTGCTGGGAGTGGGGACCCGATGTGAAATGGGTGATAACGTGTCATCGTACACGTAATGCCCGGTACAGTAGTCAAGTACTGTACGCAGGTAGCGCGATCTGGTGCTGCTAAGATTAACGGGAGAGGGTCTCTATGGGTATATACTGCATTTGTAAGAGAGGTTAATTTGAATGTATATCTGGTACAATTGTAACATACATGTAGGCCTATACCCGACTTGATTCAACTTGAGAAGTTCAATTTCAACGCGGTTACAACGATATAAGATAAAGATACATCTTCAAATTATTATTTTATTAATAGAACGATCTATAATATAAATTATACTTTATGTGAATTTGTGTCTGAGGATTTTTCTCCTGTCTCATTTCAGACTATCCATCAATATCTGAAAGCCAATAAATGGGATCAATCTGAGAAACGTCAGAAGTATGGCACACGAAAACTGGTGGAGATGATCTGTTTGGACTACCAGCCGCATTCGATTGTCGCGGACAAGGAATTCAGGCAATTCATATCTACCATTCAGCCATCATATCAAATACCCACGAGACGTGACCTGCGTCTAAGTTTAATTCCCAATCTATATGATGATATCAAAGCTGGAATACGCCTCGAGTTAAATGATGTTGATTGCTTAGCTCTCACGACATACCACTGGACTTCACGAGCAAAGTATGCATTTATGTCACTAACAGGACATTTCTTAACAAAATAATTCACACCGAGAGATGCATGTATGGATGTTACATACATGCCACAGTCGCACACTGGAGAAAATATTTCTAATGAAATTACTGAAAGCCTGAATGGGTGGTTACCAAACAAAAACATTGATGCCATAAAACTATATGTCGTCTCAGATAATGCAGCTAATGTAAGAAAGGCTGGTAGACTTCTCCCTGATAAATATACCTACATGAACTGCTTCGCTCACACACTCCAACTTGTCATAAAGGACTCACTCAAAGTATTTTTAAGGGGGTAAACAATTTGATTGCGAAATGTAAGAACATTGTTAGTTTCTTTAATCACAGTGCCAAATCTACTGCTGAACTTAACCAAATGCAGTCAGCTATGAATATGATTCCACATAAATTGAAGGGAGAATGTGAAACAAGATGGAATTCCACCTACTATATGATGGAGAGGTTGGTTACACTGAAGTTGCCATTATCGGCTGTGATGGCATCACTTCCGAAACTGAAGGTGACAAATCTGTTAGACCACGAGTGGAAAACGGCAGAAGAATATATGAAAGTTCTCAGGCCATTCGAGGACGCAACAGTGATAATGTCGGCCACAAAATATTCTACTCTCTCTCTATGGTGATACCTGTTCTAAATACTCTATGTGATGATATGGAAGCATCAGAAATGGACTGTTTTGGGACACAGGTGATACAAAACATCAAATCTAGGTGGCCTGACTATGAGACACATAAGCTTTTTGGAATTGCAACATTGTTAGACCCTCGATTCAAACAATATGCTTTCTGTTCTGAAGAAGCTGTGTCCACAATTGTGGAATCCGTTCTATCCACGATGGAAGAAAAACAAAGCCTCACGTGTTCAGCTGCAAAAAAATCAGCTGGGAGTATTAGTTCATATGTTGCTTCTAATTCAGTTGATAACAAACCAAGCAGTTCAACTTCTGTCACAAGTGATTTGGCAACTACATCCACTCAACCTCAGCCAGAAGTAAAGCGAGATTTTTGGAGCAGATTCAAAATGAAAGTTGCAGAGAAACGTAAGATGGACACTGATAAAACGGAAAAACTGAAAGTTGTTCTAAGACGGGAGCTTAGTGCTTTCATGGATGATGTCATAGATCCAACTGATTCCCCATTTGTGTGGTGGGCAGACCATATGATTAAATATCCCAATGTGGCACCTATTGCTAGGGAGTACCTGTGTGTTCCAGCAACATCAGTTCCGTCTGAGCGAATTTTCAGTAAATCCGGATTAGTTATCTCCGATAGACGCAGCAATCTAAAGCCGAAACACGCGGAACAGTTGGTGTTTTTAAATCACAATCTCAGTCAATGAATGAGCCATGATTACTTTGTGACAAAAGTTATGTTTCTAATATTTCTATCAACATTCTGTTTGTGTTTGTGATCATGGCCAATCAAAGTTAAATTCCATTGATCTTTTTCATTTTTCTTAATTTCATGTGAAGCCCTAGTAAAGGGGTCAATAAATACTATGAACATTCCCAATCTTTGACTCTGCCTCAGACTCATTCTGTATTTCCAAATTTTATGAGAATATATGTTGCCTGAAATGTTATCTAATATGGTGTAAACTAAATGCCGAGCACAAGTCCAAATAAGGCGATAATCGCCAACCAAAAAAATGGAAGCGTCTGCTAACTCGAAAACTAAACCAAGTAAATGGTATGAACACTTTGATCGTCTGGACATTCCGATGTGACGTAATTTGGTAGAAGGTTGCAGCCATGTGCAGCTTGTAAAATATGTCGCAACATCACGGACATGATGAGACATCAAAGCGATCACACCGCAGTCATTGAATGTGGGTCAATCATGCACGTGTCAAGAATTGTTATACAGTCAGGTCAAGGACGCCCACTGGTTGTGAATTTGCTGCTGTTTGCGGTTGAATTTTCAGATACTAATGCATATAATATGATAAATATGTTTTAAACATGTCAGAAAGGGATAAATAGTGAAGATGGGGGTGTTTATTTTTTTTAAATACCGAATTGTATCATCTTATCGCTTTGGATTCAGTTTACGTCGGCATTTTTGTCCCGTTTACCTGTGATCGCATTTCCTTCCTCAAATATTCAACGTTATTGGGACATTATTGACTCTAATTACGGTTACTTTGAAAGTATATACTCAAATTGTATGTATTTCAGTCTAATTTCACTATCTAGTAAAAAAAAACCGAAAACCGAACCGAAACCGAGGTTTTTCTCCCAGAAAAACCGAAACCGAACGTAAAAAATCAAAACCGCCCATCTCTAGAAGAGAGCCAATGTGAAGGTGGTTCTTGTCAATGATGCTATAGAATTCTTGGACAGAAAGTGACTCTTAACTTGACTACATCTGGACATTACTATTTACCTATAACACAAGATGTGTCCATTGATAGTGTGAATGTTGTGCGCCTTTCAGACGCGTGTTCTGAATTATCAAAAGCACTGAAAAAGCTACACAGACAGTTCGCTCATCCATCCAATAAGAGACTCATTGCTCTAATAAAAGAAGCAGGCACCTGGCAAGAAAGTTACAGTGATTGTTTGGACAATATTCAAAGGAATTGTGATCTATGTAAACAATATGCTGTTACACCTGCACGTACAGTGGTTTCAATGCCTATTGCAAGGAGCTTTAATGAAAGAATTGCCATGGATCTCAAAAAGTGGAATAACTCTTGGATATGGCATCTCATTGGCATGTGGTCTAGACTAACTGTCTGTTTTGAGCATAGTAAGAAATCAAGTGAAATTATAGAATAATAATGACACATTGGGTTGTAAACTTCGGTCTGATGAAATCCCTATTCTCTGACAATGGTGGTGCGTTTTCAAATGACGAAATTCGTGATGTGGCTTCTCAGTTGAATATAGAAGCGCCATATAGGGCCACAGTGGTGTTTCAAGATGGAAAATTCATAGTTATAAGGCATGGAGGATCATTTCTCAGAGTATCCCCAATTTGTCTAGTCAAAGCAAACTGTGATTTCATTTCTGGTGAGGATTCAAATGAGAAAATCAATTCTACTAGTAATTGTGATTCAAATGTGCATGTTAAACCGGAAATTTTCGAACTTATAGTACAAAATGATGAGTGTGATAAACAATGCTCAAGAAGCTTCAGCAGCTGTTCTCCAAGATGGTTTAAAAATTTCTGAAAGTCTCAAATCAAATGACAGAATACATGGTGGAACATTAGAGGTGAATCTGGAGATAAGTGTAGTGCGGACAGTGATTATATTATATGGAAACACGATGATTCTACTGTTATGTCTGTTTTTTCTAACATTTGTTACGAAGAAAAGAAAATAGTGAGGAATGTGTAAAAGCCAAGGATGTGGAACTAGAAAACCTCAAAACATTTGACACCTACAAAGAAGTTGAATTCTGTGCTCAACCTTTAATTTCAACTCGATAGATTATGTGGTACAAAGGCGAGGAAGTGAGAGCTAGATTAGTGGCTAGGGGATACGAGGAAAGTGTATGTGTTCCGAAAGACTCTCCAACAGTTAATAAAATAGCAATCAGAGTTTTTCTAACTGTAGCTGCGAGCAAAGGATGGAAAATCCAAACTACATATATTAAATCTGTATTTTTGCAACGAAAACCTCTGGATCGTGCTGATTTCATCTCTCCTCCAAAAGAAGCATATGCTGACGGGAAAGTTTGGCTTTTGAAAAGTTGTATGGACTTAGTGATGCTGCTAGACAATTTTACGAAAGCGTTATTGGAGAACTGAAACAATTATTCATGAAATCTTGTGATAATGAACTATCTGGTTTGCTTCTCACTCATATCGATGACTTCCTGCGTGCTGAAACTTGAGAATTCGATAATCATGTTATTATTGGACTTATGAAGAGATTTGTGGCTGGTAGAAAATCTGAGTGGCATTTTTCCTACGTGGGACTCAATATTAAACAAATTGAGGAAGGAATCATTTTGGATCAAAATAATCAAATTGACATTGCTAAGCTATCACCTATCAAGCAGAAAGATGATGAGCTGAGCAGTACAGAGTATACACACCTGAGATCTTTAGTTGGCAGTGTGAACTGGATGGTTTATGGAAGTCGACCTGATCTATCTTTTGAGCTGATTGAACTCAGTACCAAACTAAAGAAAGCTACTGTGGAGGATTTACAGAAAGCATGCAAGATTATCAGTAAAGTGAATGGTGACAAATCAGAAATAATGTTTAGCAATCTGGGAGACATATCAGCAAATCACTGGAGGCTAGTTGTGTTTACGGATGATGCATATGCTAATATGGCTGATGGTATTAGCAGTACAATGGGTTGTACAGTCTTCTTGGTCGGAGATGGAAAACGGTGCTGTCCATTATCGTGGAGTTGCAACAAAATCAAAAGAGTTGTCAGAAGTACTCTGGCTGCAGAAACTATGAGTTTATTACAATGAATTGATGAAGCGATTTACATAACCTTGTTATTGAGATAACTTCAGCAAACGAATCAGACCTTCACATATATGTTTACGTGGACAATAGAAGCGTAGTTGAAGCGATTCAATCAACAAAATTGGTGGACGAGAAACGTTTACGAATTGACATTGGATCCATTAAACAATCTTTGGATAGAAAGGAGATTCGAAGTGTTCGTTGGTGTCCAGGAAGTGAACAGTTTGCTAACTGTTTAACTAAAAGAGGAGCTTCAGGACAGCAACTACGGGCAATCCTTCAAACAGGAAGGATTTCTCTAGATATATAAAAGTTATCAGATAATCATTGTATATTCCTGTACAAAGACTTTTAAAGAAAAAGAAAGAAAAAACATACGGTGAATGTTTCCATTACCCGGAATTCCGCTCAATTGAGTCAATCAGCTACCGGAAGTCGAACAGTGAGATCATAGGGCGGCGAAGACGAATTGAAGAGTTACACATGAACATTGAAGAGAGCGGTTAAAGGCAGAGCGGTAATGCCTTCCTGCACTTACACCACGGGCATGCCATCTGTAGTACATGGGCTGGCTGAATAATTTCTTGGCTGTAAAGCTTTGGCCGCAACCTTCGACCCAACATTTATCTATCGCCATCTGTAAATAAAACAAAATCCGTATTGGGTTCCTTCATACCGGGTAGTTAGGTGCCAAATTCTATATTTCCCTAATTATCCACGAGGTTATACATTGCGTTAATTGACCGTTTCACTCAAATTTATGTGAGCACGCTGCATTATTTTTGGGGTCCCTCTATTTCTTGACTCTCACGTGACCATTAGCTTCCAAAATCCTCTAGATTTTTAATGACACCGACTCAAAACAATGCTACCCATTGTCAAATTCATTCTCAACAATGCGACATCATTACTTTGAGTCAGTTGTATGAGAGCACCCAATGATTGTACACACCCACCCAGCGTTTTGGGTATGGTCAACATTTTGTACAAAATACCTCTTGATTTTCATATGGGATTTAATCGGCTCTTGGCTCCACAAGTTATGCCATTATAACTCAATTTATTTCTAGGTTATTTAGAAACTGTTTGATATATATCCACCCATGTAAACTACATTTAGAATAAGGTTGTAGTGTAGTGCCATGTCCTCAGGTTAAATTCTGTAATACCAGTTATGTATTGTAAAGATCTCAGACTACCACAGTATGGCTTAAGGATAATTATTTTTTAGATTGACCCTACATAACTGATAATTCCACTATCACAAGTTCTGTACTTCCTTGGCTCACATCTTTTTGGATATACATATTATGAATAAATGTTCAATATACAACAATTAACATTAACAATTTTCCTATCAAATCTTCTTAGAGCACACACGCAGGAGATCTATAGCAAGAACCATTTTGTGACCAATTTAATTCATATGACTTGTGTTCATAATTTGCTCCAAAATCATTCAAATTAGGTGTTAGCAAAAAGTTTGGCGGATGTGATTATATATTAGTCAGCCTACTTCCATTATTTTTCACAGCTATCGGTTGCTGTATATCCTTGTATCGGTTGGTTTTTTTGTTTGTTGGTATTTTCTGCCTATTCGGTAAGTTTAATTATCCATTGATAATTTATTCATGATATTGGTGACCTAGTTGCCCCCTTTAATTTCTAAGTATTGCATTTATAATTTTAGCCTCTCTCCCTCTTTTAAAATCAATTTTGGCATGGTCGTTTCTTGGTATATTCATAATCGACATATATGGGAAATATTTTCTGGATTTTTAGCAGTTTTCTTAAAGGCACGTGCGGCCTTAATTGTCGAAAATATTAATTTTTGTTCCAAACACCGTAAACAAAAAAACAGTAAAACGCATACAGTTCCGTTCATATATACCATGACCATCGCGTAAACAGCATGTTGCCATAAAGACCTATTATATTTTACCTAAGCAAGAGCCTGATTGTGTTACAGAAGACAGCACAATGCTACTGGCTAATCACATACAAATGACATAAACGCTCTTTATTAGTTCCATATCAGGTATTCACCAACAAAAAACGCTCTTTATGTTTACCATCATAATATAAACAAACACCAGAAAAGTAACTTTTTACGCTTCTGTTTACATAACAATGGTCAAACATATGACCATAACATACTGTTTATGTGATATTTCTTATTTGTATACGGACAAGTCTATCTACATTTTGATGTTCTTTCTGTTTGTGGCGGTTTTTGACGGGTGGGGATATTTTCACAGGATACCCACCACCAAGGCCAACCGTGTCTTTAAGTTATCAGAATCGATTTATTGCAACAAAATAATGCTAACCACTGTTAACTATGGTATCAAATTTCCCAAAATTTGGACATTTTGTTCAACAAAATATGACCGTATTATCACTAAAGTATCTCGAAATTTGACCGAATCACCACTTGATTTTAGAGTTATCCATCTTATCCGCAATTTTGTCCGAGACCCTCCGTTTGACCACGTGTTTCTGGCCACATATTATTACACATCTCGAGAAATAACAAACTTCAATAATCGATATCTGATCACTCTGAGCTTTGATGGGTAGGTTCCTCGACTCGAATCAAATATTTTTTACCCCCGAAGCCAAAGAAAAAGTAATTTAGGAGCGTCTTACCGGTTGAGTACATTTAATATGCGATTACGTGGTAAGTGTCATAACCTTTCCATATGATGGAAAGTCTGCAGACCGCATGTTACTATATTATTGTCCCAGAACATTAACATTTGTTTGAGATAAAACAACAAACAGTTTTTAATTAACAAATAAATGCATAACCAATATCTATTTCATTTCGATGTTGCAGTAAAACACAATCAATTATGAGCACATGTAGCAAATAAACATGCCACCGGGAAAGAGTCCACTTCAACAGTCCTCGTGCGCCCACTCCATGCATCGTTGACACTGAATCCAAGCAACCGTTATCGGCTCAACGTAAACCTCGTCACAGAAGATGCACCGAAATTCATCACGTTCCGCGCTAGCTCTAGCAGATGGTTTACCGCCGACGTTCTTTGTTTCTTTGGTATTAACCTTAGCCGTTTTGACACTCGCCTTTTCAGCTATCTCTTCCAGTACCTATGGGAGACAGTTGCATGAAACTTGAATGTTTCTACTTGAAATTATTATATAGGAAATATAATGTTTCAATGTACTTTGAAAGATCAATTATTTTAAATGCTGTGTCCGTGGTCCTGAAATGACTCATGCTATTTGATATAAGAATTGTGTAGGATCATTTCTGTAAAAACATGTTAAATGATTATCATTTCCCCCTTTTAGAGTCGAGCTTGGCGGTTTTAAACACTCTACATTGTACACTGAACATTTTCGACACCTAGATGATCAATCACTGAACCACCAAGCTCGAATTTAAATAAAAATAGGAAGCAGAATTTAATTTTTCAAGATTGTTTGAGCAACTCTCTTTTTTATGTAGTATTTATAAAATCTTGTTTTTTTTCAATAATGCTTATTATTTTAATTATTTTATATCTTTTGTTTGAGTATACTTAATCTAATACACATGCATGTGTACTGAAAGTGTGTTATCTTGTGTTATTTGAGTATACTTAATCTACAACACATGCATGTGTACTATAAGTGCGCTGTATAAATAGTATTTAGCAATTACCAAGTTGCCAGCTGCTTGGTCTGTTAATATGTGGCGGACCCATCCGTCGCACTTCAGGTTGGCTTTCCCATCTAGAAAGCAGAACAATTTGTCACAGAAGCAAGTCGTGTCCCGGGTGGCAATAGTTTTTCCCAGCGACATTACGGAATGAATTTTCATTGTCCCTGAGATGGCTTTGACATCGGGCAGAGATATCTTCAAATCTTCTTCATCTAACTTGATGAAGTTGATATTCATATCACTCTTGTTACCCCATTCAAGAAATTCATTAGCATTCTGAATGCTAGCTTTGCCGGTTTTGATGGCTATGTCTGCCGCCAATCCCGTCCCCTTTCCATGACCCGCCTCCAGGTACTGCCAAGATGCGTTCACGCCAAGCTCCCCCTCGTGGCGAGCAACCAAGTTCATAATATGTCTGTTGCGGTATTGGCTAGTGGGTGAGTCTGAGATATAATGAATGAAGCTGATATCCGGTGAGATCTTCGTTATTTCGGGAAAGATCTCTGTTAGGATCAACTGGCATCGTTTCATTCACATGTGGACGCACTGCTTCCAGCGTTCTGACCATGATGTTTTGATGTTTCGTGCATAAACATGTCAGTCGTTTGGCATACGATACATGCTTAAAATATATGTTAGTTTTGCATGTCTTTGTAAAGAATTACAGGCTAACACCTTCATTGACCTCCGAACGGTACTTGGCATGCAGCTCGTACAGATATCCATTTAGAACTCGGTGTTGTCTCTTTCCGAGGCAAGCAGATGCTGTTGTCGTCCCGTTCCAGGAAATCTAAAACTGCTGTCTTCAGGCGCTTGCTCCGTTTTATGTTCCTTCGTCGTTTTGTCCCCTCGAATATACGCTTCTTGGCCAAACCCACAGTGGAACGGGTCCATTTTCCAATGTCACCCGATTTTGACATCAATTTATTTGTGGCAGCATCCCCCAGTTCTGTGCTTATGATGTTGCTAAAAATTAACCTCTTCCAGATTTGTTTGTGTTTTTTCGGCGACAATCCGTCAGCTCTTAGAATACCATCTGCTTTACGGATTGGTGTACTCACCGCCCTGATGTTTTCGCTACCGGTACTCGATTGATGGTCCGTGACTGCCGTCTGCTTCGAACGCGATAACCTCTTTTCGAGGCTCCAAACTCGCCTCTGAAGAGAGCCTTCTTCTCGACAGTAGATAGCTCCCTATTCTTTCTTGCCACAGCACGACTGATTCTCTTTCTGGTTGGTGTAGGATTAACTTTTTGTGAAATTCATGTTCACAACCATTGGTAGGAATGTTAATCTGGCCGTGTCAAATTGAGCTACAGTAATGCCCTAAGTAATCGACTCCATAACCACAGCAGAATTATGGGTAGTCGGAAATATGGCTTGTTGCCTTTCATCGGAAAGCTGTCGATTACTTAGGGCATTACTGTATATATAGCGATGGGATTTCTCGCAGGACAACACATTTCGGGTTTTCGTGGGGTGTGTATCCGCTGGATGTCTTATAGTTGCAGTATGTAACCATTATGACCGCGTTAATTGCTTTCGATGTTTAGGTGTGAACAATGGCTGGACCATGCACTCTTGGTCGGAACACAATACCTCCGATTTTTTATCCGCATTTAGAAACGTTCTGGTGTGGTGAATGAGAAACCTGCAGTAATAAGCCGTAGATTTTTGTAATAATTCGAAGGATTAGTTGTTTTAACGGAATTCTGAGGCGGTGAATTCATGTAACCAATATATTTTATATTATAATTTATATTTATGGCTAATAATATGATCTTGAGGGCGTTACCATTTCTGATTATGGTTTTCTTGTAAAATATGCTCGTTGAATAAATATATAGAGGATCTCCAGTCAGTTTTTGACAACAAAATTCAATCACGGATGCCCAAATTATATATAATGCAAAATAATTATTAACCATTTTCTAAGTCCAACAAGGGCCATAGCCATAGTAGGTAGGCTATGCGTAGACGAAACTGGAGCTACATTATATGAATATCCGTTCCCCCATGCTTGTCTCTCGTCTCTCATCGTACCAAAGGACATCAAAATCCGACAACCGCGATGGCCGAGCAATAATGTAAAATATTTTGACGAGCGTCGATTTCACAATTTTTCTAATTCCAACAAGGCCCATAACTCTGATAGGAATGAATGGGCGAAACCCGTGATATGTACACATTCGTCCCCCATTCTGGTCCAACACATATCAAAGGACATCAAAATCAGACAACTGGCGCTTGAGTTATAACGCAAAATGTTTGTCGGAGGAATGCCAATGTTAATTTTGTAAATTGCATTTTATCTCTGTTTCATGCAACTGCGAGTCCCAATAAGCCAACGCTCACTATTATCTTTTATTCCTGACATCCAGATGATCATTTTGATATAAGACATAACTGCCGAGTACCGAATAATTATGTCCAAAAGTAAAATGTCGTAAAAATCGTATTGACTGTATTGAGCTAATGGAATATGACCTTAGTCTGGTTCTTTGGGCGAGATGCCACTGATTAGAAAATGGATTTACATGCACATATTTAATTTTTGTTCACTTTTTATCTTCAGATCATGGTGCGGAAGTATGACAAATTGGGGGTTAGAGGTCAATGGGAGCTGGATAATATGAAAGGGGCAGTTAATGCGTTCGTCACGTTAAAATAAAAAAGCCACTGCAGACGGTAGCTAAGGAGTATGGTGTTCCCCGGAACACACTCAGGGGACATGTTTTTAAATTCGTCTTAACAAGATTGGAGATCAGAAAAACACTTGTCAGAAATACTGTTTTAACGTTCGAACAAGAAAATCAACTTGTCGATCTGATTTTCGATATGGAGAGAAAACTGTTTGGTTTGACCATCGCCGACGTACGGCATCTCGTGTATTAGTTCTATGAAGCCAGGAGGATCACCAATCCGTTCAACCATACCACCAATACGGCGGGGGAAGATTGGGCGGATAGCTTCCTGAACAGACATCAAAACCTATCTATTCGAAAACCTGAGCCTACATCGATGCAACGGGCAGCGCGTTTTAATCGGGTTAAAGTTGGGAAGTTTTTTGAGACTCTGAAGTCCGTTATATTTGACACCATAGATGACAGCAAACAGATTATCCCAAATGCAAACATCTACAACGTAGATGAGACGGGGTTCACCATCAGCCACAGACATCAGAAGATTGTTGCACCAAAGGGGAAGAGGACAGTAGGCAGCATCACCTGCGCTGAAAAGGGTAAAACCGTCACTGCCATCTGCGCAGTCAGTGCAGCCGGCACATATGTACCACCGATGCTTATATTTCCACGTGTAAGAATGCGACCAGCACTTCTCGACCACACCCCTCCTGGGACAATCCATCTGGATGCGTGAATGAAGAACTGTTTGAATCCTGGTTTGAACATTTAATTAAAGCCACGCAGCCGACTTCGCGATCAGAACCAACATTGCTGATTCTAGATGGACATACCTCTCACACCAAAAACCTTAATGTCACCGAAAGGCGCGAGAAAACAATGTGGTTATTATGTCGCTTCCATCACATGCTCTTTATTCAACATTCTCCCTTCTTCATAAAATTGTTCAAAAATGCTAATATTTCAGAGGCCCCACCTGCACCTAACCTTAATAATAGTGACATAACTATTATTTGGCAGAGGAGAGTATGTCTATGTCATTAAGGTTTTTATCTTAATTGTCATTCAATTCCACGGAATTCGAGCAATAAAGCAGATCATATAATAAAAAGAAAACCAATGCTGTTTTTTTTAGTAGGTACCATAACACTGGTACAAATTTTGAACTTTTGAACCTCACTTTATGCTAAAGTCGTTTCGCGTTAAGTTCACACCTCAGTGTCTCTTTATCACATGCACGTGTTAGTTGTGGTACAAGACTGTTGCCTGATAATAGAGTATAGTACTTGAGTGTTCATACTACTCCAAATTCGAAAATATGAACGTGTGTGTCTGATAATAGGCATATTAATCATATCTAAATCTGGAGGTAACGGAGAAAACATCACGGAGAAAACATCAACATGCTATATGTGCGCTCTGCTTTCACGCCGAGTGCCAAATTATAATATGTTTGTTATTATGAGTTGGTCACACGTGCTATTAAATAGGCATATTATAAAGACAAGTCTCATTATTAGTAACGAGCTACGATGGTAACGGAGAAAACCTTAAAAAAAACCTATTGGAGATCGATATTGACGCTGTGTCAAATCCATTAAACGGCGCCGAGAACACAACGAAACGAATCAGGTGAAAAGAAAAGTCTGGCACGCAACAATTGTAACGGCATCACCATATATGACAAATCTAATTGCTGAGAAATTGGAGGGAAAAACGAAAACCAAAAAAACGAATTGCCAATGTAAAAAAAAGAAACGAGAAAACAATAGAAACCTCAATGAGAGTGACAACAAAAAAACATCAAAAAGACCGGTAACGAAAACTGGACATAAAATTGCTCGTGACGCATCCGCGACTTCCAGCACTTCTACAAAGAAACGACATACGTGCCCATACTATAAGTGGGCGTATGGAGATGCTAGTGATCCGAAGTCTCAAGATGATTGGATGATGTGCTCAAATTGCGATGGTTTCACATCTCGTGTGCTGAAGACAATGGAGTTATCGATAATATGCGTGAAATGCATTTGAAGTGTTATGGTTTTTGAACTGCTCTCTTGAACACTTGATTTTATATCTTACAATTAACGATGTCATGATTCCATGTGGTGCATAATTTCCCGTTTAATGAGAAGATATCTTGTTCGTGTTTCACTTTGAATGGGGGAGGGGTGAGTTTTTATTATATGAAAATAGCATCAAATATAAGATTGATAATTTACTTCTCTCCCTGCAAATAATAGTGATAGCCGAATAATAGTGATGTTGCCCATTTCATCTAAAATTGATAATGGTGATGGCATTTTCGCTGTTTGTTTCACTAACCAAATAAAAGTGATGCTGCACATTTTTCTCCAAAATTAAGGTCAAGGTCAGATGCGGTCTTGTAAATCTTTCAGTTTTTGTAATTCTTATCCCAGTCAAAGTAATTGTCAGCAAGTGAAGTACATAGTAAAGTTATATATCCAAAATAGAACTGCATATCATATAGCTCCTAATGGTTGTGGCTATGACACACATGTGAGCTACATGTCCAGAGGAATTGCGCCTGGAAGTCTGCGAGTGGGGTCATGGCACGTACATGAGAACAACCAAACTGAAACCGTATCAGTGAATACTTTTGGTGCAATATGTGTCCCAGACATGCAGGTACAGTATGCTATGCGAGGTACATCCAAGAAATGGCCTTGTGAAAAAATATACAAATTTTTAACATATCGATGATTTGACCTTGAAGTGAAAACAAGTTTATTTCATTAACTAGTTATACGACCACGGGGTAATATGGACACTTTCAGATTTTTTTTGGAGCACCCTCTACTTCTGAAAACAGAAACCTAAACAACGAGTTTACATGTTAAGAAGTTGGGGTATCTGCCTAATATGTGTTAAGGACAGAAAACTTCCAGCGGCGACAACTTTCTGTTGAAAAAATGCCATTCGCGCTTAGGATGTCCATATTACCCCGGTTTACCCTACTCCAAATTCGAAAATATGAACGTGTGTGTCTGATAATAGGCATATTACTCATATCTAAATCTGGCGGTTTACCCTACTCCAAATTCGAAAATATGAACGTGTGTGTCTGATAATAGGCATGTACTCATATCTAAATCTGGCGGTAACGGAGAAAACATCACGGAGAAAACATCAACATGCTATATGTGCGCCCTGCTTTCATACAGAGTGCCAATTTATATGAGATGTTAGTTATTATGAGTTGGTCACACGTGCTATTAAATAGGCATATTATAAAGTCAAGTCTCATTATTAGTAACGAGCTACGATGGTAACGGAGAAAACAAACTTAAAAAACTATTGGAGATAGATATTGACGCTGCGTCAAATCCACTAAACGGCGACGAGAACACAAAATCTCAGACTTTTTCATAGTGACTAATCATTTGAGAGTTGCACTATTACATATTCAAGAATATATTATGATTTATTCATTGTTCACTGCTGTCTGCATTGATGGTAACGGAAAAAACCCCGATTTTTAGTACATCACTCATCTGATTATTATCTCGGAGATATGCTTATCACAGAAAAACTGGTTATATGGGCTGTCAACCCATACCAGCTCAAACATATGAGACCATATCCACACCGTTTGCAACACAATTAGCTCAGTATACAAAGCTTCTAGTGTGTGCACACTTGCGCGGACATTGTAAAATTGGCAATTTAAGTAGGCCTAGCATTTACCACGACTTATGACCAACAACATTTCTCCATATATATATTATGACTTATAGTCTATTTAAATAGACACCATGTGTTAATATAACTCACGATTCGCTTATTATAGGGACTCGATATCACAATAAGGAAGCTAAGACAACATTTTCCTTGAATTCCCAGTTAAGGAATTCTGGGCCGTGTGAGCTTATTTCATATTGAAATAATATAAGCACTATACGGATTAGTTTGAACGCAGAGTTTTCCGCCCATATAGAGGCGTATTTTCTCAAATACGTTCCATATGGACTTAAAACGCGATATTCAAAATAAGCCCGTATTGTGCTTATATATATTGATAAGAACAGAATGCTTATAAACAACATACCGCAAACTAACAAGGATCAATAGCGAATATGTTTCTGTTAAATCAATTAGCAATTGATAACGCATATCACCATCACAAGAGGACATAAGTTCACTAAGAGCATCCATTGGTATACTTTGATGTTGTTGATGCACGCGTACAACGATCTCACAAACTTCAGCATAATTATGTGTTCTAGTCAAAGTCATCAGGGTTGTTCTCGCCCTCAACTGACTTACTTGGTATCCATTTTATATATATATTTTTTTTATAGTACAAATCGTGTTTCTTGAATTCACGAGCGATTCAGTCCTCCGACCATATTTTCATAATCAGTTTTCGTCTTTGTGCGAATCAGCAGCCATCTTAATGGTTTTCTCAGCGGTTACTCAGCGGTAACCGTAATAATCGTTGTTGGATATTGTTTCTGTCGCGTATAAGTAATTTCACGCTTACCACATATTTCTACACTCTGGAAATATGTAACCCGAAAAGGATTTCCCCTTAGCGCAGACAGTAGTCGGCATCCTCATTAGCAAGGCGCTCCTAACTATTTTTAATGTTTCTTCTGTGAATGATTTTTTTTATAACACGATCGACGAGAAGCATGTAACATGGATTCACAACCTGTTGTTGGTATTGAATCTCACATGTTTTCACATCCGAGCTTTAGCAACTCGGCTCGACACTGAGCTTGGTGTAATTCTGATTATTGGGGTGGGGTTACTTGTGCAATCAGTCGCTGGACCTGGGCAATGCATGGTGGACTTTGGAACAGCATCCATCGATCTTTCGTTTCTTTGCCTAGGACATCTTTTACAATATAAGACCACAGCAAATCAAAGCGAGATAAGCGCTGAACTAAAATTGAACATGCAGTATTTGCATTGGACAATGCAATAACATGCTAAATGTCAAATATTTCACTTCAATTGGTATGAAGTGTAGATAGCAGTAGTGCCCACTTATTTACTGCGTACATTGTCACCGCTAAGTTCCAACAGGAGACACGTTGCAACTGAAGTCAAATGTACACCTACATAATATCTAACCCACCAATAACAATCTGGTAAATGAAAAAAGACTACAAATAATGCTGACACCTAAGTTGAATATAGAATGTTGAGTACAGGTCCTAACACGTAGCGTTCGCCGAGACAGTAATCAGAGTACTGCACCAAAGCGGAGCGTCAGATAACGCTCTTTAAACATCTCGTTGATTAATAAAGAGCGTATATCAATGATATTGCTGTTGAGGGCAATTTCAGGAGTCTTTTAAGAGCTCTTTAATGTCGATGCAATATGAGCGTTGTTATTCTCTGCCCATTTCACTAGAGACTTTGTTTTTATTAAAGTGATGTGAAACACTCCGGTAAGGTAATATAATTGGAGAATAATCTTGTTCAAAGTAGTAAGTTTTACAAATAGTATATCCAAATTAACAACACACACCGCCATTCTTATAGATGAATTATATGCAGTGACTCGATGGCGAAATTGTTTTCGTTAGTTTATCGCCGATAGATGCGTCCCGAATCGAGTAGTAAATATTTACAATTGAGCGTAGTTCTGACGATGTTTTCTATGTGGTGTGGTCGATTTGTTTCAAATGTTTGGTGATGTTAGTAGAATGTTACATTCCTCCAGTTGTCTTAGCGCCTGAATACTAACTCATCAGTTTCACGCACCCGGACAAGTACATAATATGTCTAAGAATGTCGAATAACATAGGAAACATGCGTGTTGTGTGATTTCAATCCAATTCAAAGCGCGCGTGCATACCAGTATAGTGTATGGGAGCCCATTTTCTGAGAAGTTGAACTATAGGGAGAAAATGACCATACTATATCCCGCTATATCACATGAAACCACTATTATATCATTAAAAAGCCATTAAAAATTTCCTTATATCTCATTAATGATTAATAGGCGCGTGTTAAATATCACTTAGCAGCGCACCAAACAATGCAAAATGATGCTTTGTTCGTTAAAGTTAAATTCTTGTCTAATTTTCTTGCACTAATGAAACTAGACACAAAAACAAAGAGACAAATTGGGGGACTATATTTTTCATTGCCAGCCCTAGAGCGCAATACTGTCGTATGCGGTTGTGAAGCGTCTCAGACAACGCTGTAAATGTATGCATTTTGGAACTTCTTTTAAGGATTTTGATTTCTTAAAATGGAATATAGCTCTAGTTCTTTTCATGTGATTTACAAGATCTCCAACTCGTTATGTTGGGATATAAGATATTTGAAATTCGTTTGATAAATTTGATTTACAACTCGTTGTGAATCAAATTTATCAAGCTCGTTTCATAAAATCTGATATCCCAACATAGCTCGTTGGAGATTCTCTATACATACTATATAGGGGTTAATATATATATGTTTATATAACTAATTTAAAAAAAATGAGTGCCAGCTATAAGCGCGCATTCGGTTAATAACCAAAGAAAAACGGCAGGTATGATTGATCAATGTTCCTGTCAAAATTGCAACATTCGTTCGATTAATTTGTCACATATCCTCGTTCTTGTTGAAATATTTGATGGGATATTGGCTGTAGTTTCAAATGACATCAAATACGTGACCATATCATATGCAAATATAATTATGTGGGAGACGATTTGACTTAATCGATGAAAAATGTTATGACGCGTCTATAAAGAGTTTCATCATTAGATTTACAAAGCTTTTCACCACGTCTTTCTGGATTTCGTAGGTGTGGCCACCACGGTTAGCTATTCTCTCACCGTGGGCGGTCTCTGCTGTGATATTGCCGCAAGTGTCTTTCAGAGTGTATTTGAACAGAAAATGATACATTTATAGTACTGTTGATTTTGATGAGCTCTCTTTAGCAGACAGTTCAATGTGTTAATTTTTCCATTATTTGAATAATGAATTTTTGTCAATATTGCAAAAATGCCTGTAGAAAAATTACCAGATGGATGAATTTCCGCCAGCTCGCGAAAAATAAATGATAGTAGTTATAAATTGTTGGCATGCATTGTTGCATAATGCATATTACAACTTAGTTAACAAGATTGCAATTGGTTTCCGTTGTGATGCCAGTCAATATACGACACTCAATAATAACAGAATATGGGGTTGTTAGCCAGCCTGTTCTCTCGAAAACACGCACATTATCTGCTTATAATATAACTTATTTTAGGTAGATTATCTGCTTAGAATCGCCTCATTTTGATAATGTGCTGAAATTGAGAGCGTTTTAGTCGCATTATCGACCCATAATGAGGCAGATTATGTGCGGACAATGACACACATATATGCCAACTCACGACTTTTCAGGTTCACGCTCTTTAACATGTGTTTTCACTGTGACCCGCGCCTTAAAACGAAATAACGAATAAAAATAAAATTTCAGAATAAAATAATCACATTATGTAACTATTTTTCATTATAGGTCGATTATGTGCGTATTTGCGCGAGGATATGTTGACTTTACAGGTTCACGATCTTTAACACGTATTTTCACTGTGGCCCGCGCCATAAAACGAAATAACGGGTATGAGTCCAGTATCTGCTTATTTCAGAATCAAGTAATCGCACTATGTACACATTTCACACTATAGGTCAATTGTGTGCTTATTTTCGCGAGGATATGCTGTGTCATCAGCTAGGGCAACACTAGGCCTTCCAATTCAGGCGGATATATTATTCATGATGATACCAATATTGTTTCTTTACCAATTTATTCAGGGTCAACTTATTGTACGGTGAACGGCGCGGTTTGCATGGTTATGCAGTAAATAAACTCCATTCACTTGCTGGGTTTATTGGTTTTCAGTTAACATTTCAGCCACTGTTCCAACTATCAGGAACGCGGAGAAGGTGCGTGGTAGTGTCAAATAATCACATTATGTACATATTATGTACATATTTCACTTTATAATCGATTATGTGCGTATTTGGGCGAGGATATGTTGCGCTCTGTGATGACGGATATGCTGAACTGATAAAGTCTACGATAAAGAATATTAAATCAACTTATACGCATATAAACTGTATACTGAGGAGTGGAATAAACCGCAAGTTACATGTAAAACGTTTATATTTGAACACCATTTTTCTCGATATTAGAGGCGAGACCATACATTTTGCGTCGAAACGAAACGAAAGAAAAAACGAAAGATGAAGAACGTGAACTGAATAGATCTAAAATATTGCTCGAAATTGAAATAGATAACAATGACTTAAATATAAAATTAAAAACGAATAACTGGATAAATTTCAAGATTGACACTGACATTTTCGAAATAGGAAAAGAGGACACGAGGGGAGCAATGGTAAGATCAAGAGTCAAATTGATTGAACAAGGACTGGTGAAAAACCAACATAATATTTCCTCAATCTTGAAAAACGCAATTCTATATTGAAAACTATGCAACCTCACCGACTCCACCGGGACAAAACGTTGACAATCAATCAGACATAATGCACGAAGCTAGAAGTTTTTATGAAAATGTATATGCATAAAAACACAAACAATTCTGATATTCATGCTACTTTTGAAAATATTAATGTCACACGTCACTACCGACAGTAGAGAAGGATCTCTAACTGAACAAAGGTGCGCTTTGAAACGATCGAAAAATGCTAAATGCAGCGGACTAGATGGATATCCGTATGAGTTTTGGAAACTTTTCTGGATTGACTTAGGCCCAATTCTATGTGAATCACTCATTGAAGCTTTTGATAAAGGGGAACTTTCAATCACTCAGAAACAAGGACTGATTACCCTGATCAAAAAGACGAAGTATCATCTGAAAAACTGGCGACCAATTTCACTCTTGAATATATCTTACAAATCAGCTTCTTCATGCAAAGCTGAAAGAATATAACGTGTTATACCAGATATAAGTGAGGATCAAACGGTATTCTTAAAAATTCGCTACATCGGAGACAATACTAGACTTACCTATGATATTAATCATAAGACATAGTTGGCCGGTAAACCTGGACTACTGCGCCTCCTGGACTTTGAAAAGGCTTTTGATTCAGTGTGATGGAAATTTATGCATAAATGCGTGAACTTTTTAAACTTCGGAGATGACAGGTGGATTTCTATATTATATAGGAATATCAACTCATCTATTTTAATAAATGGGCATAAATCTCAGAGTTTCAAACTATATCGTGGCTGTCGACAGGGTGATCCAGTCTTGCCATATATTTTTATGATGATATGCGCGGAAATCTTAGCTATTATGATAAAATTTAATGACCGCATTGAAGGTGTCACCCTCGGAAATTTAGAATAAAACATTACACAGTATGCACACGAAACGACTGTCATCTTAGCTCGGAGGGAAACGAAGAAAGTATATACTGTTTTAAACTTATTTGCAGATTATTCAGTACAGATAGTACCTCATACCCCGGAAATACGATACCCCCCCCCCCCCAACAACTCAATGCCGTCTATGGTTAGATGTCGTACCAATACGCCGTACACAGGAACACAATTCAAGAATTTAAAATCTGAATTACTATATACAAATGAACATATATTTAATTTATCCATATGTACATGTAAGTCACTGGTAGCGAATATGGTGTGCGAAATACGTGTAAATTAAGTGAACCAGATGAGATCGAATTGGAACTATGTCACTTGATCTCTAATAACATGTATCCCTGTTTGTATTTACATTCCTTCATTGACGTCTGTTTATTCCAATAAAAACAATTTCACATAGCTCCAGTGTGTTATTCAATTCAACATATGCCCCTCCAGGATGATAACGATTTTATGTGCATATGCGCAGCCTTCAAGATGAACCATGCCAGGAGCAAACATAATCTGGACAATAGTGAGCAAATTTAGACAAAGCGTGCATACAATAACCTATTGATATAGCCGATTCAATCTCATCCTCACATGCCTCAAGGAACCAACACCCCTGCACGCAGCAACAATGTGAAAGTGGCAGAGCGCATGCAGGTTAATAATTCGATCGAACCTAACGGTATCACTAAGTGGTAACCAAGTATGACGCTACATATTGGACCTGTCTTCGAACAATTAGATCATCCTCCTTATTGCATAATTAAAAGGCTCAGCATGTAGCAGCATGAAATGAAAATCTATTTTCTGCGAAGACACCGCACCATAAATACAACCGTTTGCGCCTGTCGTATATAGATCTGGTATTGCCTGTTTACCATATCATGTTTTTTGTGATGTTGGGATGTTTGGTTTTGAGCTTCGTGCCGTGTGTGTTGTCCAATGTCCAACAGGAGACCATCGTTAATCTCCGAAATGCGTTGTATAATAGATCAGACCCTCTTATTCCACCAACGGCCGAGATAGTTAACGTGTCGGTGCGTGTTTTTCTTTTTGGTGTAACGGACGTATTCTCATCGGAACAGCACATTAAACTGAATGCGTTTGTTGAACTCAGATGGTGGCTACCTAGTTTTTCTTGGAATTACCCAACATTCAACAACGTTCATAGCTTTCGTGTTAGCGATGAAAGAATTTGGAAACCTACTGTTATCGTGACAAATGAGGTGGAAACGACGCAGGCCTTGCAGAATTTTGGGTTCACGACGCACGTTTTCTATAATGGTACAGTAATGTGGGCTGGAAAAAGTGACTTCAGGACGTCATGCAAAATAGATGTAACTGTATTCCCATTTGATACACAGACATGTTTTGTGTCGCTCGCATCAGCTGATCCCGATGTTTGGCTCGTGCCGGACAGTATCGTGGAACTTTCACATGACACACAACTGGCTGTGCAGAAAGAAGAATGGGATTTACTGTCGCACAAGCTTCATCCATATCGCGTTGATGGGCTAACAAACGGCATTGCGATGACCTTGAAATTAAAACGGAAGTGGTCGTCTTACGTCATAATGATCATAACACCGCTAATCATTCTTTCCGCAGCCAATGCATGCACTTTCAAGATCCCAATTGCTAGCGGTGAAAGACTGTCGTATTCCGTTTCTGTTATGCTGGCATATTCCTTTTACTTCAGTTTCGCGTATGCAGTCATGCCGAAGACTTCGGGATCCACTTCAATTCTTGCAATATCCTTGGATATTCTGTTCGCTTTCTCTGTTTTCACAACCATGGTAACTGTCGCAATTCAGAGGATGCATTTGAAGGATTCATCAGATAAATTACCCAAGTTGGCGCTCTTCCTGGTTGGCATGAACAAGACCGCAGTTGACACCGAAAAAGAACCTGCTGACCCAACACAAGCGAGTGGATCATGGCAAGAAGTAGCAGAGAGGGTTAATTGTCTTGCATTTCGTGCTTCTGTCTGTTTGCCAATTGGGACTTTGCTTTGCGGCATTCTATACACTCAATGGAGGTGTTGCACATAAATCAATGCCCTCGCAAGTAGAGTATATACCACATTATCTAATTGCATACGTTCGTAAGTTAAAACTTTGATGGCATGTGAGTTAGATACATTGTATTATATTAGAAGAACACTGAAATATCTTTTGGCCACAGGAAATTAACAATTGAGTTATCTCTGACATTATATGTATATATTGACACTGAACATGTTTGATTGTCAAAATAGTTTCAGTACACGTTAGTAACCTACCATGTCGGTATGATTTGATGAATTCGTGTAAATGTGTTTCATAAGCTACGTTCACACGCTGATAAATTTGCATGACAATTTTTCCGTATTATACACTTGTGTATCCATGGGATATACACAAAAAACACTCGTTCGTTCTTTTGCAACGTATAATCGCCACATTCTCTTCAGTTATTACTCTGATATATCATATTACTTAACATGTCATACCAGATTATCATTTAATGTCGTGGGTGTGTGTGATATTGGGGGGTTTCTCACTAAATGTGCCACCAACGACCACAGCGCCCTATCCCACAATAACACACGCACTACATTGATTTCTACAATTATATAACTTTTTGATGATTTATTCCCATATAAAATGAAGGTGTAAAGGGGGCTGCAAAAACAATTCCATACACAGGGATGAAACAAATACTCCACCCAACCAGGGACCCACCACCCTCTACGTGCAAAACAATAAAATTCTTTCCCTCGACAAATTGGCGATCCGCCCCTCTTTTTCCATGATTTTTACACTTATAGCAGCTTTGTTTTAAATGAAATAAATCCTAGCGTGTGCATGCTGACAATTGAAGCATTGAGCCTAAAATTAATGCCTTATAATTTATAAAAATCTCTGTGCATGATGCAGATAAAAGATATTTTTCTGTTAACCGTGTAGCTGATATCACATTTGTCAGCGTACATGACCAAGATTTGACTTTGCTAATTTGCAACTAATATTTTAATGTAAAGGTCTGACTTGTATGTTTTATATTTTGTACATCTGCATGTATTTGGTAGCCAATGGGTGTATATTTTGACAGATTATTCTGCCCTGTTCTATTCTGCTATTGGAACTTCTTGATTATATCTGTCTTTGGATCACAGATGGGATAAGCCATCGCACACTTATCACATGTATCAATCTGCATCAATTGGGTCACTATTGAGTGAAACATATCTAGTTATATCACGACAACTTATCTCATTCCCATCCTATATTAACAGGACATGATTCCATTTATGTTTTATATATTATTTATTTCTAATTTTGTTTATTAATTATTTCTCCAGTTAATTATAAACTATTCCCTCAAAACTGATGTTATTGTCCATGTTATGGCGAACGGACCCAAACATACTGGAATAGACTTGAGACATCGGTTCACTCTAAGGCAAATTATTAATTAAAGCACTTCAGTATTGCAAAAATACATGTACATTAACCCTCATAGCAACACGGTTTTATGTGGGCTACTGAACAATAGAAAAGTCTCATTGTTTGCAAATAATTAGAACACATCAAGAAACAAAATTGTTTTCTGTGCTCCGGACCACCCACGCACCCGGGCCACTGGATGTATTCATATTGCCGAGAATTTGAGACTCGCCCACGCAACACATTAAGTCAGCCCAATATAATATATCCAAGCACTTAGGGACGATAACGTGATCCATAGAAATAACCCGCTGAACTTTTAAAAGCACGCCCAATTATTCTGCTGACCGCTTTTAGGGTTTAAGTCAGATTATGTCAACAATTTGTGACGTCATGTTAGCGTCTGTATTATTGTGGTGAAACTGGTGGCCCAATTGGCAGATGAACAATAACGGAACAGGATTTAGTGTAACACAGGCGGGCTATGTTAATATTCTGATATGTGACCCGCCATATCAAATCCAGTCGTAAGTCGGGATTTTTTTTACCCTGTGCCAATGCATTCTCTTATATATGCGAGTCGACCATAGGTCGCCTCGCATATATAAGAGAATGCATTGGCCTAACAATTTTTTACAATTTTAATAATGTTTTCTTGTATTCTTTAACAATTTTATAATTTCACCCATACAGAGCCCCAGACAAACATGAGCAGACGACACTCTTCTATATGCTTCTATATATGTGTGGGGCTTCCTGCAGGGTAATGGATGTTTTTTATTTTATGTCCTAAAAATTGTAAGAAACATTTATTTAAAAAAAATGATAAAAAATTGTTAGGCCAATGCATTCTCTTATATTAGTAGAGGCTCTTATGTACTCCCGTGTGCACTTTGTGAAGAAATATAGCGACTATGCCAATGACGTTGCTTGATATCTCAGGCACCAGAAAACAAATGTTAGACACCTTGGGGTCGCGACTGGGTGGATTTATGACGTCATCAAGATGGCCGCCATACACATTTCACAGTATGCACTGAGTCAGTTTGATTAATATCTACTTGTGAATTTATTATAGAAATTTGATTATCTCACCACTGACGTGAAACTAATACACCATACTTCCATTTGACAGAAAAGGTTGCCACCATAAACCAAGATGGCCGCCAAAATGGCGACCGAAATTCGGAAAATTGATGATTTTTCACACTTTCCTCTTGAATCATTAACCGATGTTTGAAATTTGTAACGAATAAACACCTAAATTTGAATAAATACTAGTATCCAACCATTTCTACAACATAATATGTCATACTTGTGATCTCATTCCTGTCAGCTATCTTTAAAATGTGAATTCAAAAATGTGCTATGAAAGTTAAACCAAAATTCAATTATGTGATTCTAGCCAAGAGTTGAACAGAAAATAACTGAATTTGATGAAGATAATGTAAAAATGTTTTAAATATGTGAATTGCCATGTAGTTACACAGAAAATAGTGCATTTTCGTTTAAGATGGCGGCCAAGATGGCTGCCAAAATGGATAAATCACCAAAATCTGTCTAATTTTTATTGATATCACTCATGTGTTGGGGAAAAGTAAATATATGTGAATATGTGCTACTTTTTCGCGGAAATCCATGGACTTATGGAATAATTTGTAAATTTGGTGAACCATATAGCTGCTTATACCAGAGAATTCAACAGAATTATACCACGAACATTAAGTCAAATCATCTTCATGGCAGCCACACAAAATTGAGCAAGAATGGGCACTGAGTGAGGAAGAAAATTTAACACAGAAAATGAAAAATATTTCTACGGCAATGATAAAGTTGCACCAAGCTTCCTTTTGAAAGAACAAGATTGATAAACAAAAACCAAGATGGCTGTCAAAATGGCGACCGAAATATAGAAATGTCTTGAATTGTTACACATGCCCCTTACATCATTTTCGGTTATTTGTAAACTGTGGCGAGTAGGACGTGTCTTTGTTTTTATCAGTTATGACACCAAGTACTTTGGAAAACATAGTATGCTGTAATTTGTGTCTAATTGTTGTCCATACTCCGAAAAATGCAAATTAAATAATGCGCTATGCAATTTCACAAGTTCTAGATTAACATTGGACAGAAATAGGCATAATAAAATAAACAAACGTGTACACAGTTTTAAATATCGTTAGTGTCATTCAATACACTCGACATTAATCTATTTGACCCAAGATGGTCGCCAGAATGGCCGCCAAAACTCACAGTTATAAAATGTGACAAATGCTTATATTCTCAAACGGCATTTAGCAAAGGAGGTGGATATATTCGCCCAATCTAAATTATATACTATCATGTTAAGGTATATTGTGACTATGTTTGACCAAAGATAGTTTGTTTATAATCGAGAATATATCAGAATGGACTCTTAGTAACCTAACATGAAATTGCCCAAAATAATTTAAACGACCCTGTCCGTTTCCTGGGAAGGAAGTCAAACCGGATATGTGCTGACTGTATCATTATAAGAGCATAACGAGTACTCGAAAGAATCCATGCAGTCATAATACAGACATAAATCCAACTTTATGGCTATATTATTTCGTTTGGGGCAGATCTACTTTATTCGTTGCCTATTCTTGATTAATTGTTGACCACGTTGATTTCGCCCGGCCACAAAAATTTAGAAGATTCAGGAACAATATCACACATTGACTTTATCGAAGTCGAAGTTGCATTGCTATCATACTGCCACCGGGAAATATACTTGCTCAACTTATAACTAGACAGGCATTACATGTTAGTGCAAACATTATTTCGTATCTAATTATGAAAGAGTTGTGTCTAATAAGATACAATAAGGGGAGATTGCATTGTTCAGTTTCTTGTTTTTTGCATTTCTGTGTTTCATCACCCGAAATTCGTTAGAATAGTTAAGACATTGTCACACTTCTCAAGACGTGAGTCAGCACATATACCACTCTTGTTACTTCGTCCAATAGATGGTCACATTGATGGTAGTCTATCTACAACCAACTCACCTTAGCAACTACAGTTGAATTACAAACTCATCTCGCAAGCTAACAGAGCTCACCACAAAAGTCTCCGACTGCATATCAGAGACTCCATATATATTGTTTGCTTCGGTTGTGGAATGGCGAGTCAATAATACAGATTTAATAAATAAATTTCAATACGGTCGCTGACCTCATAGCAGATACATTGCATATTCGCTTCGATGTAGTCTAACAGAACTGTGCACATAACCGAGTTAATGCTTGTCAGTTTATTTTAGAATATGTCAAAACATCAGTATCGGGCAAAAATAGCATAAGGTTTGTCATTTTCCATGTCGAGTCCAGCAAGTGACAATAACGGCTCCTCAACTTCTTCCTGGTGTCAACGAAAAAATATCGTGAAATAAAAATGCCTATGCCTAGTGCCTGGATATTTAGTGATGAAATACCTCATCAAAACACCAGAAGCTCATCGTTGGTCCATGTCATATGATGGTGCATCGAGGTAATGAATACAGTGACGGGTCATCAAGATCATTTAATGGAACGTTTATTAAGATTTCATGCAAAACGTCCACATGGGGACATTCGTTAGCATTATACATCAACTGTTAGTTCGCAGAAAGTAAATATCTTCGAATCACAGAAACCCCGCAATCTCGAACGAAATCCTTTAATTGTCCATCGAACAAATGTAGTTTATAGAATTTGCTGGCAAGCCGTACAACCATAATAGTCGGATCCACAAGTAGGCCAATTACAAGCTTGGAATATAGATAGTGCGCAAAAGTTGGAAGTAATTGATAACAATGTTATGCTTGAATTGAGAGAAGATTGTGGATTGTTAGCTATTTGAAGAGTCCATAACTGAAGGAAGGTATAAGATTTCAACGTTTAACAACCTGAGTTTTCTGCAGACCTGATTTCATTGTAGTCGGATATCAAATGTTTCTGTATAAACATCTGGAAAGAATACTACAAACTTTCCACCCAATAATAATACATGTACCTCAACAGCCAAGTCGAACTGTGCATTGGTGCGAGAAATTATTATCAATTGTATCTGGAAAATTACCGATAGCCGATACAATTACAGAAATGCAGGCATTTAAAGAATGTAGTTTATAGAATTTGCTGGCAAACCGTACAACCATAATAGTCTGATCCACAAGTAGGCCAATTACAAGCTTGGAATATAGATACTGCGCAAACGTTGGAAGTAATAGATAACAATGTTATGCTTGAATTGAGAGAAGATTGTGGATTGTTAGCTCTTTGAAGAGTCCATAACTGAAGGAAGGTATAAGATTTCAACGTTTAAAGAGATACTGTACCCAAAATGTTGTTGGTTTCTATAGTCTCCGAGTCGGAGAATAAGGTAACAATTTTTCCATTTTTATTTGAAAGTCTGTTGAGTACGAAGTAGTGTTACGGATGGCAAATTTACCGGAATGCCAAAATACAAATTGTCGTTGTCGAGTAATGTTTGTACAGTGTTTAACCAAATAAATCAAATACAAGTTAAATTATATGCACACTAGTCCCATATACTCATATAAGTTATTGTATCGTCACTAGTCAGTGAGAGGCTTGAGTTATCTCCCCGTATCAGCATGTTTCAAACGATCGTGTGTCCAATGGGTTACTAATCCAGTATCCCTCAATTATAATTTGATTACGTTTTGTACACGGAAATTCGTATTTTAATTTACGCCATTTTATGGATCCAGCAATAAATTCAATTTATATTAAATTATTAACTTTTAAATTATTAAATTTTAAGATAGCCTATTAACCTGAGCGTTTACAGAATACATCTTCGACTCAAATTACTTATGTTTCTATATATTATCGAAAATAGATCGTTGTTATCACCGGAAATTTATTGAAAATGGCGTACAGTACCCCTTTAACGACCTGAGTTTTCTGCAGACCTGATTTCATTGTAGTGGGATATCAAATGTTGCTGTACAAAACATCTGGAAAGAATACTAGAAACTTTCCACCCAATAATAACACATGTACCTCAACAGCCAAGTCGAACTATGCATTGGTGCGAAAAATTGTTATCAATTGTATCTGGAACATTACCGATAGCCGATACAATTACAGAAATTCAGGCATTTAAAGAAAATTTGGTATGAATTTGTTTCTTGTATGACATTTTGTTGAGACCGCATATCGCAAGCACGAAAGAACTTCGATAACACATGTGACAAATATGACATGGGTGTATCTAATATAAACTTGATGAGTGCATAAGTTCTGCACAGTACAATGGGGATCATACACGGAACGAACTTGCAGTATATGCGATGTCCAGAAAACTATCTCTGTGGAACTCAAATACACATGTATACCAATTGAACTCATTATATGAGGCTATCTTCCTATCCTAGCTCAATCAAAATCAGCCACGCTTTCGCAAATCTTGGGTGTGGAGTCAGTGAGTTGACCTATGAGCTGTCCAGAGCTCCACAGCAGTTTCTGTTTTGGTACGAACCTGAACATTCATAATTTATCTCTAGTCGCTATAGATCGCATGTAATAAGCAGAGGTCTGGTAGAAATCCGCCAATGCAATTCTTCTTCGCAGAAGACACATAGAGCGCACATCTGAACGCTCTCGTTTGGTAGTCTGCGATAAAGCAATTACTGTCATATCATCCCCTGATGCACACACAATTTGAACTAGATGTTAATCAAGGACGAGCAATTGTAAATTTACTCAGTTTCACAAAAGTATACCCTGTATTTGCGTACATGTATATTAATAAGAACGAATCACACAAATATTAGCTCCTATTCTTATATTTGGACTTAGTATACACTAATTATTAAGCTTGTTACCATGGAAGATGTCTGTAATGTCAACGTATTATATGCCGCTACTGTTTTTGGGTACTGCATTGTGTGATGTCCATTCAATTAATTTCCGTGAGCAGCTGAATTTCGGTAGAATTGACTTAGTATGATGGCATTACATAAGGGGGCCGATATCAAGGGGAAGTAATTGCTCAATACCGACAGCCTTATTGTTGAGGTAGGGATTTTTCTCCAGTCGAGTCACCCAATCAGGACATTTGCGATGTACATGTAATGATGGATGTAATAAGCATATATTCAGATTTGGATATTTTCAAATAGGTCAACATCAGATGAATTTATCTACTTTTCATGGTTTCTGTTTCCATTCTCATGAAATCTCGGATATAAGCAGCTACTGTTCGCAAAATATTCATATTGTATCAGATTGTATCAGCATTCCTGGCACTTTTGTCAACAGGGGAACAAATGTGTTTACCAGTAGTAACCGAAACCCACCTTAGGAGCGTTATCAATGAAAACTAGCACATTTGGATGATTTCTCCATTTTGGTAATCATCTGAGTCACCATCCTGAATTTAAATTCATATGGATAATAGTATGTTAATCTAACATATCATGGTTGTCGAATGATTAGATAGTACAATTGATTCAAAATAAGGTTGCTATTAACCACCGATTTCAAACCGCTGTGAATAATTTAAGAGGCGCGAGTGTGAAAAATAATCAATTATTAGAATTTCGGTCGCCGTTTTGGGAGCCATCTTGGATTTTGAGGTCCAAATTGCACCGTCAAGAGGAAGTGTGATCAAATGGTATTATTGGTCGCGAAACATAATCATTGCACTATCTAAATTTTCCTCCCAAACTCAATGCCAACTCTGAAATTGTTCATGGTTGCCATTTTGATGATTTCATCTCATTTTCGTCGTTCCATTCTCTCGAATTCTTGAGTATAAACATCAATTGTTCACAAAAACTATTCATATTGTTTCATATCTCCATGTTATTACGCCAACACGGAGCAAATATATTCACCTATATTCACTAAATCGCACATTAGGAGTGATATCAAAGAAAATTTGACAAATTTTAGTGATTTATCAATTTTGGCAGCCATCTTGAATACAGATGCACTTTTTTGGTTGTAATTATATGGCGATCTATATGTTTAAACCTGTTGCAAATGTTTGTCATCAAATTCAGCTATTTTCTGGCCAACACTTGGCTCGAATTACAAAATCTATATTTGGTAAAATTTCATAGCATATTAATGAATTCACATTTTGACGACATTTTGTAGGAATAAGACCCAAAGTATGACATTATCATGTTCAAATGGTTAGGTATTCAAATGTATTTAAAATTAAGTTGCTGTTAGCCACCGATTTCAAACAACCGTGAATGTTTTAAGATACATGTGTGAAAATTCATCATTTTCCCGAACTTCGGTCGCCATTTTGGCTGCCATCTTGGTTAAATGTGGTCAATTTTTATGTCAAAGTGAAGCCTGTTATCATAGTATCACAACAGTAGAGAAATATTATATTTCCTACCATAAATTCACTACTAGCTAACTGATTCAGTGCCTACTCTGAAATTTTGGATGGCGGCCATCTTGATGACGTCATAAATCCACCCAGTCGCGACCCCCAGGTGTCTAACATTTGTTTTCTGGTGCCCAAGATATCAAGCAACATCATGAGCATAGTGGCTATATTTCTTCAAAAAATGGACATAAGAGCCTCTACTATATATGCGAGGCGACCTATGGTCGACTCGCATATATAAGAGAATGCATTGGCACAGGGTAAAAAAAATCCCGACTTACGACTGGATTTGATATGGCTGGTCACATATATCAGATTACTTAATTTGTTATTATCACTCGATGGACCACTCGATATTGTCGTGTAATTGGCTGGTGACGGCTTGTCATTCATCGGTTGGAGTGTGTGAGTTGGGGATACATCATTTCACCCAACCTTGGGTGTTTATTTCACAGTGGTTTCTGAAATGATGTGTGTGTCGACAGAAAACAGATGCAGGATTTGTGTAAATGTTAGCCCAAACTACATTTTGAAGTAACGACGGCTTTGTTGTTTATTTCGAGGAATAATACCGCATCAGATGAATTCAGCCCAAATATATTGACAGGTGTCGAGGGTCTAACTCTATACTGAGAAATAAAAAAGTAAATATAATAAATACCGAGTATATTTAATTTAACGCCAATGGGTCGTTTATGTGCGTTTAAGAGTGTATTGATGCCTAAAGCAAGGTGAAATAACGATCTTAAAATGAATTGGCCGGTATATTTTATTAGTTATCAGGGTTATCAGGGTCGTAGTTGCATAAATTACAATATATCTTATTTTTATGCTAAGATAATTGCGTGGTTGTTTGTTATGGCTTGATCGGTATTGCGGTTAACACAAATCCCATATATGGAAATTCCAAATATGGAAATTGACTTGCGCATGCTCAGAACAGATACAAGGGTCTTACTAAAACGAAGCAATAAACGATTGATAACAAGAAACACTGACCCAGTTAAATAACGACATTGGATGGCGGTGTATTGCGTCTTTAAGAGTGTGTTGATGTCTAAATCATGTGATTAACTAATTAAAAATTATTTCGCCTACATATTTCGATAATTATCAGGTCCGCAGTTCGATCGTGAAACAATATTTCTGACTTGTATGTTAAGACTTTAATTGCCTTGGTAATTATTGAGATTGCAGTTTCCTTATATGGCAACTCCTTATTTGGAAGTTTCTTGCGCATGCGCAGAATTGATAGAATTCCATGAAGACGTCGCCATTTTTTTTATTAGTCCAGGCAGAGAATTTCTATTGACTTGTTTCATTTATTTAATTTATGATGGCGATGTTATTTGATCAATAATAGTCAATTTTGTGTTGATAACACGATGGTAAGATCAGTTCTGCAAATATCCACCGCACCTGCGAAGTTGATTTGTATAATCGCAGATTTCAATGACCCTTTGTTCTGTTACTATTACTAGTTCAAGTAGTTGGCGTGTTGCCATTTTCTGCGATTGCTAAATTTACTCAAATTACTGGACCCTCTGATTTTTCTTTCGCGATGTAGATTTACAAATCAAAATAATGCAAATTCCAAATAAATCTTTTTCTTTTAACGAATTTTTCTCCATTCACTATTTGTTATACTGATAATAATATTTTATTGTTTTGCCTTACATTTTACTGCATATCTGATTCAGAATCAGTCAATCACCATGGTCAGAGCTGTGAGGGCAAATTTACACCAGGGCTGCCAACAGTTTTCACCTTTTAATGGGGTCCAGTGTACAGCAATTGCTTTGGTAGCATTGTTATTTTTTTCATCTGGCCGGATCAACGATCAAAACCAAAATGATCAACTTGTGAACATTGATGCATATGGTGTTGTAAATGGGGATATAGACAGCGTTTTTGGGCAACAATCGTTTCTTGAATCATTGATTTCAGCATCAAGTCTTAGTGAATTTCACATTATAACATTTTGAGACATCACTGTTAGCTTTTATATTGACAGACCAAGAAATATATTTACAATTTTTGACTCTCATCAACGAGATTTGTTAGGACGAACTTCATCTGCAGGTACAGCAGTTTGGTTGAATTTTGAGTCCTTTGATGAACTTATTCTGTACGTGTTTGATATTTTATTTTTGAGATCACTCCTATTATAACACAGACAGTGACAGGTATTGCAAGAATTGAAAGTGGGCCGTTTATGATTGATTCATCAGTGAGCACCTCAGCCGATAACAATTTAAAAACAAAGGGAAATGTTGGTATAGATGTACCTGTTAAAGCATGTCAAGAAAGTATAATTGAGCAATGTCAGGTGAAGAGTGCGAATCAGAGTTGTGCTATGCAAGTGCAGACAAATCAATCTGTGTGTGTTGAAAGCAAATTTCGGGATAGTGTTAAGAATAATACTAGTGGTGTACATGTATGGGCTACCGGTACCTGTAGTGATCACCAATATGCGTCAAGCTCATTAAAGAAGTGCTCCAAACGTTTAAGTAAGAAAAACGATGCTTTACAACAGAATGTTAATGTAGTCTTAAATACTTCGGTGGCTTGATCATGATGATCACTGTCGTGATGTGATGATCATTGTTAAAAGTGATCAATACTGAAAATATTCACAGCTTACCTGCTGCATATTTTTACAATGAGAACAACAAAATTTCTCTCGATAACATTACTCACTCAACTTGATATTTATGTTGTTGTCAACTCTTAAATAATCACATGATTTGCGGACAATGTTAAAATCATTGTTAGGCGACATCAATTTTTAAGTCTGGTTTACGAACATGTGGGGAGAAAAAAAGTAAGTGCAGGAAGGGAAAAAAATAAAAATAAAAAAAATTGTCCCACCAATTTATATCAAGTAAATCATGGAATTTTACATAAATTTTACAAAAATTATAAATAAAATGTTTTTTTTAATGAAATTCTGAACCAAACAAGAGATTTATACATGAAAATATGGATCTGTAAATTATCATAAGCAGAACCGGATACGACAGCACATGAAAATTAGTACGTGTGTAGAATTTTTTGGGAGAAAATGTTTTAAATTTTTTTCATGAAATCAGCTGATGAAATGGTAAAAAAATTGTCCGTGTTCGTAAACCAGACTTAAAAATTTGTGTCGCCTTACCTCAGGAAATACCTACGTGTAACATCGGAACATGAGGTTATTAACGTACAATTTGTACAACAGTGTAACTGTTTTACAAAAATGTTGTCACTAGAACATACCAATTAATTTGCATTGTCTTGTAACGTTGATCCAGTCAATACCAACTACCAGAATATTTCATTGCTGATAATCTTATTTCATATGCACGCTTCAAAACTGACACCCCCATTTTTTAATCATTTGTATTTACCATTACCACTCATTCTGCTTTTCTCAATATCATCAATCTAGTCCTATTTTAGCAAGCATTATTATCTCAGTTCCATCCATTTTTGTTTATTTGTGCCATGTGACCTGTTTACATTTGATTATAGTCTCAGACACTCACTTTTTAAGCTGCAAGCTATTTCTAGATATTCCGTGTTATATGGACTGTTTGATATGAAATAAAAACCAAATCTATTTAAATGTATATATCACTAGGATACAGAGCATGCAAAAAAAGAAAAACAGTTGTTTTTTTGGTCACTAAGTGACTTTTGCTTATAAATATACCTTTCAACACCAAATGTACCTAGCTAGTATATACCTAATAATATATTATGTGTTTGTAGCTTTCCACATTTTGAATACATGGTACTCACCAACCACGAAACCATGTCGTTCCCTGTCGTGACTTACAGTATATGTACCTCCAACTTCTGTACCATCATTCCACATTCATCCTGTCTCAAATAAATATTAAGGGCTAATTGCTTACTCATGCCAACCTGAAACAGATATAACTATTTACTTCCTTTTCATATTACTGTATTCAATATCACCGATGTGCTGCTGTGATATTGTTCTACATTTACCGTGATACAAATGTAGCGACAAATCTGATCATATATATATATATCTTTATTATCCTCCATATATGGAGATTCATATATAAATGTTTATATTATGAGAACAAACACAATTTGGTACATAACACAGTGTGTAAGAAATTTAAGATTACAAACATATCTACAACACATATCTCAATATGTATGATGAACCAACTACACATGCACATATACACACACTCATGCACTACATAAAGTAAACATTCCATTCTACAGCCATATCGTACTTACATACAGAGAAATATATAGCATACTCCGAGACGACCAAGCCGGAGTTGGACCCAAATCAGGGATCTCTCTCTCTCTCTCTCTCTGGAAGACCCACACACCAGGGCCTGGAACCTACGTCATAAAACAAAGTTTTTCACCGAAAAATGGCGGCTGCTCGGTGCGACTCGAAGTGAGTATTTATCGTTTTTGCAAACTATGTACATAAACCACTAAACAAATCATTGCTTATGAGCTGTAAAACATTGTTTGCTAGCTCACAGTCATCTATACCGAGATATATATGTAACGGTTGTAAAGATTATCGCGTTCAGGTGGTTTCCGTCACCAATTTTCGAGGCATGTTTCCGAGTTTTGAAATGGTAACGCCTACATTTGCTTTAAAACTGGAATTGTGACATAAATGGTAACGCCTACATATAATCAACATTTAATTTAAAATCGGCAATTTGGCTGAATTCTTTCTTTCACTTGCCGAATATCACAATTAGTTTTAGGACGAGTGAGTAGTGTATGCTTTCACAGTTAATGGAACTTATGGAAGCGCAAGAGTATAATTCTTCGCTTGCTAAGATCCCCCGAATATTGCCGAGGCGAATCGGTATACATCGGCTCAAAAGTAGACTGTTTCACTTGTGGCAGGCTAATTAATACGTTTTTCACGGAATTACTATCACAAGACATAAATAAATAAAATAATAAGTAATTATATGACCTTTATATATCAATATTATTATAGGGAATAAGAAAAAATGTCATTCTGGTTGATGGATCATATATAATTATAGGCTAAAATAAACCAACGTTTGATAAATGAATAAATCGCAATATCGCCACTGCTTGAGTTGAACCAGGAAGGAGCTTTAAGTTGTATTATTAAATTTTTGTTTCAAATTCCAATGTTTCTGAAATTAATAAAAGAAAAAACTTTTAATTAAAAGATATTAATTAAAATCACAAGCTCGCAAAGTCGCACTCTCATGTACAGTAGTTGAATATCTATTGTATTCACACCTTTTTGATGTGAAGCCAGGTTGTTGTTAGACGAGAGGCAATTTATGACACATTACGTAACCATTGAGTTAAGTACTGCTAGTCTGTACATACAATTATCGGACAATGCATTTAGGAATGTTATCCTTCAGCCTGCCTGATCAACAAAATATTACATTACCAGTGTACAGATTAAAGGGATGCTGTACACAAATGTTGTTGTTGGTTTCTATAGTCTCTGGGTAGGAGAATAAGGTAACAAATTTTCCATTATTTGAAAGTCTGTTGAGTACGAAGTAGTGTTACGGATGGCAAATTTACCGGAATGCAAAAATACAAATTGTTGTCGAGTAATTTTTGTACAGTTTTCAACCAAATGTATCAAATAAAAGTTATATTATATATGCATACTAGTCCCATGTACTCATTTATGTTATTGTATCGTCACTAGTCAGTGAGTGGCTTGAGTTTTCTCCCCGTATCAGCATAATGTTTCAAACGACCGTGTGTGCAATGGGTTTACTAATACAGTATCCCTCAATTATAATTTGATTACGTCTTGTACAAGGAAATTCGTATTTTAATTTAAGCCATTTTATGGCTCCAGCCACAAATTCAATTTATTTTAAATTATTAACTTTTAAATTATTAACTTTTAAGATAGCCTATTAACCTGAGCGTTTACAGAATACATCTTCGACTCAAATTACTTATGTTTCTATATATTATCGATAATAGATCGTTGTCACCGGAAATTTATTGAAAATGGCGTACAGTAGGGCCTACCCCTTTAAGCGTTTTGATGATTAGTGTTTTAAACCAAATATTATTTGAAATGACTGGTCTGTTCATCGTCACCATTCAATCAACGCTCCCGTTACAAAATAAATTATGTTTTCATGGTACGATATTTCCGAAGTAAGAAATCCTTTCGTCACCTAACATCGTTGGGACTGTCAATCTATTCAGATCTTTTGAATTAGCTTTCCGTCTCCATGCTTTCCGTCTCCATTTGGGGTGAAAAAAAGTTTGACCAAATGAAATTTTTATTAGCCAATTTTGAAAAAAGATTGGCCATTGGCCAATTTGGCCACCGACAGTGCAAACACTGCTCTCTAGCTTTGCCACCATATTACTTGTTACATACGGAAACCATTTAAATTTGATATAGTTTGAGCAAACATCATAACGAACAAAACAAATATGGATCAAATGTAATCCTGGGGAATGCACGTTGACCGACCTTGTTCCCGGACTAAAATTCCAATTTTCATAATTTTCTCGCATGTTTTGTTTTTGCATTTGTTTACCTAAATATAACGACTTTCCCGACATTAAACGCATAAAAATTTAGGATATATTATTGTGTGGTCATATTTAGCAATCAGGGAACTCGAAGCAGCTTTTGTAGTCTTCCGATTTGTTTACTAACAAGATTCCAATTTTATTTAAAGCCATAAATATGATGCCCCTAGTTCAAAGAGCTGAGGAAAAATTTCCCCAAAGTGCTTTCAAAACCAGCTTATTACCTATTTGTTCTAGGTTCGCTTCAAAATCAAGTCTAAATGACTAGACTATTATTGTGGCCTCCATTTCATAGCTAGTATCAAGTTAGTCGGTTTCAGGTTTATATGGGAGGGGGTGATGTGGTGTCATGTCAATGCTCTAGTTGATCAAATTCCGACACACATACCAAAGTTAGACAATACATTATTTGAAATGAAAAATTGCATCATAGAATATCATTTGGGTTAGCCTACATAGAACAGTTATATGTCATTTGTTTGTTGTAAGTAATAATTATCCTAATATTTCCGCCACATAGAACAAGGTGGCCATTCTAATAAATCTCAGTTCAATAGTGTTCAATAGTACTAAAATATGCACCCAACCTGCAGTATTCTTCACAAAAACATGATTACATTAAATTTACGATTTGTGATGCCGATTTATTCTATTAAAGGAATGATTTTCCAATCGGATATTGTTAGAAGTATATCCATAGTCTTAATAGTTGACCCGCATCGGAGATTCAAACTTAAAATATAAAAAATGGACTTAGGAGAACCTGGAAATCAGGTCGCGATATATTTACCTTAGACAATACCTTTATATATAAGGTAGTAAAGCTATGAAAACCAATTATGATTAAAGGGGTATCAATAAACATGGGTAAACAATGAATGTTAGTAAAAGAATATAATTAAAGAAATCTTTATTGCATGATAATGTTTTAACGAAAACTATCAGACGAAACTGGACATATGAACAAATTAACATGGATTTAACCAACGGAAATAGAATGGAATAACAAAGTAATACTACAATGAATATGGAATAAGAGAACGAATGGCAGGACATACACTTAATTAAACTAACGAATATACAACGAGAACGTAAAAACAATGATTATGCCATGAATTTATGCTCGTCTTTATATATAGTATTATAAAATAGTATATTGGCATCTCTATAACATCCATTTGTGAAAAGTAACGCATTTAACTGAGTGTGTATATGTGAACACGGTCGTTAATAGTTCATCTACCGGATTATACAAATGGTGACTCAATTGTGAGTGCAAACAGGCCAATATTATGTGAGCGTTAACGCGATGTGGGCGTTACCATTAATAGACAAATTCATAAAAATTCTTTGTGTCTTAAGAAATTTACAAACAAACCACGGGAAAGTTATTTTTTTGTTATTGATTCAAATTTTAGCATTTATAATATCCCGAAACTCAATGTGTACGGTTTTTAAATGAGTTTAGGGCGCGGAGAACATGAAATGTTGGCGTTAACACCTGCACGAAAATAGGAAATCGGACGCGATTTTGAATTGCGAACGCGAAATTCTCATTATAAGCAATTCTTTCCGATTTTCGGTTTCTGTATTTGTCGAGATTTGCAGGTGGCATAGCTCCTTTGCTTATAATAATACATCGAAGTCGATTGTATTTATTTAAAAAACGATGTCGAAGTAGCGAGTCGAACTTTATTTACAGTTATTTTGATGTAGGGTTACCCTTCCGGTGACGTAGGTTCCAGGCCCTGCACACGCCAATGCCTTTGTGCAGTCTTACCTACTCGGAGCCGACCATTTCCCCAGCACCACTCATGTATATATATATACAGCCATATCGTACTTACAGACATACAGACGACAGTCAGACAAGCAGGCATACGAGACAAACAATCAAATGGCAGACATACATACAGACAAATTTACTTACTGGTAAAACAATACACAGATACATGTGATATGAACAATTACGAACCCGCTTCTAACTGCATGTTATGGTCGAGTTTATATGGAGGTTTGTGAGATCTAGTCAGGACTTGGCGTCAGTCGATCAACATATACTCTCCAGAGGAATGCAGCTTTGTTCACGAAAAAGTCTATTAGTTTATTTTCTTCTTCGGTAGCACAGTATATGTTTTCATATAGACATGTTAGTAGAACGCGCGTTTTGGATTCTACGTCAAGTTTGTCATACTGCATATACATGTCTACATGAAATATGTTCAGTAACTCCAATTCAAAATTATTTCGATCATCACAAATGGAAGAACATTCGATTAAAGACACGGTTGGCCTTGGCGGTGGTTATCCTGTGAAAATATCTCCACCCGTCAAAAACCGCCACAAACAGAAAGAACATCAAAATGTAGATAGACTTTGTCTGTATACAAATAAGAAATATCGCATAAACAGTATGTTATGGTCATATATTTGACCATTGTTATGTAAACAAAAGCATAAAAAGTAACTTTTCTGGTGTTTGTTTATATTATTACGGTAAACATAAAGAGCGTTCTTTGTTGGTGAATACCTTATATGGAACTAATAAAGAGCGTTTATGACATTTGTGTGTGATTAGCCAGTAGCATTGTGCTGTCTTCTGTAACACAATCAGGCTCTTGCTTAGGTAAAATATAGTAGGTCTTTATGATAACATTCTGTTTACGCGATGGTCATGGTATATATGAACGGAACTGTATGCGTTTTAATGTTTTTCTGTTTACGGTGTTTGGAACAAATATGAATATTTTCCACAATTAAGGCCGCACGTGCCTTTAAGGCATGTTTGACAATATCTCTATACTTGTCACATAAAACGCAAGTTTCCTCATTTGTTTTATGCTTTTCTGTGGGCTGGGTATATTCGGCAATTTTCCCATAGCCGGGACATACATAATGTTGGATGGACGGCAGAGAACCTGGCAAGTCGAGTATCCTCATTTAAGCTCATTTCCCAATATTCTCCATTAAATTTTGACCATGACTCATTTATCGCACATTTCCAAGTAGATTTCTTCGGGAATATTGAGTTTTCGATGAAGATAATATCAGACGCGTAACTAGATTGGTAGCTTGAAGCACCTAAGGTGTACTGATATAAGCGAGTAAGAAATACTTGCTTTACCGTTTTGGAAACTTTTAGGTTGCACAACGAGCCGAAGAATGACAATTTACGTTTTTCGATAAGAGACACCATACACGAAGTTCCAACCAATCCTTGAGCTATAATTGTTTTTGTGCGATGATGAAGACCCTGGTAATACTTTAAGCAGAATCTGTGTGTTCTCTCAAGTCGATCAATGTGAGTTTGATTTAAGCTCCAGAGGAGTTCAGAACCGTACAGGTACTTGTCAAGTAAGATACCTAAATGAGTGGTGTTCGTACTTTCTTCGATAGCTGAGGTACCTAGGTTCCAGAGACGACTTTGACGCGAAAATTCTGCTTTGGTTTCATTGAATACTACTATGGTGCATTTGGATGGATTATATTTATACCGCCAGTTGTTGCTGTACTCGTTGCAAATATCACAAAGCGCCGATAAGCCAGATTTATTTAGTGATAATAGAACCATGTCATCTGCATGGGTTGGGCACGTACAATTTACTCCGAGCATGTTCAGGCCAGATGGTGAGTTTGCAAGTATATGTAATAATTCGTCGACGTAGATCATATAGTACAAAGGGGAGAGGATTTCCCCCCTGCCTGGCTCCCTGTCTCACATCAAACCACCTGGATAAAACGTTATTGTGACGAATAGAGCATGTGACGTTGGTTAGAAGTTCGTGCATCAATCGAAGTAAATTTCCTCTGAACCCACATCCATGCAGCTTGTATAATAAGCCGTTGACCCAGACGGTATCGAATGCCTTCTAAACATCTAAAAAGAGACTATACAGTTTTTGTTGCTTTCGGATACATAGGAAATACATTCTTTCATTACATATGATGTCATTGTTGCGTTTATGCCTTTTTGGAATCCGTGTTGAAGCGGATGTACATCAAGTAATTTTGGCGCGTACAGTTCTATTCTAGTTTGTAAAACTTTTTCGAGTAACTTGTACAAAGTTGGCATTAGTTTTATAGCTCTGTAACTGTCAAAATCTGTTCTGGGTTTTGAGCCACCTTTATATAATGTTATTATTAAACCGCGCTTTAACTGGAATGGGACCGTTTGTGTTTGAATCAGGATTATTAGGAGATTCGAAATCGTCTGAGTCAACTTCTGACTTCCATATATCAAATTCTCGATCGAAATTCCATCCCAACCAGTTGCTTTTCCAAAGCTGAGACTGCGATACACAGTAAGTAATTCGTCTGCAGTTACTGAAAAGATTATGCGTTTATCGATATAATCAGATTGACCACTACCTATTTCTCGCGTAACAAATTCATTTATGTAATTAAAGTTTTGAGTGTCAAATTCAGGTCGATACAACGGTGAATATAGTTTCTCAAAATAAGATGCCCATCCTTCTGCGATATCACTATCATGACAAAGAGTTTGTCCTTCATACGTGAAAAATGCATTCTTATCTATATGAGTTCTCTGTCTCTTCGTGTTTAATGCGCGGAATAAATAGTTTTGATCAAGTTGAGCACATTCATCGATTTTATCATTTAGTTCGGCCAAGTATGTAGCAGATGCTTTTCTATATTCTCTCCGGAAATCACGTTTTGCAGTTTTATAAATCGTGTAACTGTCAGACTTGGTATCTGTGCGAGGTCTACCTCCATCCACCCAATTTTGCCGGACAGTCCGCATAATTTTGTGCATATTTTTCAAATTTTCGTTCCAAAAAGGTTTCAGATGTTTATTAAATTTATTTTCGGCAAACTTGCCTCGGTGGCTTTCGGTATAGTGCTTACAATGGCATCGTACATTTTACAAGGATCGGTTTCGTGTTCTGATAAATGATCAAATGTGTTGAGCTGCGCATCAATGCTTTGCCTATAATTGTGTAAAATTTCTGGTTCAGATTTAGTGTGATACTATAGTTATAGTTATTGTTATAGAAACCATTCGCCATTGTCAACGTGATCTGGCTGAATGATTATATCAAACTCAATGCACGAGGAGAGGACTTTAAAAAAGCATTTGCTTGTTGTCCAATCCTCTTCCTAAATCTCTATGTTTCTATGTGTATTGTGTTTGTGTGATATGTTTAATTTTCGAAATAAATATTGTTTACACTAAACTCAATGCAAAGTTTACCTCCCTTGAGACCGCTGTTTGCTACCAGCGACATTTTGCCCACATTTGCAACATGTTGCCTTTATTAAGCACACACATTGTCGAACAAAAGTTGTGTAATTTTCACTCGCTCCATGTGTTATCATGACATTACTATATTAATCCACCAGAATAAGAAATATAAGTGGTATTGATAAGAACTCACACGCAAGTGTGGATGGATACATACCAGTTTAGCTATATTGTCCAATATCCATGAAATTACTCCCAGACCTGGTTTTAACCTACTCAAACCTTTATTTAGGAAAATAAGTAGACTATAGATTATTGTGTGGAAACATTGCTTTAAACTATATTATTATTATTACAGATCATACAAGTGCAGGAAGGGAAGTGTTCAGATAATAAGTTCAACGATCATTTGTTTAACTTGTTTATCTGAATATTTCCTCAGGGATAATTAGTTAACTACTCATAAATGAGTATTTATTGTACAAAGGGTTAACTCTCTCGCTCTCTCTCTCTCTCTCTCTTGTTTTTTTGATAAAAGCGTTGCATGGCTATATAAACAAAAACGCATCAACTCTATTGCTTGATTCATATCTCTTGATTTATATCACTTTCAGTCAAAATGTCTTTCACGTTAATGGGCAATTAAGGAGCAGATGTAACAAGGTTAGGTAAAAGACACAGGAACCAGCATGTGAATGATACATAAGTCTTGGAATATATAATTGCCTTTTATAAGAGCGGTTTGATTAAATTCTCTAAAGTGACATCGAACAACTTTACACATTTGCAGTATGGTCTTCAATTCAAAATAGCTCCCCCACCAGAATAATAACGATTTTATGTACACATGCGCAGTCTTCAATGTTATGTAGCTATGCCAGCAGTAAACAACTTTTAAACAAAGCGCGCATGCAACAAAATTATTGATATTAAAAAACTCAATCTCATCTTCACCTATATCTCAAGGAGGCGATACTCCTGCAGCAACAATATGAAAGTGACAGAGCTCATGCCGGTTAATAATTCGATCGAACGATGACAGTATTACTAAGAGGTCGCGATGCATGGCACCGTTTATTGAACAGCTCTGCCCTTGAACAATTCTGCCATCCTCTTCCTTGTGCAAATGAAACGCATAGAAGCAGCACGAATATCATTGGTGTATCATTGGCGTTGTTATGACTTCAAAAACAAGAAAAAAAATTATGCATGCATCAGATCGCCCATGAACTATTTTACAAGATTTAATCACGTATATCTGGAGAGTTTTATAAATTTAATAGGCTCGGTCCAGACATAATTTACTGGATGAGTTTTGTAACTTCCGCTATAAACTGGGGACGAGTTAAATTGTAGATTCTATTTATTACATTATCCAAAACACCGACAAAACATACTTAAATCAACAAATGGGACGCGAAACTAACATCGGCTTCCATAAGGCATTCGATGACGTTTCACGTAACTATTCGTTGTTAGCCCGCGTAAAGAAATAGCCCCAGATAAATAAAGACTCTAAGGAGTATATTTAATGACATAACTTTTCAAACTCTTCATTCGTGTTAGTTTGTTGGAAAAATATTGGAAGCCATTGTATTTTGAGACATAGCGTACTTGATGTTAACAGACGACAAACCGGAAGTCAAATGTCACCTGGCACTATTTCCTGTTATTAAACGAACGTTTAATATCACAATTTATAGAATGGGTCTATTGAATGGAATAAGGGTAGGATCATGTAATAAATATATTTGTCACAGAATTAGCCCCTAAATTCGGCCTCATGTTTTTAGTAAGACACACGAGTATTACCGGCACGTGCAGTGACATAACAGCTTAGAGCAATTATATCGATGGCATCACCAGAACTTTAGTCTTATGTTAAAAGTCCAGTGCATTTATGTTTCACCTCAACTAAGTTTCACCTCAATAAAGTTTCTCATTGGGAATGATTACATTAACCCATCACAAACAACATACTAAAAATCAAAAAGAATCAAGAAAGGTGAAATTGATGAATTTGCGAATTTTTTAAAATAAATTTGGTGAAATACACAATATATGACTTTTCAAGAATGTTTATAAAAAATATTATTTCACAAGGCCTTCCATTTTGTAGAATAGACAATCCTTTGTAGAACAGAAAACCTTTCCCAGATACGTTCAGTATATTTCGAGTTATGTGCCTCCAAAATTGGGGGTTTATCTAATTTTAGAGCCTCAATTTCTCAAAATTAGCTAAAATCTATTTTTTATGGTCTTGTATATTGAAAACTAAAGAAAAGTGAAGGAATTTCTTGTTGTTTGTGCACAAAAATTTATTTCTTTATGCACCTATGATTAGGAAGAGAAAATATATTCTTAAACAAACTGTGTCTTCCATTGCATGGACTTAGCCAAATTTGCCTGTGATCCAGAACCGGGATGATGAAATAGCATATTTGAGGTAATACAACTCAATAAATATAAATCCATATTCCCTGCCTTTCCCATAATAACTTAAATATACTTGATTAAACATACTGTGAAGGAATTAAAAAAAAACATGGTGTATAGAATCAGCTTATGGCCCAATCAATTCTTAGTATTAACTCTTTCTAAAAGTGCTATTTTGGCAGGGGGGGGGGGCATAATTTTTTTTCGACACGTATGCGGGGGATGGTGGGTGTCAAAATAAGACCAAAGCAATTTTTCCGTGACAATTTTTTTTTTCCTTCACATCATTTATTGGATTTTTACTAGCTTGTACTGGTTTGTAACACTAAGAAATCAATAATAAGGAACTACAGCAACACTAAACACGCTAGGGCCATTGGATGTTGGTTTGTGCCTCTTTAGGACAAGGGAAAGTATTATTAATGCAGTTGAATCGCCCATGCAGTATTCTATGTAATTAACATCAAATAAGGATAACTTTAAAGAATTAAATTTAATTCCAAATCTGGTCAAACATGGACATTAAACACTGATGTATAAAGAAAGAAAAAACATGTAACATACCTAGACTTGTGAGTGGATAACACAATTATCTCATATGTGACAAAAGAGATAGAAAATGGTAATAATTCACAATCTCATGTAGTCATGAATGAGTTAATACAGGTTTCTACTAAAAGTGTAGGTTTGTTTTTTGTTATATGCTTTACTCTCACATGCTACACTTCCATGCTACACTTGCGCAGTCCAATAGCCTTTTCTGAACTCATACAATATTCCTGAATTCATACAAGATAAACTGTGAACGTTATATGAACCAATCCTGACCAATCTGAATCAATTGGAATCAATCGTAACATTAACTTTCTTTGATTTCCCATTGGTGCTCCTGGGTGCTCTAGTGTATGGCTATATGCCCATTCAGTTATAAATATACATCCACTAAAGTACTATTGTTGTTATTATGCAACAATAATCTACACAAACTGGAATAAAACAACTTTTGCCTGCAATGACTAGAATATGGTGACAAGATCATAGCCTGGGGCCTGTACTATAGATTCCCAATAGCCGTGTTTGAACACGCGGAGAACGTTCCTCGGTAATTTCCTAGTCTTGTAAAGCGAGAATTGTGTTCTATAGTCTTCGAGCAATTGTATTCTTGTAAATGACTTGCATTGTTTATTGGAATTTAACAATAGTCGATTACCCTTTGTTAACACCATACATCGTTGCGAACTGAGTTATGTAATATTCTCGGCGAGCCATCTGTAACTGGGATTCATTTCAGCAGTAAGCTGCTCGGTTTTGGGGGTTAATGGAGTGCCCTAACGCTGCATCTTTTACAAAAATGTTGTCACTAGAACATACCAATTAATTTGCATTGTCTTGTAACGTTGATCCAGTCAATACCAACTACCAGAATATTTCATTGCTCATAATCTTATTTCATATGCACGCTTCAAAACTGACACCCCCATTTTTTAATCATTTGTATTTACCATTACCACTCATTCTGCTTTTCTCAATATCATCAATCTAGTCCTATTTTAGCAAGCATTATTATCTCAGTTCCATCCATTTTTGTTTATTTGTGCCATGTGACCTGTTTACATTTGATTATAGTCTCAGACACTCACTTTTTAAGCTGCAAGCTATTTCTAGATATTCCGTGTTATATGGACTGTTTGATATGAAATAAAAACCAAATCTATTTAAATGTATATATCACTAGGATACAGAGCATGCAAAAAAAGAAAAACAGTTGTTTTTTTGGTCACTAAGTGACTTTTGCTTATAAATATACCTTTCAACACCAAATGTACCTAGCTAGTATATACCTAATAATATATTATGTGTTTGTAGCTTTCCACATTTTGAATACATGGTACTCACCAACCACGAAACCATGTCGTTCCCTGTCGTGACTTACAGTATATGTACCTCCAACTTCTGTACCATCATTCCACATTCATCCTGTCTCAAATAAATATTAAGGGCTAATTGCTTACTCATGCCAACCTGAAACAGATATAACTATTTACTTCCTTTTCATATTACTGTATTCAATATCACCGATGTGCTGCTGTGATATTGTTCTACATTTACCGTGATACAAATGTAGCGACAAATCTGATCATATATATATATATCTTTATTATCCTCCATATATGGAGATTCATATATAAATGTTTATATTATGAGAACAAACACAATTTGGTACATAACACAGTGTGTAAGAAATTTAAGATTACAAACATATCTACAACACATATCTCAATATGTATGATGAACCAACTACACATGCACATATACACACACTCATGCACTACATAAAGTAAACATTCCATTCTACAGCCATATCGTACTTACATACAGAGAAATATATAGCATACTCCGAGACGACCAAGCCGGAGTTGGACCCAAATCAGGGATCTCTCTCTCTCTCTCTCTGGAAGACCCACACACCAGGGCCTGGAACCTACGTCATAAAACAAAGTTTTTCACCGAAAAATGGCGGCTGCTCGGTGCGACTCGAAGTGAGTATTTATCGTTTTTGCAAACTATGTACATAAACCACTAAACAAATCATTGCTTATGAGCTGTAAAACATTGTTTGCTAGCTCACAGTCATCTATACCGAGATATATATGTAACGGTTGTAAAGATTATCGCGTTCAGGTGGTTTCCGTCACCAATTTTCGAGGCATGTTTCCGAGTTTTGAAATGGTAACGCCTACATTTGCTTTAAAACTGGAATTGTGACATAAATGGTAACGCCTACATATAATCAACATTTAATTTAAAATCGGCAATTTGGCTGAATTCTTTCTTTCACTTGCCGAATATCACAATTAGTTTTAGGACGAGTGAGTAGTGTATGCTTTCACAGTTAATGGAACTTATGGAAGCGCAAGAGTATAATTCTTCGCTTGCTAAGATCCCCCGAATATTGCCGAGGCGAATCGGTATACATCGGCTCAAAAGTAGACTGTTTCACTTGTGGCAGGCTAATTAATACGTTTTTCACGGAATTACTATCACAAGACATAAATAAATAAAATAATAAGTAATTATATGACCTTTATATATCAATATTATTATAGGGAATAAGAAAAAATGTCATTCTGGTTGATGGATCATATATAATTATAGGCTAAAATAAACCAACGTTTGATAAATGAATAAATCGCAATATCGCCACTGCTTGAGTTGAACCAGGAAGGAGCTTTAAGTTGTATTATTAAATGTTTGTTTCAAATTCCAATGTTTCTGAAATTAATAAAAGAAAAAACTTTTAATTAAAAGATATTAATTAAAATCACAAGCTCGCAAAGTCGCACTCTCATGTACAGTAGTTGAATATCTATTGTATTCACACCTTTTTGATGTGAAGCCAGGTTGTTGTTAGACGAGAGGCAATTTATGACACATTACGTAACCATTGAGTTAAGTACTGCTAGTCTGTACATACAATTATCGGACAATGCATTTAGGAATGTTATCCTTCAGCCTGCCTGATCAACAAAATATTACATTACCAGTGTACAGATTAAAGGGATGCTGTACACAAATGTTGTTGTTGGTTTCTATAGTCTCTGGGTAGGAGAATAAGGTAACAAATTTTCCATTATTTGAAAGTCTGTTGAGTACGAAGTAGTGTTACGGATGGCAAATTTACCGGAATGCAAAAATACAAATTGTTGTCGAGTAATTTTTGTACAGTTTTCAACCAAATGTATCAAATAAAAGTTATATTATATATGCATACTAGTCCCATGTACTCATTTATGTTATTGTATCGTCACTAGTCAGTGAGTGGCTTGAGTTTTCTCCCCGTATCAGCATAATGTTTCAAACGACCGTGTGTGCAATGGGTTTACTAATACAGTATCCCTCAATTATAATTTGATTACGTCTTGTACAAGGAAATTCGTATTTTAATTTAAGCCATTTTATGGCTCCAGCCACAAATTCAATTTATTTTAAATTATTAACTTTTAAATTATTAACTTTTAAGATAGCCTATTAACCTGAGCGTTTACAGAATACATATTCGACTCAAATTACTTATGTTTCTATATATTATCGATAATAGATCGTTGTCACCGGAAATTTATTGAAAATGGCGTACAGTAGGGCCTACCCCTTTAAGCGTTTTGATGATTAGTGTTTTAAACCAAATATTATTTGAAATGACTGGTCTGTTCATCGTCACCATTCAATCAACGCTCCCGTTACAAAATAAATTATGTTTTCATGGTACGATATTTCCGAAGTAAGAAATCCTTTCGTCACCTAACATCGTTGGGACTGTCAATCTATTCAGATCTTTTGAATTAGCTTTCCGTCTCCATGCTTTCCGTCTCCATTTGGGGTGAAAAAAAGTTTGACCAAATGAAATTTTTATTAGCCAATTTTGAAAAAAGATTGGCCATTGGCCAATTTGGCCACCGACAGTGCAAACACTGCTCTCTAGCTTTGCCACCATATTACTTGTTACATACGGAAACCATTTAAATTTGATATAGTTTGAGCAAACATCATAACGAACAAAACAAATATGGATCAAATGTAATCCTGGGGAATGCACGTTGACCGACCTTGTTCCCGGACTAAAATTCCAATTTTCATAATTTTCTCGCATGTTTTGTTTTTGCATTTGTTTACCTAAATATAACGACTTTCCCGACATTAAACGCATAAAAATTTAGGATATATTATTGTGTGGTCATATTTAGCAATCAGGGAACTCGAAGCAGCTTTTGTAGTCTTCCGATTTGTTTACTAACAAGATTCCAATTTTATTTAAAGCCATAAATATGATGCCCCTAGTTCAAAGAGCTGAGGAAAAATTTCCCCAAAGTGCTTTCAAAACCAGCTTATTACCTATTTGTTCTAGGTTCGCTTCAAAATCAAGTCTAAATGACTAGACTATTATTGTGGCCTCCATTTCATAGCTAGTATCAAGTTAGTCGGTTTCAGGTTTATATGGGAGGGGGTGATGTGGTGTCATGTCAATGCTCTAGTTGATCAAATTCCGACACACATACCAAAGTTAGACAATACATTATTTGAAATGAAAAATTGCATCATAGAATATCATTTGGGTTAGCCTACATAGAACAGTTATATGTCATTTGTTTGTTGTAAGTAATAATTATCCTAATATTTCCGCCACATAGAACAAGGTGGCCATTCTAATAAATCTCAGTTCAATAGTGTTCAATAGTACCAAAATATGCACCCAACCTGCAGTATTCTTCACAAAAACATGATTACATTAAATTTACGATTTGTGATGCCGATTTATTCTATTAAAGGAATGATTTTCCAATCGGATATTGTTAGAAGTATATCCATAGTCTTAATAGTTGACCCGCATCGGAGATTCAAACTTAAAATATAAAAAATGGACTTAGGAGAACCTGGAAATCAGGTCGCGATATATTTACCTTAGACAATACCTTTATATATAAGGTAGTAAAGCTATGAAAACCAATTATGATTAAAGGGGTATCAATAAACATGGGTAAACAATGAATGTTAGTAAAAGAATATAATTAAAGAAATCTTTATTGCATGATAATGTTTTAACGAAAACTATCAGACGAAACTGGACATATGAACAAATTAACATGGATTTAACCAACGGAAATAGAATGGAATAACAAAGTAATACTACAATGAATATGGAATAAGAGAACGAATGGCAGGACATACACTTAATTAAACTAACGAATATACAACGAGAACGTAAAAACAATGATTATGCCATGAATTTATGCTCGTCTTTATATATAGTATTATAAAATAGTATATTGGCATCTCTATAACATCCATTTGTGAAAAGTAACGCATTTAACTGAGTGTGTATATGTGAACACGGTCGTTAATAGTTCATCTACCGGATTATACAAATGGTGACTCAATTGTGAGTGCAAACAGGCCAATATTATGTGAGCGTTAACGCGATGTGGGCGTTACCATTAATAGACAAATTCATAAAAATTCTTTGTGTCTTAAGAAATTTACAAACAAACCACGGGAAAGTTATTTTTTTGTTATTGATTCAAATTTTAGCATTTATAATATCCCGAAACTCAATGTGTACGGTTTTTAAATGAGTTTAGGGCGCGGAGAACATGAAATGTTGGCGTTAACACCTGCACGAAAATAGGAAATCGGACGCGATTTTGAATTGCGAACGCGAAATTCTCATTATAAGCAATTCTTTCCGATTTTCGGTTTCTGTATTTGTCGAGATTTGCAGGTGGCATAGCTCCTTTGCTTATAATAATACATCGAAGTCGATTGTATTTATTTAAAAAACGATGTCGAAGTAGCGAGTCGAACTTTATTTACAGTTATTTTGATGTAGGGTTACCCTTCCGGTGACGTAGGTTCCAGGCCCTGCACACGCCAATGCCTTTGTGCAGTCTTACCTACTCGGAGCCGACCATTTCCCCAGCACCACTCATGTATATATATATACAGCCATATCGTACTTACAGACATACAGACGACAGTCAGACAAGCAGGCATACGAGACAAACAATCAAATGGCAGACATACATACAGACAAATTTACTTACTGGTAAAACAATACACAGATACATGTGATATGAACAATTACGAACCCGCTTCTAACTGCATGTTATGGTCGAGTTTATATGGAGGTTTGTGAGATCTAGTCAGGACTTGGCGTCAGTCGATCAACATATACTCTCCAGAGGAATGCAGCTTTGTTCACGAAAAAGTCTATTAGTTTATTTTCTTCTTCGGTAGCACAGTATATGTTTTCATATAGACATGTTAGTAGAACGCGCGTTTTGGATTCTACGTCAAGTTTGTCATACTGCATATACATGTCTACATGAAATATGTTCAGTAACTCCAATTCAAAATTATTTCGATCATCACAAATGGAAGAACATTCGATTAAAGACACGGTTGGCCTTGGCGGTGGTTATCCTGTGAAAATATCTCCACCCGTCAAAAACCGCCACAAACAGAAAGAACATCAAAATGTAGATAGACTTTGTCTGTATACAAATAAGAAATATCGCATAAACAGTATGTTATGGTCATATATTTGACCATTGTTATGTAAACAAAAGCATAAAAAGTAACTTTTCTGGTGTTTGTTTATATTATTACGGTAAACATAAAGAGCGTTCTTTGTTGGTGAATACCTTATATGGAACTAATAAAGAGCGTTTATGACATTTGTGTGTGATTAGCCAGTAGCATTGTGCTGTCTTCTGTAACACAATCAGGCTCTTGCTTAGGTAAAATATAGTAGGTCTTTATGATAACATTCTGTTTACGCGATGGTCATGGTATATATGAACGGAACTGTATGCGTTTTAATGTTTTTCTGTTTACGGTGTTTGGAACAAATATGAATATTTTCCACAATTAAGGCCGCACGTGCCTTTAAGGCATGTTTGACAATATCTCTATACTTGTCACATAAAACGCAAGTTTCCTCATTTGTTTTATGCTTTTCTGTGGGCTGGGTATATTCGGCAATTTTCCCATAGCCGGGACATACATAATGTTGGATGGACGGCAGAGAACCTGGCAAGTCGAGTATCCTCATTTAAGCTCATTTCCCAATATTCTCCATTAAATTTTGACCATGACTCATTTATCGCACATTTCCAAGTAGATTTCTTCGGGAATATTGAGTTTTCGATGAAGATAATATCAGACGCGTAACTAGATTGGTAGCTTGAAGCACCTAAGGTGTACTGATATAAGCGAGTATGAAATACTTGCTTTACCGTTTTGGAAACTTTTAGGTTGCACAACGAGCCGAAGAATGACAATTTACGTTTTTCGATAAGAGACACCATACACGAAGTTCCAACCAATCCTTGAGCTATAATTGTTTTTGTGCGATGATGAAGACCCTGGTAATACTTTAAGCAGAATCTGTGTGTTCTCTCAAGTCGATCAATGTGAGTTTGATTTAAGCTCCAGAGGAGTTCAGAAACGTACAGGTACTTGTCAAGTAAGATACCTAAATGAGTGGTGTTCGTACTTTCTTCGATAGCTGAGGTACCTAGGTTCCAGAGACGACTTTGACGCGAAAATTCTGCTTTGGTTTCATTGAATACTACTATGGTGCATTTGGATGGATTATATTTATACCGCCAGTTGTTGCTGTACTCGTTGCAAATATCACAAAGCGCCGATAAGCCAGATTTATTTAGTGATAATAGAACCATGTCATCTGCATGGGTTGGGCACGTACAATTTACTCCGAGCATGTTCAGGCCAGATGGTGAGTTTGCAAGTATATGTAATAATTCGTCGACGTAGATCATATAGTACAAAGGGGAGAGGATTTCCCCCCTGCCTGGCTCCCTGTCTCACATCAAACCACCTGGATAAAACGTTATTGTGACGAATAGAGCATGTGACGTTGGTTAGAAGTTCGTGCATCAATCGAAGTAAATTTCCTCTGAACCCACATCCATGCAGCTTGTATAATAAGCCGTTGACCCAGACGGTATCGAATGCCTTCTAAACATCTAAAAAGAGACTATACAGTTTTTGTTGCTTTCGGATACATAGGAAATACATTCTTTCATTACATATGATGTCATTGTTGCGTTTATGCCTTTTTGGAATCCGTGTTGAAGCGGATGTACATCAAGTAATTTTGGCGCGTACAGTTCTATTCTAGTTTGTAAAACTTTTTCGAGTAACTTGTACAAAGTTGGCATTAGTTTTATAGCTCTGTAACTGTCAAAATCTGTTCTGGGTTTTGAGCCACCTTTATATAATGTTATTATTAAACCGCGCTTTAACTGGAATGGGACCGTTTGTGTTTGAATCAGGATTATTAGGAGATTCGAAATCGTCTGAGTCAACTTCTGACTTCCATATATCAAATTCTCGATCGAAATCCCATCCCAACCAGTTGCTTTTCCAAAGCTGAGACTGCGATACACAGTAAGTAATTCGTCTGCAGTTACTGAAAAGATTATGCGTTTATCGATATAATCAGATTGACCACTACCTATTTCTCGCGTAACAAATTCATTTATGTAATTAAAGTTTTGAGTGTCAAATTCAGGTCGATACAACGGTGAATATAGTTTCTCAAAATAAGATGCCCATCCTTCTGCGATATCACTATCATGACAAAGAGTTTGTCCTTCATACGTGAAAAATGCATTCTTATCTATATGAGTTCTCTGTCTCTTCGTGTTTAATGCGCGGAATAAATAGTTTTGATCAAGTTGAGCACATTCATCGATTTTATCATTTAGTTCGGCCAAGTATGTAGCAGATGCTTTTCTATATTCTCTCCGGAAATCACGTTTTGCAGTTTTATAAATCGTGTAACTGTCAGACTTGGTATCTGTGCGAGATCTACCTCCATCCACCCAATTTTGCCGGACAGTCCGCATAATTTTGTGCATATTTTTCAAATTTTCGTTCCAAAAAGGTTTCAGATGTTTATTAAATTTATTTTCGGCAAACTTGCCTCGGTGGCTTTCGGTATAGTGCTTACAATGGCATCGTACATTTTACAAGGATCGGTTTCGTGTTCTGATAAATGATCAAATGTGTTGAGCTGCGCATCAATGCTTTGCCTATAATTGTGTAAAATTTCTGGTTCAGATTTAGTGTGATACTATAGTTATAGTTATTGTTATAGAAACCATTCGCCATTGTCAACGTGATCTGGCTGAATGATTATATCAAACTCAATGCACGAGGAGAGGACTTTAAAAAAGCATTTGCTTGTTGTCCAATCCTCTTCCTAAATCTCTATGTTTCTATGTGTATTGTGTTTGTGTGATATGTTTAATTTTCGAAATAAATATTGTTTACACTAAACTCAATGCAAAGTTTACCTCCCTTGAGACCGCTGTTTGCTACCAGCGACATTTTGCCCACATTTGCAACATGTTGCCTTTATTAAGCACACACATTGTCGAACAAAAGTTGTGTAATTTTCACTCGCTCCATGTGTTATCATGACATTACTATATTAATCCACCAGAATAAGAAATATAAGTGGTATTGATAAGAACTCACACGCAAGTGTGGATGGATACATACCAGTTTAGCTATATTGTCCAATATCCATGAAATTACTCCCAGACCTGGTTTTAACCTACTCAAACCTTTATTTAGGAAAATAAGTAGACTATAGATTATTGTGTGGAAACATTGCTTTAAACTATATTATTATTATTACAGATCATACAAGTGCAGGAAGGGAAGTGTTCAGATAATAAGTTCAACGATCATTTGTTTAACTTGTTTATCTGAATATTTCCTCAGGGATAATTAGTTAACTACTCATAAATGAGTATTTATTGTACAAAGGGTTAACTCTCTCGCTCTCTCTCTCTCTCTCTCTCTCTTGTTTTTTTGATAAAAGCGTTGCATGGCTATATAAACAAAAACGCATCAACTCTATTGCTTGATTCATATCTCTTGATTTATATCACTTTCAGTCAAAATGTCTTTCACGTTAATGGGCAATTAAGGAGCAGATGTAACAAGGTTAGGTAAAAGACACAGGAACCAGCATGTGAATGATACATAAGTCTTGGAATATATAATTGCCTTTTATAAGAGCGGTTTGATTAAATTCTCTAAAGTGACATCGAACAACTTTACACATTTGCAGTATGGTCTTCAATTCAAAATAGCTCCCCCACCAGAATAATAACGATTTTATGTACACATGCGCAGTCTTCAATGTTATGTAGCTATGCCAGCAGTAAACAACTTTTAAACAAAGCGCGCATGCAACAAAATTATTGATATTAAAAAACTCAATCTCATCTTCACCTATATCTCAAGGAGGCGATACTCCTGCAGCAACAATATGAAAGTGACAGAGCTCATGCCGGTTAATAATTCGATCGAACGATGACAGTATTACTAAGAGGTCGCGATGCATGGCACCGTTTATTGAACAGCTCTGCCCTTGAACAATTCTGCCATCCTCTTCCTTGTGCAAATGAAACGCATAGAAGCAGCACGAATATCATTGGTGTATCATTGGCGTTGTTATGACTTCAAAAACAAGAAAAAAAATTATGCATGCATCAGATCGCCCATGAACTATTTTACAAGATTTAATCACGTATATCTGGAGAGTTTTATAAATTTAATAGGCTCGGTCCAGACATAATTTACTGGATGAGTTTTGTAACTTCCGCTATAAACTGGGGACGAGTTGTAGATTCTATTTATTACATTATCCAAAACACCGACAAAACATACTTAAATCAACAAATGGGACGCGAAACTAACATCGGCTTCCATAAGGCATTCGATGACGTTTCACGTAACTATTCGTTGTTAGCCCGCGTAAAGAAATAGCCCCAGATAAATAAAGACTCTAAGGCGTATATTTAATGACATAACTTTTCAAACTCTTCATTCGTGTTAGTTTGTTGGAAAAATATTGGAAGCCATTGTATTTTGAGACATAGCGTACTTGATGTTAACAGACGACAAACCGGAAGTCAAATGTCACCTGGCACTATTTCCTGTTATTAAACGAACGTTTAATATCACAATTTATAGAATGGGTCTATTGAATGGAATAAGCGTAGGATCATGTAATAAATATATTTGTCACAGAATTAGCCCCTAAATTCGGCCTCATGTTTTTAGTAAGACACACGAGTATTACCGGCACGTGCAGTGACATAACAGCTTAGAGCAATTATATCGATGGCATCACCAGAACTTTAGTCTTATGTTAAAAGTCCAGTGCATTTATGTTTCACCTCAACTAAGTTTCACCTCAATAAAGTTTCTCATTGGGAATGATTACATTAACCCATCACAAACAACATACTAAAAATCAAAAAGAATCAAGAAAGGTGAAATTGATGAATTTGCGAATTTTTTAAAATAAATTTGGTGAAATACACAATATATGACTTTTCATGATGAAATAGCATATTTGAGGTAATACAACTCAATAAATATAAATCCATATTCCCTGCCTTTCCCATAATAACTTAAATATACTTGATTAAACATACTGTGAAGGAATTAAAAAAAAACATGGTGTATAGAATCAGCTTATGGCCCAATCAATTCTTAGTATTAACTCTTTCTAAAAGTGCTATTTTGGCAGGGGGGGGGGCATAATTTTTTTTCGACACGTATGCGGGGGATGGTGGGTGTCAAAATAAGCCCAAAGCAATTTTTCCGTGACAATTTTTTTTTCCTTCACATCATTTATTGGATTTTTACTAGCTTGTACTGGTTTGTAACACTAAGAAATCAATAATAAGGAACTACAGCAACACTAAACACGCTAGGGCCATTGGATGTTGGTTTGTGCCTCTTTAGGACAAGGGAAAGTATTATTAATGCAGTTGAATCGCCCATGCAGTATTCTATGTAATTAACATCAAATAAGGATAACTTTAAAGAATTAAATTTAATTCCAAATCTGGTCAAACATGGACATTAAACACTGATGTATAAAGAAAGAAAAAACATGTAACATACCTAGACTTGTGAGTGGATAACACAATTATCTCATATGTGACAAAAGAGATAGAAAATGGTAATAATTCACAATCTCATGTAGTCATGAATGAGTTAATACAGGTTTCTACTAAAAGTGTAGGTTTGTTTTTTGTTATATGCTTTACTCTCACATGCTACACTTCCATGCTACACTTGCGCAGTCCAATAGCCTTTTCTGAACTCATACAATATTCCTGAATTCATACAAGATAAACTGTGAACGTTATATGAACCAATCCTGACCAATCTGAATCAATTGGAATCAATCGTAACATTAACTTTCTTTGATTTCCCATTGGTGCTCCTGGGTGCTCTAGTGTATGGCTATATGCCCATTCAGTTATAAATATACATCCACTAAAGTACTATTGTTGTTATTATGCAACAATAATCTACACAAACTGGAATAAAACAACTTTTGCCTGCAATGACTAGAATATGGTGACAAGATCATAGCCTGGGGCCTGTACTATAGATTCCCAATAGCCGTGTTTGAACACGCGGAGAACGTTCCTCGGTAATTTCCTAGTCTTGTAAAGCGAGAATTGTGTTCTATAGTCTTCGAGCAATTGTATTCTTGTAAATGACTTGCATTGTTTATTGGAATTTAACAATAGTCGATTACCCTTTGTTAACACCATACATCGTTGCGAACTGAGTTATGTAATATTCTCGGCGAGCCATCTGTAACTGGGATTCATTTCAGCAGTAAGCTGCTCGGTTTTGGGGGTTAATGGAGTGCCCTAACGCTGCATCTTTCTGTTATTCTATAGTACGCGAATTGTCTATCTTGGGGAAAAACAAGAACTCGCTTGACCGGCTGATAAATTATCAACTTAGGGAGTTCCATAGCACAGAAATAACACAGCATCGGGCAGAACACGGAGTTAAAATTACAAGTATACGAGGCTGAATTAGTGGTTGTCACCTCAATGAAACGCGTGCGAATGTCGATATGTCGGATTATCGCTGGGTGTATTGCGCACTCACCCTTTAACCCTTTGTCGTCGTGCTAAGTTCTCACGGGGCCAATAAAATCAATGTCATGCTGGGATGCTAGGTTCAAATTATGCATGGGCGTATATAGATATATTTTGAGATGGGGTTCATATACAGAGAGAAGTTGCCTTTGATAAATAAGGGTTTCCACATAAATTATGTTGTGACGGGCGATTCTAACCAAAATACTCAACAATTGGGAATTTCATGCAGGGACGTGTCGATAGGGGGTTGGGGCATCACTATAATCTTCGTTCCAAAGTTCACGATGATCCCACATATGATTGAATTATGGAGTTAAATGGCAATCAGTTGAGAAGTTTCGATCGGTTGGAGTTGTTGGGTTGGATATTTCTAAATGTTGGAAATCTTGAATAACCATTACAGAATATCAACCGAATAGAGTGCAAATATAGTTTTCCGGACTCGGAAATATTATCTGGTTCAAGGGATTGAGGTTCACTCGGGCAGCGGAGACCCCATACATGATCGTTATACCGCGATTCCATGCCAGAAAATTGGCACTTAGTTTGAAATTTAAGACTGGAGAATAGGTTGTAATCATTCCAGTAGTTAAATTGTCCAGCTAATATAACTGCAAATTATACTTTATACCACAAGTATGATGTTTTCCTAAATTCAGTCTAATTTTGGTTGTAAAATCTAAGTTGGACATACTCCCTTCTCCATAAACAAAAGCGGACAGCCATGGGGCATAGGGGTTCAAATATGAATAGATTGGGGTGGGCTGTCACGTTTTACATATTCATTGGATTCCTTATTCCGTCTAGTACGCAATCGATGTGGGATAAAACATCTCAACATGGTATCAAGTATTCCACGCACTACCGATGGAATGAATTTTCACCGTACGCATGTAATTGTGGACAAAATAACCCAACTATCGGAAACTTGTCACACAGATGTACCTTTATACATCAACTAAACCACTCGACAACTGACTCAAATAGGCATTGATATATCCAATCATGTATAACATTAGAGTAAGTTCCCTTTACCCATTAATAAGTGTTCGCCTCCGCGCGCAGCAAACGGATATCTATAGTACTGGATTTGGTCTGTTCTTGTAAATGACGGGGAATCGCACACACTTGTAAATTGCCGGTATCCATAGTATTCGACACGTTCCCCACAGTCAAAACACGGCTACTGGCAATCTATAGTACAGGGCCCTGTTGTGATTACACCTACCACATTATCAACGTTCAAATTTGGAGTCAGTTTCTTGAAAGATACTGTGAAACCCAGTAACTGTTGATTGGCTTAATCATTGTAATCATATTTTTTCCAACATACGTCTTTTAGGAGGAACGTTCAAATGAATTTACACATTGAACACTAATTGTGATCATTGTTGTTTACTATTTGTGAAATGATATACTCCGTCTTTAAGGAGGTGTGGGTAATTGCCAGATGTTTCTATTGGTTTCAATCTAGTAGTTATAAATTGGCGTCACGTTTTGATGACCACATAGTTACGTCAATTATACACGAAATGCATATATGCCAACTATATGCTCTTCAAGGACGTACCGAGGTGTCAGCCATTCCATAGTAGTTTTCAAATGACACCTTTCGCACAATGAACTACTCTACTGATAAGAATAAAGAAGGGGGTACTGCGTTATGGAATGGAATTTGCGTTATTTCAATCAGTTGTCGTTTTGTCATATCCGTAGTTACGATTACGATTTCGATAAGCCAAGCATGGAACTTTGCACACCATCGAATCACCCACTGATATGACATGATAACAACATAATTAAACACAAAATAATCACGGCAAACAGAACCATATCACGTAAGTACTGCCAGTGGCAAGACGTTTTTGGACTGTCCGACAAATTTACGACTATACTACATTGGCTATTCGAAATTCTTATCAGTAGTAGTTCATTATGCGAATGATGTCTGAAACAGAGTTTATCGACGCTCTGTGTTATTGCCATATCAGCGTATATCTGACAACTGATGTTATTTATTGTTTCAGAATTGTAGAATAAATGTACTTTATTGTTTTTCTGATGCGATATTCTAGATCACTTACTTCAATAGCTGTTTTACCCCAAGGCGTAATTATGTATTCTGGACATCTGTTAATCCTCTGGTCGGGATCAAAACAAATCACTGCCAGGTTCGAATAGACACGCGAAGACTATGGGTCGCTTTAACCCTTTACCCAACAGAAGGGCCCTGTGCCAATGCATTCTCTTATATATGCGAGTCGACCATAGGTCGCCTCGCATATATAAGAGAATGCATTGGCTTAACACATTAACAATTATAAAATTGTTAAAGAATGTAAGAAAAAATGGTAAAAAGTGTTAAAAAAAGATTTTTTTTAGGCCAATGCATTCTCTTATATATGCGAGGCGACCTATGGTCGACTCGCATATATAAGAGAATGCATTGGCACAGGGCATAACTGCAACTATCACAATGTGGTCAATGAGCCGGTTCCAATGATATCCATATTTGTATAGTTCTATTGAGACAGACCGAAGATATTTTAGGCTGTTGAAGCTTTATTTGGCCGGTTTTGGCCGGTTTGTTGGGTAAAGGGTTAAAGCCACATGGTGGTTTGCGCTCCAAAATACATATGATAATATGCGCCTCTGCATGTTTCCCGGTATCGATATAGGTCGATAAATACTACCATTGTACAGACATTATATGTACCAGAAAGACGTACTGGAGTCATAAAAATACAACATTGAACAATCAAACAACAGCCATTTGCACGGCATTAAACAGAAAAGAGAGTTCCATGTTAGTCTATTCCTAGTATGGTAGGAATAACGAGCGTTTCTATCAATTCTGTGCCACCTCACTCACCGCCTCTGTGGCTCATATGGCAGGGTGTATGCCGCATTTTGGGTCAAACAAATTCAGAAATGGCCAAAACAATTTTCCGGCTAGCGTGAACCCTAATTTTTACCAATCCAGGCCGTCCAGCAATGGAGAACATGGTTCTATAAAGCACAATAAGAGCGGTTTCTGATTCACGCACAAGGAAGCAATCTATAACAGAGCGCACCAGTCGTACATCCTTCTTGACTCTGCCACCGACTTGGTACTAGTCTGTGGTTTTAAATATTTAGCGCTGGTTATTCCAACAAAATGGCCAAACCGCAATCGACCAAAGTCAATTCCCGCACTAAAAACTTATCGACAGAAAGGAGAATAGGAGCTTTAGTTTTTTTTTTTACGATTTTCGCACGCTCCTTAGCAAAATGACAGCAAATTGGAATTCTTGTGTTTGACTTGCTATTAATGTAGTCGTTCGTGTGCGTTAAGACTTTGTGTTGATAAAATAATCGGAGAACCAAATCACACCATTTCGTAATATAGTTATTCCGGTCTAGAGGCACTTTCCAACCTTAAGGTACGAAATTACACACATTTTCGATCATTTGTGTTCTTATTAAGGCCAACATGTTGCTCTGTTCACTTAGTGTATATATATATCACCATCACAGTCTGGGCTAGAACCCCGGCATGGATGAAAATCGGGACCGGTTTTCAAGCTTGATTTGGTTTGAGGAACATCTCAATGTGCCATTCCGATCGACACATGGCCATTTCGATAAGAAATGAGAATTTGTTCACGCAAATATGAAGCAATGAACACTCATACTGAGTCCGTGCCTCCATAACTCTGACATATATATACATATATATATCGCAGAAGTCCACCAAGTGTGGGTAAAATGTCGCCGGAAGCAGCGGTCTTAACGAGACATCAATGGGTATATATACCCTGCTTGGAGTTTGACAAGGAAGGTGCGTGTTTCTGGGCAAGTTTATCATTTGCTTTCCGGGGTTCGGTGGTTTTTACGTGTAGTTGAGTTGAAATGATAAGCAACTTCTGATGAATGCATGAATTTATTGAATCACTATTGGTATACCCAGGTACAAGTCATCAATACAATGATATTCACGGCACAGTACAATAATATATAAGATGAAAATAAAGAACTGTGTCCTTGTGTTATTTTTTCGGTATCCCTGGTTATGTGGACGGAAAAGGCATAGCTTCTGGAATGAATCTCTACTCCGTGTACGCCCATACAGATCATATTCCATATGTTTAAAACCTGGGAATTCTTTTTATATTCTGACGGGGAAATTTATAACATTTAAAAAATAACGCAGGCAATATATTTCTTAGTTAATAAGTATTTCACGATATATATGTGAATGTCCCTGTTCGAAATTGTATGATATAGGTGACCTGTTTTTAGTAGTATTCGCTCTGTATCGCTACCATCACGAAATTCCCCCGGGTAATCAGTTCAATGATTATCGCGAAATCGACTAAAATAAACATGCATGCAATCTCGAGCTGAAACCTTCACCTAATTTTCTCTTGCAAAATTTGTTTTCTCCAAATGAAATATAAAAGTTCCCGGGTTTTGAACAAATGGGTTATGATCTTCAAGACCTCAGGCAGAGTAGAGATTCATGGCACCATCTATATATGGCAGGCCTGCTTCAATTCAATGTATTTAATTCAATTTAGTGATGTGCTGCATTGTGTTTTGCCACATAACAATCTGGTATAGAACAGTGCAGAACATATATAATACAATACGCAGTTAACTAATCTGAGTAGCGTATAAGGTGTTTCTCCTTGTGAGATGAGAGGATAATATTCACTCGGAAACCACCTCGTGGCAATAATCCTTCGCTTGTCACCCAAGAAAAATCATATATGGGCATATTCACTGTGCATTCTGAACTGTTACATCGGATATATTTCAATTGCCGGTTTTGTGATTGTTGAGGCATGATTTATATTTATTGTATTGTGTACTGGAACCGTAACATCAGGACAAAATAACTTTTCAAGATACACAATGTATATTGAATGCATTAATTTTCCCGAATGAACAGAGGCTGCAGCAGTGCCGTTTTACCGAAAGCAGAATTTATATCACAATTAACTCGGAAATAGCGAATTATCGTGTAAGTATCAACATTTATTAGGCACGTGATTTGTAAGTATTTCTCGGTGAATTATAAGTGATTAAGTGACAATGTCACACACGCGAATTGCGTCCCTGGTGAGCGCACAGTCGTACCTGCCATTTTTATTGCATTTTCGGAATCTACTGGTTCGATTACATAAGTGACAGAGTCTAACGAAGACGCGGGAATAGTCAAAACTGAAAATGTCGAATAGACAAGATTTAGATTTTTAACTTCTAAAGTGTCGTATAACACAATCAAATCATGTTTTCTCATCAACTAGAAGATAATTGAAAATGACAGTGCATCCGTTATAACAACTGTGATATATAGAGGATATCCACACTTTTTCAGTGGATATGGGTTATATCTCATGAGTGATGACAAAACATTGAATTTCCACGAGTGGCTTTAGCCACGAGTGGAAATTCAAATGTTTTGTCATCACGAATGAGATTTAACCCATATCCACTGAAAAAGTGTGGATATTCTGTTTATTATATACTTTAGTTACTTGCCTATGGCCCCCAATTCATGTCAATACATCATAAATTTCACCAGTGGGATATCACTTATATCTCACTAGTGGGATATCACTTATATCTCACTGCTAAAACCTTATAATTCATGGGCAAGTATATAATAAAAAGTGTTATTGTGCAAAGTTATTGGCAGATACCAATTCTAGTTCCAGAGATAAATAGTTTTTTTGTGTCTCCGAACAATTTGATTTTCTTGAGGTACGACCTTTTAGAGGCCCATGGACGACATGTATCTTATATGTTGAGTGAACCACAAGCTTAAAATGGCGGCCATCTTGAATGTCTACCATTCTGACGGGTTGGTAGGAACACATTATATAGTACTTTACTCAGATCATGCATGCCACATTTTATGCTGATTTCACAAAGTGAAAGATTGTTCTCTTTTTCACCCTTTTTGAAATATTTATTAAGTATAAAAATCAGAATTTTTTTTATAAATGCTTGACAAATTCGTCTTATTTTATATGGTTACAATTGCTTAACTTTATTGTTGTGATTTATTGAACTCAATTGACTTACAAATCCAATGAAATGTGTTTGGTATATCGTATATGTTGAGTACAAGCTGAAACGGCGGCCATTTTGAAAACAGTGGCGGCCATTTTGAATCTCCCCGCAATTATGATTAGATTATCAGAAAAAAATTGTCCAGTCGACGCACTGACATTTCATGTCAATTTCATGCTTGGATCACACAATGAACGATAAAGTTAATAGTTGATACATAGCCGCCCTGCTGTACGGAATATACAGAAAGGCAGTGTAACTCACCAAAATTGATGGAAAGTGGTGCAAGTATTAAACTAATGCATATTTCGTTGTGTTTAATTGGTTATTTTCACGCCATGGTCAGTTTGAAACAAGTATCCTTCCAAATATTAGTCGTAGTATTTCCCGTATATAGATCTGATTAAATGGCGAGAGAACAGACTCGATGAGAGAGAACCCACATAAAATTTGCGGTTTTCGTCGTGGTTATCACTCACAAACTTGAACTTTCCTTATTAGCACGTTCTCCGGACCACATATTGTGAGGGGAATGAAACAAAAATGAATCGAATTATCACCTAGATGCAGTGCTAGATGGCTCAAATATTGAATTTTATCTGTCGACAACTCTGGACTTATTAAATTTTTAATCAGAAGGAACAAAAATCATTCCTGAATCGTCACACATCGGCAATGGAATTACTTCCAATGTAACAGTTCCTATATACACAGTAGATATATTAGGAATACGATATATGTCGACAATGACTATGATTGAATAGTTTACGACTACAACAACGCGACGACGATGGCGATGATGGTGGCGATGATGACACGGTATATGGCGATGACCAGGACGGCTCTGATAATTGACTTGCTTACGATGACGACTACGACGATGATGATGATGGTGAAGATGATAACGGCGATGTGGCGACCACGACGACGACGATGATGATGATGATGATGACGACGACGATGATGATGACGATAAAGACCACGGTGATTATGATAAAGATGTTGTTGATTAATAACCAGGAGCCATGGTCAATACATAAACAATGGAGAGCTGCCCAATACAGATACACCATACCGTTCTCTTCTGTATTAACATGACGTATACAATGCAGGCGTGTATATTAGGACGGTGTGTAATGGCAACGGGCAATGTATACGGGCAGCCATATACGCGTTACAATACCGTTTGGACAAGATGCATATATAAATATTTGGATACTTACACAAGCTCAACCTCCCTATAACATAGCGCAACTATATATACCACAGGTATAAATGAATGAATATATACTGTTTTAAAGTGATGTGAAACACTCCGGTATGATGTTAAAATAAAAATGTAGAATATCTTGCTCAAAGTAGTTGTTTTTACAAATATTATATCCAAATTGACAAAACACACACACCGTTATTATATATATTAATTAAATGCAGTGACTCACCAATAGTTGCGTCCCGAATCAAGAAGTAAATATTTACAACTGAGCGTATTTCGGACGATGTTTTCTATGGATGTTTTCGATTTGCTTCAGATTTTCGGCGATGTTAGTAGAATGCTACATTATACTCCAGTCGGCATAGCGCCTGAGTACTAACTGATCAGTTTCACACACACGAACAAGTCCATAATATATCTTTAATTTTAACTGTTACTGGTGTATGGTGTGTATATATTCCTCAGGTTTCCATTTAAAGGAATTATTCTTCATAATACCAATAATTATATATTTAAAATTATTATCTCATTTCGCCGAGATAATTCAAATCCAGTAGATCAATATTGTTATTTTTTTTATACAAAACAAATCAGGAAAGTTGTCGAAGATGTTACTCAGGTAAGTCACATGACTGATCAGCGCGATGATTTTCCGATTTATGTTTTCTGTCATGTTTTTTTTCTTCAAGAATGGCATCTGTATAAACAGGAGTTGAGCTCTTACTAATACCACTAATCACCGCCTGCCTTCGTGATCACACATCGTTTGGGAATTCGTGAGGTTTTTTTGGGGGGAGGGGGGTCCTATAAGTATAACGCCAGAACCCCCATCATTTCATCATTCATCTCACAATTATGTCTGATTTTCTTTCAGACGTTAATTGTACACGGTGTTCAAGAGAGGTTTGTCCGCGTCAACACGGTCTATAATGCGAAAGTTAGTACTCGTATTACATTAACAAATATTTTGAACATCAATTTAACTTAACAATTGCAATTGCTAGTATCAAGCGACGGATTCAGCTTCACAGTAAAGCGACAGACCAGCAAGGCGACACATTGGTGGTGTTCACATCGACACAAGACCGGAGTCTGCCCAGGGACCATTACAGAGAAAAACGACGTGTCCACAGCAGGCCTGAAACATCACAACCATCAACCAGACAACGTGACCGGAATCGAAATTTCAGCACGTCTACGACAATTGACCGTCCAGACAGAGCAGATTTTCGTCCCTGCTTCAACAATACACTGTTTTTGATATATTGTTATTTAAAAATAAATAATAAAGTATGAAATCAAAACTGTTTTCCCCTATTCCCAACATGGTACGAGACACGGTACGAAACGACCAAATGATTTCCTACATGGTAAGAAACGACAATTTATTTCATATATGGTACGAAACGACCAAACAAACGGGTACGAAATGACCAAATGGTACGAAATTTCCAGGTACGAAACGACCATGTTACGAAACGTCTAGAATCCATGGCATGCATACATGACATAAAAAAAAATGTAAACAACAATTAACGCTAACTCACACACAGTCCAGCTTTGAAACATTAATTTTATACTTTCTTATTCTGACATTTCTTTTATGTCAACCCGCACATAACTTTACATTTGGCAAACCCTGGCCCCCAGAAGAAGATTATTTCCGGACAGCATATCTTAGACATATGATATCATCTGTGCAGAGTTCGTCTATTGTGTACAAAGACGAAGTTCACAAATCGAATAGGTTACGTGAATACTTCGATTCGAAAAGTCCGTTATTGTAGCAATACTTGCTTTGCGAACATATTTGTTTGATAATAAAGGTATATAAACAAAAAAGGATCTGCTCTCTTTCAGTTAATATGTCTAAAATATGCAGGTATTATATATAACTAGAAGGTGACCCGACTTCGTCCGGGCTATTAAAAAACCAAATTTCAAGTCGATTGCTCCACCCGTTTCCTAGATCTGGTCTGCGCATGCGCGAAGCTGGTGTCGCACGTGCTCGGCGACCCGATAAAATTCGTATCCGGGGCAAGATACATTCACATACCAAATTTAAAGTCAATATCTCAACCCGTTTCCGAGATCTCGTCTGCGCATGCGCGAAGCTGGCGTCGCACGTGCTCGGCGACCCGATAAAATTCGTATCTGGGGCAAGATACATTCACATACCAAATTTCAAGTCGATAGCTACACCCGTTTCCGAGATATATAGCCCAATGTCATTTGCGGATACCTCGGCCGGTGATGAGTTAACGCGACACAGTCAAATGCATCGGCAGGATGAGAGTTAACGTAATCTAACTTTATGACCTCTGACGACGTCATAGAATTTACGCATTGATTTTATCCTGATAAAAGCATCGTACCACTTGTACCTAATAATTGAGGCAGATAACTAAAACGGATACATACATATTATATATCGTTGGAAAGATGAAGCCACACAGATTCTAACCGTGCAAATTATATGACTGGCAATTTATTATTCGCGCTATATCGTATCGATTTGTGAGCACCGAACTGAAATATATTAGCGCAAAACGGCGTAAAAACAGATTTGACCTCCGCACGTGAAAAGTTGACCTCGCACGGACAAATAAATATGCCTATGTTCGTCTCCGGCCGAAAATACCCTAAAATACCAAATTTCATCGAAATTGGCTTAGTCGTTTTCGAGTCCATCGATTTCAAACACACAAACTTACAAACTTACAAACTTACACACAGATCTTTCAAAATATATAATAGACTAGAAGGTGACCCGACTTCGTCCGGGCTATTCAAAAACCAAATTTCAAGTCAATATCTCAACCCGTTTCCGAGATCTCGTCTGCGCATGCGCGAAGCTGGTGTCGCACGTGCTCGGCGACCCGATAAAGTTGAGCTCTTACTAATACCACTAATCACCGCCTGCCTTCGTGATCACACATCGTTTGGGAATTCGTGAGGTTTTTTTGGGGGGAGGGGGGTCCTATAAGTATAACGCCAGAACCCCCATCATTTCATCATTCATCTCACAATTATGTCTGATTTTCTTTCAGACGTTAATTGTACACGGTGTTCAAGAGAGGTTTGTCCGCGTCAACACGGTCTATAATGCGAAAGTTAGTACTCGTATTACATTAACAAATATTTTGAACATCAATTTAACTTAACAATTGCAATTGCTAGTATCAAGCGACGGATTCAGCTTCACAGTAAAGCGACAGACCAGCAAGGCGACACATTGGTGGTGTTCACATCGACACAAGACCGGAGTCTGCCCAGGGACCATTACAGAGAAAAACGACGTGTCCACAGCAGGCCTGAAACATCACAACCATCAACCAGACAACGTGACCGGAATCGAAATTTCAGCACGTCTACGACAATTGACCGTCCAGACAGAGCAGATTTTCGTCCCTGCTTCAACAATACACTGTTTTTGATATATTGTTATTTAAAAATAAATAATAAAGTATGAAATCAAAACTGTTTTCCCCTATTCCCAACATGGTACGAGACACGGTACGAAACGACCAAATGATTTCCTACATGGTAAGAAACGACAATTTATTTCATATATGGTACGAAACGACCAAACAAACGGGTACGAAATGACCAAATGGTACGAAATTTCCAGGTACGAAACGACCATGTTACGAAACGTCTAGAATCCATGGCATGCATACATGACATAAAAAAAAATGTAAACAACAATTAACGCTAACTCACACACAGTCCAGCTTTGAAACATTAATTTTATACTTTCTTATTCTGACATTTCTTTTATGTCAACCCGCACATAACTTTACATTTGGCAAACCCTGGCCCCCAGAAGAAGATTATTTCCGGACAGCATATCTTAGACATATGATATCATCTGTGCAGAGTTCGTCTATTGTGTACAAAGACGAAGTTCACAAATCGAATAGGTTACGTGAATACTTCGATTCGAAAAGTCCGTTATTGTAGCAATACTTGCTTTGCGAACATATTTGTTTGATAATAAAGGTATATAAACAAAAAAGGATCTGCTCTCTTTCAGTTAATATGTCTAAAATATGCAGGTATTATATATAACTAGAAGGTGACCCGACTTCGTCCGGGCTATTAAAAAACCAAATTTCAAGTCGATTGCTCCACCCGTTTCCTAGATCTGGTCTGCGCATGCGCGAAGCTGGTGTCGCACGTGCTCGGCGACCCGATAAAATTCGTATCCGGGGCAAGATACATTCACATACCAAATTTAAAGTCAATATCTCAACCCGTTTCCGAGATCTCGTCTGCGCATGCGCGAAGCTGGCGTCGCACGT